>CM050166.1:394168743-394616243 GCA_027410445.1 Discoglossus pictus | reverse complement strand
GAAATTCTAAAAGACTTTGAGAACATAAAGCCAAAGTCATATTTTATATAATAGCACAAAAAGGGCACAAGAAACAGGTTTATACTGGGAAATAGACCCTGAGAGAAAAAACGCATTTAGCTATTGTGTATTTCTGTATTGAGGCTTCATTGAACTAAATAGTACATTTAAATGATGTCTGAATGCTGATTGGCTTCATTTTGAGACTGACCTTACTTGGTCATAAAAACTTGATCAATCCTCCTCCCATAGATTGGGCAGAATCATATGCGTAGGAACTGAGGGGGACAAGGATTTTTTGGGGCTCTTGTGCCCATGGGCAGAATGAATTGCTAACTGTGGGCCTCATTCAATTGCGATTTGGCTAATTGAATAGGGCTCTATATAAGCACAGAGCATTTTTTTTTTTACAGAAATCTTTAGTTAGTGAAGACCTTGCTTTTGGATAGAAGATCACTAACTAAAAACATCTGTCAAAGAATATGCTCTGTGCTTATATAGAGCCCTGTTCAATTGGCCAAATTGCAATTGAATGAGGCCCTAATAGAGCAGAGGTGTGCAAATAGAACTAAATCACTTCAGAGGAAGAAAACATTACAACATAAAAGAGATACATTTGCATTGCTGAAAATAAACCACATATTAATAAATGCCAAGTCGCTTACAAATATAAGTCCAATGTAGCCTCGGAAAGAAATCATTTAATGTAAGATGCTCTTATATTATAAAGCACACAGACAAAATATTAAATATATGTGAAAATTACATAGCTTGTCTAGTTTATTTTATTGCATGGATTATTCAAATTAATTAGACAAATCAGAGTGATGTTAAGGGAGATTTACTAAGCACTGAGGTGAGAAGAACTAGGTTTTTTTTTTTCCCTATAAGAAATAGCAGGTAGTAAATCAAGAAATTAGATGAGATGTACTTGAGATGCTTAGGGTCTCATTCAAATGTTGTTTGGCCAATTGAATAGGGCTCTATATAAGCACATATTCTTTTTTTACAGAAGTTTTTAGTTAGTGAACTTCTATTCAAAAGCAAGGTCTTCACTAACTAAAAACTTCTGTAAAAAAATATACTCTGTGCTTATATAGAGCCCTATTCAATTGGCCAAATTGCAATTTGAATGAGGCCCTTAGTAAATATCACCTTAGTTGCAGGAATTAAAAAACTAACACAGATCTAAATTAACAAATGTGATGTTTCACTTAAAAAACTAAGAAGTATTCTTGATGTTGGATGTTACCCAGCTAATGGAAAGCCAGATCATATATTCATTTGCATTGGTGTCTAGCAATGTCCTTGCATTTTGGGGGTTGATAAATACATAAATATGGGGATCTGTACTAAATCACATTAGATTATAGGGCCACATGCTTTAGAGAAACAGAGGGATGAATAATAAACACTGACAGCATTGTCCCATCTTAGGGCCTCATTCAATTGTGATTTGGCCAATTGAATAGGGCTCTATATAAGCACAATGCATATTTTTTTTACAAAAGTTTTTAGTTAGTGAACTTCTATCCAAAAGCAAGGTCTTCACTAACTAAAAATGTCTGTAAAAAAAATATGCTAGGTGCTTATATAGACCTGTATTCAATTGGCCAAATTGCAATTGAATGAGGCCCTTAATGTCTGAGCTGTCCCTGTAGAAAAAAATAAATACTTTGGGACAGAGAGATGATTGTATGAATTTCAAATAACATCAGTTTCAAAAACCATTGTTTATGCTATTAAAATGTTTTGAATTATCACGCTTCTTTCATAAGGGCAGAAGAAGAAAGGAAAGGGGCCAGTGGGTCAGATGTGGCCCCTTGTCTACTTTTTAAAGAGTTTCATTTGTTTTTCTTTCATAAAAAGCAGATTTTAATTTAAGTTTTATTATATGTAGAAAATGTCAATTTGAATTAAAAACAGACTTTTCTATGTATAAAGTGGATATTTCCCTGCATTTGTGTCATATACAGCTCTTAACAACATACTAACTACATACAATCATACGTGCAGGCTGGTATTTAGCACATAAAATATTTTTTTTTTACAAAAATTATAATTTTCTACAATTGTATGTGAAAAATATTGTGCAACCTCACATGACAATCGTATTGTTTGTTCCCAGTGCTTGTATATTTGTTTTTTTAAATTATATATTATATATTAAGAAATATCATGCAGTAATATAATACTGCCCACTGGTGTCTGGGCAATCTGCGTGGTAGCCATTGAGAAACTTAATTAGTCAAATATGTGTGTGAGTGGTGCATTATGCTCAGAAAAAAAAAAAATTTTCATATACTATTTTACAATTTTTTTTATTTTTTCCTAAATAATTGTTAATCTTTCAACATTTTGATAACATCTGCTGCATCCATACAAAGTGCAGAATTAATTCAGTAGCCATTGGCTGTCATACAAGTGATTAATCATTTATGAAAATCACTAAATATATAAAACACTATATAACAGATTAGGAAGAATAAAACTCCATTCATTCTATACTTAGCCCAACAGTAAAATTGTCTAAAATAGGTGCTTTTTTCTCATTTTTTATCTTTTTGCAACAATAATTTTGAATATTTAAATTAAAGGCAAATACAATTAGGAATCGATATAAAAGTGTATATAAAGATTGGTCATTAATTAAATTATTATATTTACTGAGAAAAGTGTGTGATGTATTCTTTTGTAACTGATAATAATGGATAATTAATGCACAAACGGTAGATTGTTTTATATCCAACAATATGTCAAATAAAGTGTAATTAGCCACAAAAGGTCACAATTAGTGACCCACTCCGCATGTGGAAAAGTACAAAACTTCTGAGATAATAATACACAGACTTTACTTAGTATCTAATTGGTTTTCCTGATACAGTTCTTTTAAAACGATTTATTTATCTGTGTGTTTAGTTATATAAAAAATAAGTATTTAGTAATTTGTAGCTTTCTTTATAAACTCCTAGCTTGCTTCAACTCCTTGAAGTTTTATCGAATAAGAAGTGAAGTAACTTTATTCTGTTCATTTCAGCCTGGCTCTAATTAGTGTAAGTAAAAGCGATTTAAGGGTAGGGGTGGATTTAGGAGCAGGGTTGGGAGTCTTGAGCAGTTCTTCTGTACACTTCTCAGCACACAAAGCTTTTATGGGATACCCTGATGCCTCCTGCTCCTGAGACTCTATCCTGGTAGGACTCAATTACTTTTTTTTAAAGCAGTAAATTGAAGATGTATTTAATATATGTGAATTATAAGGCAAATTTTGTTGCAAATAGAAGAAAAGTGTATTTTTTGTCAGATATTTATACTAAGAAGTGAGCAGATAATGGGTTAATCAGTAGTGATATCTAACTAATGTATTATGTCTACATTTGGTGCCATCCAAATCTACCTAATATGGGACATCTAAGAAAAGGGGATCTCGTGACAAGTGTCCAATCTCAGACACCATCAGTCACATTATACTATTTGCTTGTTTATTTATACATATTTTTAAATGAATTTGTAGTCATTTCCGACATAATTCAAGCGAGATATGTGATAGCGAACTTATTCCTTCTTTCTGACTCCTTTTAGGCTCCTTTGCTTTCTTACTAAGCTTCTTGGAATGTGAACGAATAATAACCAAGACATAAAGATAGTTTAACATCTTAAATGACGAGTTGTAGCACCCCGAATCAGATACTTACTATGAATAAAAACAATATATTTATCCCAATAACTCGAGTAAATTAATACCTGACAATCTGAGTATTAATGTGTATTTCTTGTACAATAATCCCATCCGAATATAGATATACCAGACGGAAAGTGGGGACTGCTACCTATTAGCACCTTTTATTTCCTTATTTCGTTGATAGATCAAGCAGGTATTTTATTTTAACGCCTCAAAAACATATTAAAAAAATATATGTTCTTGTTTTTTCTGTATTTGTTAGAACATGTGACATGCTAAGGAAAACTTTGCAGAGTCTCTAAACGGAAATATAATTCACATTGTACATAAATGACTTGTTAATTAAGAATGGAATTTGTTGTTATTGTTGTTGGTTAAAATGTTTGGCATATTAGACTTTTGAGATATTGTTTGTTAGGAAAGAGCATCCTACAACTGCACTAGGACACTATACCAGCACTAGAACATTATAAGAGCACTAGGACACTATAACAGCGCTATAACAGCCCTAGGACACTATAAGAGCACCCTAGGAAAGAGCATCCTACAAGAGCACTAGGACACTACAAGAGCACTAGGACACTATAAGAGCACTATAAGAGCACTAGGACACTACAAGAGCACTAGGACACTATAAGAGTACTAGGACACTACAAGAGCACTAGGACACTATAAGAGCAGTATAAGAGCACTAGGACACTACAAGAGCACTAGGACACTATAAGAGCACTATAAGAGCACTAGGACACTACAAGAGCACTAGGACACTATAAGAGCAGTATAAGAGCACTAGGACACTACAAGAGCACTTGGACACTATAACAGCACTAGGACACTATAAGAGCACTAGGACACTTCAAGAGCACTAGGACACTATAAGAGCACTATAAGAGCACTAGGACACAATAAGAGTACTATAAGAGCACTAGGACACTATAACAGCACTAGAACATTATAAGAGCACTAGGACACTATAACAGCGCTATAACAGCCCTAGGACACTATAAGAGCTCTATAAGAGCACTAGGACACTACAAGAGCACTTTAAGAGCACTAGGACACTATAACAGCACTAGGACTTTATAAGAGCACTAGGACTCTATAAAAGCACTATAACAGCCCTAGGACACTATAAGAGCACTATAAGAGCACTAGGACTCTATAACAGCACTATAACAGCCCTAGGACACTATAAGAGCACTATACGAGCACTAGGACACTATGACAGCACTAGGACACTATAAGAGCACTAGGACACTATAACAGCACTAGGACACTGTAAGAGCACTAGGACACTATAACAGCACTAGGACACAATAAGAGCACTATAAGAGCACTAGGACACTATGACAGCACTAGGACACTATAACAGCACTAAGACACAATAAGAGCACTATAAGAGCACTAGGACACTATAAGAGCACTTTAACAATGTAATATTACAGCAGAAAATAAGCAAGGTTTAGGGACTGGAAGAGCAGGTTTATGTAGTATGGTGATAGTAACAGTTTTTATATCTGCTATTTTTTAAAATTTTGCACCCTATATGTACACATAAATACAGTACTAATTATCAAGACTGCTAATTACACTGATCTATCTATCTATCTATCTATCTATCTATCTATCTATCTATCTATCTATCTATCTATCTATCTATCCCTATATCCATCTATCTATCTATCTATCTATCTATTTATCTATCTATCTATCTATCTATCTATCTATCCCTATATCCATCTATCTATCTATCTATCTATCTATCTACCTTACAATCTATCTATCTATCTATCTATCTATCTATCTATCTATCTACCTATCTATCTACAGTGCCTTGCAAAAGTATTCACCCCCGTGACTTTTTACCTATTTTGTTACATTACAGCCTTAAGATCAATGTTTTGTTAATCTGAATTTTATGTGATTGATCAGAACACAATAGTCTAAGTTGGTGAAAAAAACTATTTTTTAGAAATAGAAAACAGAAAATTGGCATGTGCGTATGTATTCACCCCCTGTGTTATGAAGCCCATAAAAAGCTCTGGTGCAACCAATTACCTTTAGAAGTCACATAATTAGTGAAATGATATCCACCTGTGTGCTATCTAAGTGTCACATGATCTGTCATTACATATACACACATTTTTTTAAAGGCCCCAGAGGCTGCAACACCTAAGCAAGAGGCACCACTAACCAAACACAGCCATGAAGACCAAAGAACTCTCCAAACAAGTAAGGGACAATGTTGTTGAGAGGTACAAGTCAGGGTAAGCTTATAAAAAAATATCCAAATCTTTGATGATCCCCAGGAGCACCATCACATCTATCATAACCAAATGGAAAGAACATGGCACAACAGCAAACCTGCCAAGAGACGGCCGCCCACCAAAACTCACAGACCGGGCAAGGGGGACATTAATCAGAGAGGCTGCACAGAGACCTAAGGTAACCCTGGAGGAGCTGCAGAGTTCCACAGGAGAGACTGGAGTATCTTTATATAGGACGACAATAAGGTGTAGGCTCCATAGATTTGGGCTTTATGGCAGAGTGGCCAGAAGAAAGCCATTATTTTCAGCAAAAAACAAAATGGCACATTTTGAGTTTGCGAAAAGGCATGTGGGAGACTCACAAAATGTATGGAGGAAGGTGCTCTGGTCTGATGAAACAAAAATTTAACTTTTCCTCCATCAAAGAAAACTTTATGTCTGGCGCAAACCCAACACATCACATCACCCAAAAAACACCATCCCTACAGTGAAACATGGCGGTGGCAGCATCATGCTGTGGGGATGTTTTTCAGCAGCCGGGACTTGTAAACTTGTCAGAGTTGAGGAAAAGATGGATGGTGCTAAATACAGGCATAATTTTGAGCAAATCCTGTACCACTCTATGCGTGATTTGAGGCTAGGACGGAGGTTCCAGCAGGACAATGACCCCAAACACACTGCTAAAGCAACACTTGAGTGGTTTAAGGGGAAACATGTAAATGTGTTGGACTGGCCTAGTCAAAGCCTAGACCTCAATCCAATAGAAAATCTGTGGTCAGACTTAAAGATTGCTGTTCACAAGCGCAAACCATCCAACTTGAAGGAGCTGGAGCAATTTTGCAAGTAGGAATGGGCAAAAATCCCAGTGGTAAGATGTGGCAAGCTCATAGAGACTTAAGCTGTGATTGCCTCAAAAGGTGGCTCTACAAAGTATTGACTTTAGGGGGGTGAATAGTTATGCACATTGACTTTTTCTGTTATTTTGTCCTATTTGTTGTTTGCTTCACAATAATAAAAAAAAAAACATCTTCAAAGTTGTGGGCATGTTCTGTAAATTAAATGATGCAAATCCTCAAACAATCCATGTTAAATCCAGGTTGTGAGGCAACAAAACAGGAAAAATGCCAAGGGGGTGAATACTGCAAGGCACTGTATCTATCTATCTATCTATCTATCTATCTATCTATCTGTATCCTTCTATCTATCTATCTATTTTACTATCTATCTATCTACAGTATCTATCTATCTATGTTTGTTTTATGTTATTCTTTTAAAAAAATCACAATTAATCGATCGCTATTTAAAGAGCATTTTTCTGTACATAGTCTGCCTCCTGACAACACTGAGATTTTATTTAATGCTGCTGATGTCAAGAAACATGTCACTAAGTGTGAATAAGGTGGCTTTATAGAGTACTTATTGCAGCCTGACAGCTGTGTACAGATGTGTGATGAGCAGACTCAGACCCTGTGTACAGATGTGTGATGAGCAGACCCAGACCCTGTGTACAGATGTGTGATGATTAGGGTCGGACCCTGTGTACAGATGTGTGATGAGCAGACTCAGACCCTGTGTACAGATGTGTGATGAGCAGACTCAGACCCTGTGTACAGATGTGTGATGAGCAGACTCAGGCCCTGTGTACAGATGTGTGATGAGCAGACTCAGACCCTGTGTACAGATGTGTGATGAGCAGACCCAGACCCTGTGTACAGATGTGTGATGATTAGGGTCGGACCCTGTGTACAGATGTGTGATGAGCAGACTCAGACCCTGTGTACAGATGTGTGATGAGTAGGATCAGACCCTCTGTACAGATGTGTGATGAGCAGGGTCGGACCCGTGTACAGATGTGTGATTAGCAGACTCAGACCCTGTGTACAGATGTGTGATTAGCAGACTCAGACCCTGTGTACAGATGTGTGATTAGCAGACTCAGACCCTGTGTACAGATGTGTGATGAGCAGACTCAGACCCTGTGTACAGATGTGTGATGAGCAGACCCAGGCCCTGTGTACAGATGTGTGATTAGCAGACTCAGACCCTGTGTACAGATGTGTGATGAGCAGACTCAGACCCTGTGTACAGATGTGTGATGAGCAGACTCAGACCCTGTGTACAGATGTGTGATGAGCAGACTCAGACCCTGTGTACAGAGTTGTGATGAGCAGACCCAGACCCTGTGTACAGATGTGTGATGATTAGGGTCGGACCCTGTGTACAGATGTGTGATGAGCAGACTCAGACCCTGTGTACAGATGTGTGATGATTAGGGTCGGACCCTGTGTACAGATGTGTGATGAGCAGACTCAGACCCTGTGTACAGATGTGTGATGATTAGGGTCGGACCCTGTGTACAGATGTGTGATGAGCAGACTCAGACCCTGTGTACAGATGTGTGATGATTAGGGTCGGACCCTGTGTACAGATGTGTGATGAGCAGACTCAGACCCTGTGTACAGATGTGTGATGATTAGGGTCGGACCCTGTGTACAGATGTGTGATGAGCAGACTCAGACCCTGTGTACAGATGTGTGATGATTAGGGTCGGACCCTGTGTACAGATGTGTGATGAGCAGACTCAGACCCTGTGTACAGATGTGTGATGAGCAGCTTCAGACCCTGTGTACAGATGTGTGATGAGCAGCCTCAGACCCTGTGTACAGATGTGTGATGAGCAGACTCAGACCCTGTGTACAGATGTGTGATGATTAGGGTCGGACCCTGTGTACAGATGTGTGATGAGCAGACTCAGACCCTGTGTACAGATGTGTGATGAGCAGGATCAGACCCTGTGTACAGATGTGTGATGAGCAGACTCAGACCCTGTGTACAGATGTGTGATGAGCAGGATCAGACCCTGTGTACAGATGTGTGATGAGCAGACTCAGACCCTGTGTACAGATGTGTGATGAGCAGACCCAGACCCTGTGTACAGATGTGTGATGAGCAGACCCAGGCCCTGTGTACAGATGTGTGATGAGCAGACTCAGACCCTGTGTACAGATGTGTGATGAGCAGACCCAGGCCCTGTGTACAGATGTGTGATGATTAGGGTCGGACCCTGTGTACAGATGTGTGATGAGCAGACTCAGACCCTGTGTACAGATGTGTGATGAGCAGACTCAGACCCTGTGTACAGATGTGTGATGAGCAGACTCAGACCCTGTGTACAGATGTGTGATGAGCAGACTCAGACCCTGTGTACAGATGTGTGATGAGCAGACTCAGACCCTGCAGAAGCCACATGTAGCCTGTTACAAGTCGTGCCTATAGGGCAGGATTGGGTTCAGCACTGGCACACATCTGTTCTGAAGTCCTAGTATGGGCCAGTACTGAGTTTATTTTGGATTGGATTGAAGGTGCTTGGTTTCACTGAGAAAACAATGCACATCTTGTCATGTTTAAGTGGATTTACTTTACTCTTTACATCTAACTGCAGAGAAAATGTAGAGAAACTGAGACCTAGGGAATAACAGACAGAGATGATGCGAGAAGAGCTGATATGAGGTGGAAGTAGGAACTAGTGCATGGGAAATCCAGATGTGGTGGGGTATTTAATAACCCCCCACACACAGATTTGTTATGAGGGTGAGTGACAGACAAGAAAGATAATCAGTGAAAGACATCACTACTGAAAACATCTTATAACAACTAAAAGACAAGAAATCAAGAGCTGATATCATTGTGTTAGAATAGACAGTGACTAGCTCAAATGTTGGATAAGTAGCCCCAAAGGTGTTTAACAATATCATGCACCCCTGTACTACAACTACATATAACACACATGTAACATACATGACCTCACAATTCCGTTCTGATCTAGTTAAATATTTGTGATAGTTTAAGTTCTGATATATATATGAAGTTTTCCTATGGGAGCATAAGCTATATCATTAAATATCTATCTATCTATCTATCTATCTATCTATCTATCTATCTATCTATCTATCTCTATCTCTCTCTCTATATCTATCTATCTATCTATCTATCTATCTATCTATCTATCTATCTCTATCTCTCTCTATATATCTATCTCTCTCTCTCTCTCTCTCTCTCTCTCTCTCTATCTCAATGTAACCTATGATGAATGTATGTAACCTGTCATAGCACACTGTTTACTGTACATATACATGTACTATCCCATCACTTGTATTTCGTTATATGAGTGTCTGATCATGTATCTTTCTCTATGGTACCATCCCCACTTCTGGATATATATTGGTTGATGCCATGTGTAACCCATTGGACCTGCAGTGGGTCCCTTTATTCTGACCAGTACTGACCAGTACTTCGTTACTACAAGTATTTATCCCCACTTCTTGATATATATTGGTTCATGCCCATTGGACCTGCAGTGGGTCCCTTTATTCTGACCAGTATTGGACCAGTACTTCATTACTACAAGTGTTTATCCCCACTTCTTGATATATATTGGTTTATCCCCATTGGACCTGCAGTGGGTCCCTTTATTCTGACCGGTATTGGACCAGTACTTCATTACTACAAGTATTTATCCCCAGATCTGTACCTGTGCAGCCAGCAATGCTTTTTATTGCCAGCTTTAATTTAAAAAAGACAAAAGTTACACCAGACCGAGTTTTCCTTCTTTCAAACATCATTATTGCCCCCCTGAGTTTGCTCCATTCACGGCTGTACCTGATTCCTGTGCCCAAAACCAACGAGGTCTGCTGTGAATAACAGTGAGCTAACATAACACAGCCCTGCCTCCAGCAGCCCGCACGCCTCCCCTCCTCTCCGCCCCGGAACCTGCATTCAGTAAGCACACGATGTTCGCAGGCTGCGGTGCGCAGCTGGGAAACATGAGACGTATTGTGTATGCGCATTACAGGGCCCCGCAACCCTGGCTTGGTAAATATAACGGAGGAGAGGCTGCAGCGGTTCGTGTGGTTAGAACTGGGGGATAGAAAGTGGAGGAAACATGTGCTGGTGGCAGTGGGGATGGGAATAGGAAGACAAACTGGATTATAATCACACACACGCCTGGCTGGACCCGCATGCCCCAGCTATTGTATTGCTAATTGGACTGAAGACCCCAAACAGGTCCATGACCCCCTCTTGTTGGACTCTGGAGCTGCTGCTTTCATTGCAATCAGTGGGCTCCTAAGGACACTAATAGCACAAGGTTTGGACTTTCTTTTATTACCTAATATAATTGGATTTTGATAAAGTCATTATCAAGAAACAAACTAATTACTGAAATATATTTAATAGTTAAAAATGTGCATAATAATTTTACATCTATTTTTTGTTGTATATGTTCATTTTTTCCCCTTTTTTGCATGATCACAGTCTGTATTATGTCATGTCACCCAATGAGTATTGGTGTATGAGAGAAGAGGATCAGGCTGTGATTGACAGGATGATGTGGGGTCTGTAACACGAGATATACAAACATGCTTTATGTGCTAGATGGAGAATACTGAATGAAGCTGCTGTGTATGTAATATGTGGATATGTGTATATGAGAAGAATGGAAGATGCACAGATCATACATGTATGCAATGTATTACTATGCTTGTGGTGTAGTACTACTATTACATGTACACCTATACATACATGTAGTCAGGACACTGTGTATACTATTACATATACACAAATGTAGTCAGGGCAATGTCTCTACTATTACATATACACCTATACATACATGTAGTCAGGGTAATGTCTATACTATTACATATACACCTATACATACATGTAGTCAGGGCAATGTCTATACTATTACATATACACATATACACAAATGTAGTCAGGACAATGTCTATACTATTACATATACACCTATACATACATGTAGTCAGGGCAGTGTCTATACTATTACATATACACAAATGTAGTCAGGACAATGTCTATACTATTACATATACACCTATACATACATGTAGTCAGGGCAGTGTCTATACTATTACATATACACAAATGTAGTCAGGACAATGTCTATACTATTACATATACACCTATACATACATGTAGTCAGGGCAGTGTCTATACTATTACATATACACAAATGTAGTCAGGACAATGTCTATACTATTACATATACACCTATACATACATGTAGTCAGGGCAGTGTCTATACTATTACATATACACAAATGTAGTCAGGACAATGTCTATACTATTACATATACACCTATACATACATGTAGTCAGGGCAGTGTCTATACTATTCCAGAAATATAAATGTAGTCAGGACACTGTATACTATTACATATACACCTATACACAAATGTAGTCAGGGTAACGTCTATACTATTCCATATACACAAATGTACTCAGGACAATGTCTATACTATTTTATATACACCTATACACAATTGCACTCAGGGCAATGTCTAAAATATTTCATATACATATATACACAAATGTAGTCAGGGCACTGTCTATACTATCCCATATACACAAATGTAGTTAGGACACTGTCTATACTATCCCATATACACATATACACAAATGTAGTTAGGACACTGTCTATACTATCCCATATACACAAATGTAGTGAGGACACTGTCTATACTATCCCATATACACAAATGTAGTTAGGACACTGTCTATACTATCCCATATACACAAATGTAGTTAGGACACTGTCTATACTATCCCATATACACAAATGTAGTTAGGACACTGTCTATACTATCCCATATACACATATACACAAATGTAGTCAGGGCACTGTCTATACTATCCCATATACACAAATGTAGTTAGGACACTGTCTATACTATCCCATATACACATATACACAAATGTAGTTAGGACACTGTCTATACTATCCCATATACACAAATGTAGTGAGGACACTGTCTATACTATCCCATATACACAAATGTAGTTAGGACACTGTCTATACTATCCCATATACACAAATGTAGTTAGGACACTGTCTATACTATCCCATATACACAAATGTAGTTAGGACACTGTCTATACTATCCCATATACACAAATGTAGTGAGGACACTGTCTATACTATCCCATATACACATATACACAAATGTAGTTAGGACACTGTCTACTCTCATTCAAATGTAATATAAAAAAATCCCATCTGCTATCTGCAGAATATTCACCCAGATAATTGCAAATAAAGGATACTAATAATAATAATAATAATAATAATAATAATAATAATAATAATAAAATACTTATGTTATATATCCAATTACCTTGTTAGATGCATTAAAAGGCAACACAACTTGCAGGAAATCATTACCTTAATACACATTTAGCAAACTCATGGAATTTGTCTCAGTGTGGAAGTGATGTTTTTTGATTTATATCTGGGTGCTGGGTGTGGAATAAAATGAAACAGATACATGAAAGAGCAGATCCCGGGTTTTAGATCCTGGATATGTAGTAACCGTATACTTTCCGCTCTGGACTGTAGCACATTATACAGTATGTGGCATGTTGGAGGCTATAAATAGAGCTCACACACTGGTGTAGAGTAAAAATGATATACAAACAAGTAGTGTTGATGTTATTGTAATATAAGGTAGGATAGTGTGGGGAATTCAGACAGAGGGTCACATGTTATGCAGAACAGACAAATAAAGTCTGAATTACATCCTTGCAAATATTTATAATGGCCACCCTTTTATGTTCCTTCACTTCAATCTAAACATAGTAAACCACAGTGAGATCCGGGCATGACGTTGTAGCAGGTTGTTGATGGTAGTGCATGAAGGATGGTCACTGTAATATATCAATCCATGTTACAGTGGGAATAGTGTTTTGCTCTTCCCAGGCGGTGAATGATCAAAGGCAGAGCAGGCTCCTGGTCTCATCTGGAGTGAAGGAAGCTACAGCTGCACTGGCTACTGTAAGGCAGGAACTAATAGACAGGGACCAGTGAGAGGGGTAATGGTCTGACATCCAGTGGTGTTTCATCCAGTGGTGTTTCATCCAGTGGTGTGACATCCAATGTAGTGACATCCAGCGGTGTGACAACCAGTGGTGTTTCATCCAGTGGTGTGACATCCAGCGGTGTGACATCCAGTGGTGTTTCATCCAGTGGTGTGACATCCAATGGTGTGACATCCAGCGGTGTGACATCCAGCTGTGTTTCATCCAGTGGTGTGACATCCAGCGGTGTGACAACCAGTGGTGTTTCATCCAGTGGTGTGACATCCAGTGGTGTGACATCCAGCGGTGTGACATCCAGTGGTGTTTCATCCAGTGGTGTGACATCCAGCGGTGTGACAACCAGCGGTGTGACATCCAGTGGTGTTTCATCCAGCGGTGTGACATCCAGCTGTGTTTCATCCAGTGGTGTTTCATCCAGTGGTGTGACATCCAGCAGTGTTACATCCAGTGGTGTTTCATCCAGTGGTGTGACATCCAATGGTGTGACATTATTATTATCATTATTATTTCCTTTATTTGATACATGCCAACATATTCCCTAGAGATATACAGGGGGTAAGTTTCAAGTAAAAAACAACATTAACACCTTGCAAAATAATGGAGGGCCCTGTGTTTGAGCTTTCCCGAAAGCACTTAGGAAGATTGAAACTTCACAAGCTTACAATCTAATGACATTACATCTAGTGGCGTGACATCCAGTGGTACAGTAGTGTGACATCCAGTGGTATGACATGACATCCATTGGTGTGACATCCAGTGGTGTGGCATCCAGTGGTATGACATGACATCCATTGGTGTGACATCCAGTGGTGCAGTGTTGTGACATACAATGGTGCTCAGTTTATTGCTATGTTGTATGATAAAGGTTTTATAGTAAGGTCCGTAGTGTGTAATGTAAGGGGACTACCAAACATAAGTAGAAAGTGACATCTTTAACTCTTCATCTTATGTTATTATATAGAGTTTACATCATTTTACACCATATGTCAAATAGGCTCCATAGAATAACAGTCTAATTATTAACTCAACTGTACCATAACTAGCCACCAAAGTGTTTAACAATATCATGCACCCTTGTAATACAACCACACAGAACACACATATAACATACATGACCTAAGAATTCTATTTTTAAACATGAGGATCAAGTTAAAAACCTGTGATAGTTTCAGTATATATATATATATATATATATATATATATATATATATATATATATATATATATAAATTAACTTTTCCTATGAAAGCATATTTTCATATGAGATCTATCTATCTATCTATCTATCTATCTATCTATCTATCTATCTATCTATCTATCTTGATATAGCTATAATCTAGTATAATTTATATTACGGACTGTGGTGTGACAGCGGTTAGTTCCTAAATCATGCTATTGCCCTCTTATAATTTTTTACAAGATGACAGTTAGAAATTATTTTTATACAGTCTTAGTTCATTGGTTTGCATAGTGAACAGATCAAAAAGAATTTAAAGTGATGTCAGTGTTCACATAATATTATGCCTAAAATATTTATTTTTTTGTGGTGCCCCAATGTTACTGTCTGTGCCAAAAGCACCAAATAAATTATTTCCAATTGGTTATGGAAGAACTTGAAACAAGATTTGGCAAAGAGGGACAACACTGCATCATGTTTTGCTGCACACATTGGTTCACACTCTTATTTTTTACCCTGTGGTGTAACATATTTAAAATATTTCATAACTGAAGTGCTAAAGGTTTTGACAGTGTGAAGGTACCAATTTGTAAATGCATTCGCATAGACCTCTTACAATCTTACAAATTATTTATATATATATATATATATATATATATATATATATATATATATATATATATTGTAGTTCAAATGTTAATCTACTTTAATTTAGATCAAGTCAATAAGCATTCTCACCATAATTTATTTTCTAAAACTCTAAATAAAAAAAAAATATGTAAAAATTTACTATATCATATTGAAGCACAAATTAAAATAGAACACAACATTTAAATCAATTTAAAGAAAAGTTGATTAATATGGGAGACCCCACTATCCCCAAGAACATGAAAGTTAGCTTTTAGTTAGTCTTCAACAGCAGCTTTCTATACTATTGAAGAAAATATGCTAACCTCATTTTATAATGCCGTCATTCTGCCACTATAATATGCAATATTGGAATGTTTATTTTATGTGGAAATTACCCTACTACTGGGGGAGTGTGTACACATTTATGTACAGATCACACACACTATTTGATCTTGTACATTTAATTTGCAAACTCTAAGTTATAGTCTAGTATTGCAAATTTTGTAACTTACTTTTATTTTTATTGAACTGATTACTTGTTAATTTAAACATGTCCAAGTTGCACTAAATGAGAACTTAAATGAGAACCATATTATTTACAATTAATATAGTATTTTCCTTTGCTTTTTCAGACATTGAGCACTAAAACTTTGTTAATAAATTTACTTGTCTGTATATTTATAGCTTGATTTCTGTGCAAACATTGTAATATGTATATATATATATATATATATATATATATATATATATATATATATATATATGTGTGTGTATATACATGTATGTATATATATATATATATATATATATATATATATATATGTATATATATATATATATATATATATATATATATATATTGTTACACACTATAACACAAAATACATAAATGATATAACGGAAAATATATGGAAAAATAAAATTCTATTCTGAATAGCCTTTCTAAATACTAGCCTAAAGGATGACAAAATCTTATCAAAGTTATTAGTATGTTTTGCTGTATTGTTCTCAATATATTTTACTATAATTTTAACAATTACAAGGACATTACTAATGAATAGAACAACTTTGTTCAACTTGTTTCTCAATTTCTTATATATGTAGGACCATTCATACCCAATAGCAATGTTGGATTAAATTTATAAATGGCCATAAACCAGCATTATCTCTACTCTTATTCACTTCTCATATGTTTTATTAAAGACAAAAATGGTTATTTTACGTGGGGAAAAATGTTTTGCAATCTACATAAAATCATAAATCTAGATTAATAACTTCTGTCAAATCAATTGGTTTACTAGTTTGTTGTTTTTAGTTTTTCAGTCATTTATCTATTTATTATTCATAAATCTGATCTGATATATGCCCTACATTTGTTCTTCAGTGGTCATTATACATTTAAATGGTTTATTCTTTTGCTCAAGCTACTAAATTGGAAATTAAAGAGAACTCATATTTCATTTAATCCAGACCCATTCATCATCATATGACACTCTAAGTTAAAAGGCACAAAGTCATAGTTTATGCATTCAGAATATTATGCAAACTAATTAATAATCATTATGAATAGCACAGAACAAACTGAGAGTTTTCTTCAACATGTTGGGGTGTGGCGTGTTTATCAAATGGATTGAAAAGCAGAGTTACCAACTTCACTTTAAATACTATTCTGTATCCAGCCTATGTATCGATGACTCCGTTATGCTTCACATAATCTGTAAAGTGCTTTAACCCATAGAAAATAGCCATGTATATTGCAGCACGTTCATGACTTATAGAAACAAGAAATATGTTTCTCAAGTTTAATTCCAATATAATATTAATATAATGTGCTAAGAGGAGCTATTAACCACATTTTAGCACCCTGTAATAATAACCCCCCTTCTGGATTGCTAACTTGTCAAGGGGAATGGGCTTGTGTATTTCAATGAAGCTGTGAGCTATGCCCTGTAGGGTCACCCAAGATGGGCAGGTCAGACAAATCAAGGTCCACTGGGGAAGAAACTGGCAACCCACTCTAGTATATTTGCCAAGATAACCTTATCGATAAGCACAACCAGAGACATCATGATAGATGTGCCTGGCGTGCTGTAGTCCATAGAATCACGGAGAGTGGGACACGACTGAACAACTAAACAACAATAACACCCCATTAGCTACTTGCACCTTTTTTATTTTACTCTGTCGGTTTTTTGGTATTCATAGTGGATCTATTACAGTGACCAGAATTCCCCTTTAAGAGTGGACACTTACAAAAATACGTATTATTATAGGGCTGCATTGGGAATCATGTTTTCACCATACTTAAGTGTGGCCAAGCAGTGTTTTTCCTAAGCTTCCCCTTTAAAAGAGGCATCTAGTCAACTTAGAGTGTTTCTGAGTATGGATGAGTAGGTTATATAGAGAACATTCCTTTCTACATTGTGGGAACACATAGTGGTTGATAAATGAGCATTGTAAGCTGACCAGTTGGAGTTTGGGCCACTGAGAAGTATCTTTGAAAACCTAATCTTCATATACTTAATTTTAATAAGACTTTTTTCACAGTCTTTATTAATAGACATTTTTCTTGTGTATTTTCTTATTGTATTGAAAGCGTTTAACAGGCCATATATACTAAGGGCCTCATTCAATTGTGATTTGGCCAATTGAATAGGGCTCTACATAAGCACATAGCATATTTGTTTTACAGAAGTTTTTAGTTAGTAAACTTCTATCCAAAAGCAAGGTCTTCTAAGATTCTCAGAGGCAGCAAATGGGGGTTCTCCGAAGCTGTAATGGCTTTTCCATTTACTTCCATAGAAAACAACAATCACAGCCTCACATACTCATAAGCCTTTAGCAGCCTTTGAGAATATGACTGAATGACACAGTAAATCTGCCTTTTCAAAACCTATAAAATATTAGCCAACATCAAACATATAATATATCTATTTTTTTCAACTGACTTTTCAACTGATATCTATTTCTTCCCATCAGGAACTCACCCATTCTGCACCTAAATCTGAACATTGCCTCTAAAAATCAAGAAAATCTAAATATTTTGACCATGAACACCATCATGTTCAATAAACTCAGTGGCCAAGTCCTGTTTGAGGAGGCCACCAGCGACCGTGATAGAGGAATCCGGCCTTATGTAGGAGTCTTGGATGTTCCTAATCCTGATACAGGGCTACAAGACAACGTCTCAATGAAGGACAACGCCAGCATTAGACATCGGCGCCCTGGGTAAGTACTGACCTAAAACATTTTGAAGTCACCTTTCCAACAGCATCATGATGATTTGGTTTCATTTAACATTTGTAATTTAATTCTATTTTTTCCAATTGCACCTCAAACAAGCAATATATAAAAAAACACTCCTGATAAACCTGTTTATCCACCTGAATTGGGATCTAACCAAATCTCCTTTAAGCAATTTTAAATTAAATATGTTTTATTATATAATAATAATTTTCATATTGAAGCGCTAATAACTTGACCTTACACCATGCAATGGCTCTATTTTGTTCCTAAAGGACCACTGTAATGCATTTACAAGTAAAATATGCAGTTTAAGATAAATAAAAGTTAATATTTCTTTCATTTTTGAAATTGTCAGTTTTCTCTAATTGGAAAACTATTATATAAACTAAAATATTGTCTCTTCTATCTCCATGTCCCTATTAGTAAGCATGACTAACCCTGCCTAGGACGTGGACCATTGGTGTAGGAACTGGTGGGGATAGCTATTTTACGGCCTGTGTATACAATGAGCTGTATCCCCCAGCCCCCCCACCCCCCCAAAAAAAAAAATATTCTGGCTCCTACACTTCTGGCCTGGACTAATACAAAAGTCTGACCTGCTTAGGTTCTAAACCTATTCCTGGATGAGCATGCTCAGTAACGTGACGGACCATAATAATGCATGTAGTGTGCCCATAGGGGAAGCTGCTAGAATGTTTTACATTCAGTACCTCTGTGTGGGCAGCTAGGGTGTGGTCGCTGACATCATAAGGTGGGGCCAATCACATCACAGCCCTGCCTGCTTCCAAGCTCCTGATAGGACACATTGTGGTGGAGAAAAGCAGCTCTGTTTAGGGGGGGAACTTTTAAAGAATATAAAAGTTAAGAAATATGCATTTATGCTGATTTATCTGTAAGTGTGTCCTCAATGTAAATATATTATAGGCTGTTTGGAGGAGAAAAAACATATCCACTGACTGCGTTCCTATAAACTGCACTTACAAGTGCACTTGTAAGTAATAAATCATTACTGATTTAGCTGTTAGTCATACACACAAATATTTTCCTGTACAAATAAATATACAGATATATGCATACACCCTGACCCTTGCATACAATAAAAAGTGTTATTCCTGCACATCAACTACAGAAAAAAATAATCTGGAAACATATAAACAGTAATGACGCTAGAAAGCTCAGTTGATTTAATAAGATGTTTCTGCTTATAAATGAGACTCTGGTTTTATATTCATTTACCAGCTTGGGCAAAATAAATAGTTTTCTTTCTCTGATCTATTCATTTGTATTCAGTTCCATCCAGTTAATAAAAATCTGTCAGCGCAGAATGCACGCTGGTTGTAAAAGATAATGGCAAAACCTTTAGTAAATCAGGTTGGGGAAATGCCAAGACATTTAGCGTAGTGTTGGCACTGGCGTATAGTGTTTTTACTGTTCCTGACATGAATTTGAAGGCGTTTCTTAGAAATGTTGCATTTTTCATTGCTATTAAAACAGATGTGAAATGTTAAATATCTTGGAATATTGTAAAGAAATAAACATTTAAAAACAGAAAACAACATTTAAAAGTTACTAAAAAAAATCATGTATTTGTTTCTATCATTTTACCAATTTAAAGGTTATTTACTTGAGTCTGACTTAAAATCTAGAGTATAATTAAGTTGGTTGTAGTATGTGATACCTTTAAGAGGAGTAACTGGAAAAATCCTCATAAATGGGTTACAGAGCTTCCAAAACCCCACAGGTTTCTTCTTAAAGTACAGTATATTTGATTTTATTTTTATCATTGGTGCTTCACATTTTCTTAATTTTTCCCCCCTAAATTTACCATATTTTGCTGCTATTTCTTAAAATGTGCAAAGAAATAAATCTGACCAATTATTCAGAATCATTTATGCTTATCTTGTTTCTGCACCATGGGCCTCATTCAATTGCTAATTGGCGAATAGAATAGGGCTCTAGATAAGCACACAGCATCTTTTTTTACAGAATTTTTTAGTGAACTTTTATTTAAAATCAAGGTCTTCACTAATTTAAAACGTCTGTAAAAAATATACTATGTGCATATGTGGAGCCCTATTCAATTGGCCAGATCGCAATTGAATGAGGCCCCATGTGTCCCAGGCTTACCATAGCTCAAGATGCAAAACTATGTCCAGGCTCAAATCTAGCCTTATATCTAACCACAAGTCTATCCCTCACCCTATTCCTAACCCCAAACACCAACCTTAACCTGGTCTAGAAACCTAAACACCCAACCCTCAAATTAATGATTCTGTATAACTGGCACAATCAAAAGAATTGATGTCTCTGACAATAGACTTCTAGTTTCCTATCACAAAGGAGACCAAACAGGTGAATAAACAGCTAGCTAAGCCACCAATTAAAGTGTTCAACTATTTAATATATACATATGGTTTATTAAGTACGGTTTGTGTTTAATTACATTAAACAAGTATTTTTGTATCTTTCTTGATATTTTCTGGTTTATATAATAACTGTGTCTACTTCAATGTATTTTAAATCTTCTGAAGATTTATACTATTATGCAGTTTTTATAGACATATGTACCAGTTAATCCCAAGTAGGCTTTTGTAGACTTATAAACATATGCATTACGTACATGGTACAATATTGTTGCAACTTACAGTGAAAGGAAGAGTGAAGGAAGTTGTCTCACTGGTTGATTCAGATTTACTTTACTTTAATTACTCTAGTAATTCATGACCCCCCTCTCCCCTATACTATTCTGCACTGTAAATCCTGATTTTCCTGATCTGCATATTTGCATATTTATCTATATTTATGACGCAGCTCATTTCCACATGTC
Organism: Discoglossus pictus; assembly: GCA_027410445.1. Lineage (NCBI taxonomy): Eukaryota > Metazoa > Chordata > Amphibia > Anura > Alytidae > Discoglossus > Discoglossus pictus. The sequence goes on along the minus strand of CM050166.1, from coordinate 394,594,527 downwards.
TGTTTTCATATAAGTATTTATTGATACTATCAGATAGATTGTAGTATATTAAGTTATATTAATTTTTTATAGATGTATTAAACACAATTCCAAACTCCAAAGGTTTTATGCACCTAATATCTAAAGAAATTGTTGTTAGTACTGAAAAGCATGGCGCACAACAAGCTGTCTGTGATTAAAGCAGAGGAGATCCACATATTAGTAGTTACAAATGTTTTTGTCATGTATGCATGAAATTCATTACATTTTCCAACTGCAAGGCGAGAGTTATTTGCCAGTTCCAGAGCTGCATATAGCTGCAAATATTAATTTGTCATAAATTAAGGTAATATACTATGGGCCTCATTCAATTGCGATTTGGCTAATTGAATAGGGCCCTATATAAGCACAGAGCATATTTTTTTACAGACATTTTTAGTTGGTGAAGACCTTGCTTTTGGACAGAAGTTCACTAACTAAAAACTTCTGTAAAAAATATGCTCTGTGCTTATATAGAGCCCTATTCAATTAGCAAAATCGCATTTGAATGAGCATTTATGAGAGTTAAAAAAAATTACTAAAGAAACAACAAGGCCCAAGCTTAGAGCAGCACTTTTTTAGAGGACAGCGGGCTGCCTTAATTTGCCAGTGCAGTAAACTGGGCATATGCACAGAAATGTCTGTGTAATGATATATCTATGTTACCTTTCCTAATACACCTTGACATTCTGTACATATATATGAACAAACATACATTTAAGTTCATATATATATATATATATATATATATATATATATATATATATATTGTGTCATAGGTGTGTGGGGTATTCTCAGGGGGAAAAGGGAGTAGTAACTGGGTAGTGGTGGCATACAAATCTGAAAAGGGCTGCCTAAAGCCTAAATATGATCCGGTACCTGTATAGGACTAGTTCAATGCCAACAAGAGACATGCTCCTACAATCAGTAAGTAGACTGAATAACTGTTCCCAATTGTAGAAAACATGTTAATGATGGACTCAGTTGCTGGATTCTATATAAGGGAAATTCACAAGCAAAGAGTTAATGTTCGTCTACAGATTTATTTTTTCTTCTCTCTGCAAGTGGTTGTGGTTGTTCTGCTCCTGATGTTGAAGTATCCAGATATCTGCCAGGATAGAGTACAACAGTGGTATTTAGAATGGAAACTACATTAATACAGAGTGTAATATAGTACATTTTATATGCAATAATGCTGTTGTGCGATCTGCCATTTAATATTCAGGTTATCAGCTTCCTTGGTGGGAGGAGTCAATGGAGGAATTTACTAACCATTTTCTTACTTGAGATAAGGTGAGAAGGACTGAGATCAGATGAGAAGGGCTATATTTTCCCCATAGGAAATAATGCATAGTAAATCAAAACAAAATGTTCAATGCACTTGAGATGATTAATGAAATCGACCATTGACTGAACAAAATGTTTTTTTTCTACATTATGTTAATTTGTCATCTAAAAGTGCTGGAAAGTTTGGTAGCAGCAACAGCAAAACCATTAGCATACAGGGACACAACCGCATGAGAGAGTAACAGGCAGAATTAATTGATAAAAGAAAATAGATGCCAGCAGCATAGAAAATTAGGTATAAATGATAAAAAAAAAATCTATGTTTTTTTTTTACTTTTTAAAAACAATTTGCTCATTATGAAGTTTACTTATTTTTCATATAGAAAATAATCAACCACAGTTGTCCTGTAAATTGGATTCCAGCCTGAACTACTGAATTTGGATTCCCACGTGATGCATTTTTTTATATATTATTTTAGTTTGTGTCAACTTTGCTTGGAATACTTTATTATAATAAGTAAACACATACCCAACTAGGCAATAGTTTTTCCAAGCTAGTTTTTTTTATTTTTTATAATACAGTATTTTATAAATATATGTCAATAAAGGTGACATTTTAACCCAGAAATAATAGTTGTCATCACAAGCACATCCATATAAACTGTGATTTTGCCTTTATTATTATGAAGTGTAAATATACACCAATATCATATGTTATTTTGAAGTACTAGTTGGCCAATTTCCAGTACAGAAGAATTACGTTCAACCAGATAGAGGTAGGTTCCCAGAAAACTGTCAGATGTATTTTTATACACTATTGGATAGTTTTCCCTTAATTCTCTTGGTCCATTTCTAATGGCAGACATAGGAATTGCTAAATTCTAGTCATGAGCAGTAGACTTACAAGAAATCATTATCACAATTCAGCTAATCCAATGAGAACGTTTATTCAAATACTAGCCATTGCTGCTGAGGCTGGATTTGTGGATCATAAGAAGGCCTCACATTGACCTACAGTGACACCTACTGGAATACCATCACTACATAATGAAACGTGATCGTCATATAAAAACCTTCAGACACTTTAGAATATTGAATATAATATTTTCTAGAGCAGTCTTTATCCTCTGTGTATCCATTTGTTAAAATATTCAAATAATTTAAACCTGCAGCCTTCCAGCTGTCTATCCAATTGTCTCGGATAGTCCTACTCATGTTTTAAGACTTTCTAAAGTGCTGTGACTACTCATCAGTATTGAAACTCCATGCTGATATTACCATGTTCATCAGGATAGTAGTTTCTAATGCTGCAGTTCCTCCAGTCATACAAAGGACAAAGAAGCATAATTATATTTAAAAGTATGTGTAGAAGTAATTAAATAATTGGAATTTCTAGGTGCCTAACGCCACTTTAACCAGAAACATAAAAAATAAGATCCGGAAAACTTTATTGATTTAACCAAATTAAACAATGCTGCAGTTAAAATTGGGACAAAATATTTTTGGAGGATTATAATCAAAAAGTTATCAGCAGGTTGTATCTATTAACTGGATAACTAGGGAACATTTTTTTTCTTTTTTCCCCCCTGCTTATTCATTTAATAGCTACAACCTGTTGATAACTATTGGATGATAATCCCCCAACAATATTTTGTCCCAATTTTAACTGTAGCGTTGTTTAGTTTGGTAATATCAATAATGTTTTTCCTTCTTATTCTTCATATTTAGAAGTCAAATTTGTAGTCCCATGTTTCCAATATGCTCCTTTGAAGCTGCCATATTTCTACAGGTTATCTACTCCTATACATGGGAGGGGACTTTAAATATAGGAAATGACTTCAGCTGCTTCAGTTGAACTTTGGCAATTGGTAGTGTTTTTACTAGAACCTATGAAATCTACAGATCAAACTAGCATCTCTAACAAGGCATTGGATCAATGGCTACCCTGCAAAGATTAATTGACAAAAATAGCAAATTAAAGGCTGAATGTTTTTTTTTCTAAAACATTTTGACAATTGTAAAATGTATTTCTTTAGAAGATCATGTTGTAAATAGTGGTCCTTTAATTCAGTAGTTTTGAATTAAATAATTGTCTTTCTTCCATGCCAATAGAAAGAAGCTGAAGGGGTCTCATGTCACTAGCCCAATACAACTATATCAGTCAATGAAATCTGTTTGTAGAGGTATATATAACTGAGACTATTGATTATTGTAGAAATATGCAAGAAAAGCTCTCCATTTAGTGACTATAACGTTTTGTTATTGCACTTTTGGAATAGCTGTCTATGACCCATAGCCATGTTTGCTGTGTCGTGGCACAAACAAAATTAAATTGGGTGAATCATAGCTACTAGTCAGATCTGGGCAATAACTCAGTTCAGGAAAGAGAAGAATGATTATTTACTTTTTTGAGACACTTTCTGCTCTAATGAATAGTCTCCTATTACTAACTGGAGGAACATTTAGTAAAAAATGGATACAACAGAGTTGCCAAAACGTAATGTTCATATTGTCATTAAGTGTCCAAGTCTGTTAAAATCTCAAGTTTAATATCACTAAAAGTTACATTTCAAACGCACATCATTTCTCCATATATTATCTTTTTATGATAAGCATTATCACTCCTTGGGTGGTCGCAGTTTAAGCAATAAGTAATCAAAGCCTCTCAGTCTTACCATCAGTTGTTTAAAGTACCATTGCTGTGTCTTATTTATTGTGTGCTCATATTAATAATTTGACTTGATAATGTGCGAAATGTTTTAGAATGTTTAACATAAATATAACATTTAATATTTTATTGTTTATTTCATTGTTGATATAACAGCTTCAGATATTTGTTCCTACCATCATTAGAAACTAGGGAAGAATGGGAGGGTATTTAAATGCAGATTAGATCTCTATTCAGAATAAACACCACTATAATCAGCACTTGACTACATAAATACATACAATAACTCTTCCCTTAAGGGTGATGGTTTCCTACAATCCCCTATGGAAGCACCCATGACACAAGCAGAGTCATCTAAATCTAAAATGTATTTTCTAAAAAAGCTTTTGAGTTTCTTACATACTTCACAAATATATGTAATGTTTCCCAAACAAAAGTGGTCCTTTAATTCACTATAATTTTGTGCTAGCCCTTTAAATGAAAATGTTTAACCAAAACATATTTGATGCAGAGACTAGATCAATTAATAGCAAGTTTAGTCTGTATTTTAGTGTACTAAATTATTTTCCAGTTGCAAAAGTAATTTTTTTTAATGTAGTATTCGCTAATACTAGACCACGGACCTTTTACGTGTCTCTTAAATTGGACAGTTGGCTGCGTGGTGCTGTTGGACTATAAAATATAATCAAACCTTCCCTTCCTCAGTGGTAAAAGGGCAAACTTTTTAAATGATGACAGTTTTAACTAAGAACAATTATAACTAAATGGGGTGTGTGACAGCCTGTCATATCTACATATATTATCCAAAACTGTAATATACTAACACAAGCCAGTCAGACTGTTGAAATTGTAATGTGTAACACATTTGGGAGAGGAAAAATACCATAACTCCTCCAGTCAAATGTATAAGCTGAAAGTAAATGGACAAATACAGCATAGCGCTATTTACTCTGAGAACCCCTGGCAGCCGCAGAGAATAATTGGGAATTTAGCACATTGTGTATATTTTTTTGCAAATCTGTGGCAGATGACTTGGTGCAATATATGTCATTAATTAGATCCACTTTTGGTGAGAATAATTAATGATCCAATGAAGACCTATATTTACAGCATGCTCTGTTGTGGAATGACACTTAATAATGGGTCAAATGTTTTTATAATGAAAATAGATAACTGAAGCCTTTCATTCAATGGCTGTTATATATTATAATAATACCAAGTGGGAGGGATGCATCCATTCCTCCACCATTATCACCCCATTTTTTTGGGAGAGTTTACCAGTAGTTTAGCTTTTTTTTGGTTTTATTTATTGTTTTGAAGGAAAGGCCCTCCTCTCCATCTTTATACTACTTGAACATACTTTAATGCTTTGGGAGAAGTTATAGTGGCCAGTTAGTTTGTATTTCAAGAAAGCAACAAACCTAATTTACGTCCTTATTAAATTGCAATTTGGCCAATTGAATAGGGCTCTATTTGAGCACAGAGCATATTTTTTTACAGAAGTTTTTAGTTAGTGAACTTCTATCCAAAAGCAAGGTCTTCACTAACTAAAAACTTCTGGAAAAAAATATGCTGTGTGCTTATATGGAGCCCTATTTAATTGGCCGGATCACAAATTAATAAGGCTGTTAGTTTTCACTGTCCTACCAACTGAAAGTTATTTTCCTGTTTTCCCTTTTATATATACAGAGAGCAAAGAGAGCAAAGAAATAACTAAACACCTAGTGCCTCATTCAATTGCAATTTGGCCAATTGAATAGGGATCTAAATAGGCACATAGCATATTTTTTTTAAAGAAATTTTTAGTCAGTGAAAACCTTGCTTTTGGATAGATGTTTACTAACTAAAAACTTTCTGTAAAAAATATGCTATGTGCTTATTTAGAGCCCTATTCAATTGGCCAAATTGCAATTAAATGAGGGCCCTAGCCTTATATATAAAGGCTAGGGCCCTCATTCAATTCCAGTTTGGCCAATTGAATTGGGCTCTAAATAAGGACATAACATATTTTTTTTAAAGAAGTTTTTAGTTAGTAAACATCTATCCAAAAGCAAGGTTTTTAGTAACTAAAAACTTCTTTAAAAAAATAATGCTATGTGCTTATTTAGAGCCGTATTCAATTGGCAAAATTGAAATTGAATGAGGCCCTAGGTGTTTAGTTATTTCTTTGCTCTCTGTGTTCTGGTCTGAAAGTACAGTTATATAGGTAATACTGAGCTAGGTAGAATTAAAATACAAGTTAACAACAGTCTTTAGTATTCAAACATGAAGAATCCTATTTTAAAAGGTGCTGTTGTTTGTATTGGTCTTAAAGCTACTAAGATCATAGTAAAAAATAATATTAGAATCCAAGGGGAAACTGTGGTGCTTAACAGCCTATTAAATTACAGCATTATCTACAAAGAACATAAGCTTTATTAACTCAAAAAACGCTTCATTAAAAACAATGATACTCCAGGTATCATGGTACACAATATCAATATATTTGGAGTCCAGTAATGTGTGGTCACAATGCAAACCTCACAGTTACTTTTGAGTAATAATTTATAGCATATTAGCTATTGGCATGAGTAGGAGAACCCTTGGATCAATATGTTCACAAGGATTATCAATCAATCTACATATATGATAACATATCACTGGCAATTATAGATAGAGAGAGAGAACCCTTTTATCATCACGGATCCTCCCATCTGAGGGCAAACCTATGTTAATGTCCCTATATTTCCAACGTGTAGCTATATAGCCATACAACAAAAGACCTGAATTGCAGAAATATCTACCACAGCAAATAGAAGTAACTAACCCCAAAAGAGACAAGTGTGCTATAACGCACTTTTCCCCCTTTATAACCTAGGTTAACTATTGAGGTGCAAATTAAAAACAAAAATCTAAAAACAATATAGACCCTTTACAGTGGGACACAGTTGGCTTGCACATCAATTAACTGCAGATTATGTAAGTCTTATATTCCATAAACTGGAAGTAATTAGACTGCCTTTGAAGAAAATCAGAGGCTTTATCTAAAAAACATGCAATAGGCGGCCAAACTTCCATCAAGGTCCCTACACTAAAGCCTAACGGCTCGTTTCGCAGCTACAGCTACTTTATCAAAGGTGGGTGGTCTAATAGAGGTGGCGGCCCCGAGTCTTAGGTTTAAATAACCTGCAGCATGATGACATCAGCTGCTTCTCATTGGCCACATTAATACAGTACAGACATTGGTTAACAGAGGGGGACAGTGGAGCTGCCTATAGAATGGAGTTTATCCATGGAGTCAATCTTATGTGCTTAGTGGGTTCAACATATTGGAGGTATATATGCATCGTTTTTATTATGAATGAATGACTATCATATGGAAGGCGCTATCCTCCATTATTGGTGTTAAAATAAGGTTGCTCAGATATGCTTCAATAGGGCGAATGTTAAATATGACATAACCAGCCATTCAAAGAGCGGCATTTACCACAATAAAAATGCATTTCCTTATACATTCAGCCTATTGTGACATAGGCATTCATTCAAAAGTGATATGTGCCTACTGTGTCCTCCATCCTTAAGGAAGAACTTATATGCATTTAATTTATGTAATAACTGAATGACTACATATGAATAGTGTTTAATGTTTAGATAGGGAAAGTTACTTTAGTATGTTAGACAGAGCGATTATTGTATAAGGCGTAATAAACCATCTTAGATAGAACGAGTATTGTATAAGACATGACCAACCATCTTAAATACAGGTATCAGCATTTGCCATGACAAAGTGCAGTTCCTCATAAATTCAACCTATTGTGATCTGGTAGCCATATTAGAATGAGGTTAATTAAAAAATATATATTTTTTTGAGTTAATAAATGTATGTTCTTTGTAGATAAAAACAATATTAGGCCTTTAGCCCACCCAGTTGGTAGCTGCAGCTCTCACTTTTGACTGTGCTTCCAAATGAGGATGGTAGCTGAAGAATCTTTATAGTTGGAGAAACACATAGAGGTATTACCACAGTGATTTCTACAATTGAGTTTCCTTGCCAATGCTACCTCACCTTGAAGAACAGAGGAAACCAAGAGCTGCAGCTACCAAATTCCAACTGGATGGACTAAGTGTGCTTTGTGCAAAACATGTTTTTCATATCAGCTTAGAAACTTCATGAGCTATCCAAACAATGTGCCAATAGTGGATCAGACAGATATAATTGTCCAGATCAGTGTTCATTCTGTTATTCACTTAAGTTCTCTCTTATTTTTATTATTTTTAGTCAGGTTACAACTGTTTTTAAGATTTAGTTTTTCATAATAATGTACCTCTAGACACTCCTTTTCATTCCCTTTTCCCTGCCCTAACAATATATTACAGGTAGAGTACCCCCTTTATAGAATACTATCTATATCTTAATGTAAAGGGACCAATAATTCATAAAGGGATGTACAATTCGAGTAAAAAGTGGGAATAAGTATTGTAGCGTACCCAATAAAATTACACTTAACATAATAATCATGAACATCTTTTTATTAGAATATAAATTACAGCCATTGCAACAAAACTGCAATAGGACTTAACTTGGAATGGAAAACAAGATGCACATCTTGCAGTAAGCTTGTGGCATATAAATAACTAACTCAAAATAGTTACTATATAAAGGCTGTGCAAAGGTACAAAGTGAAAACACTAAGGCCCTCATTCAATTGTGATTTGGCCAATTGAATAGGTCTAAATGAGCACATAACATATTTTTTTTTAAATAAGTTTTTAGTTAGTGAAAACCTTGCTTTTGGATAGATGCTTAGGCCCTCATTCAATTGCAGTTTGGCCAATTGAATAAGCCTCTAAATAAGCACATAACATATATTTTTTTAAGAAGTTTTTAGTTAGTTAGCATCTATCCAAAAGAAAGGTTTTTACTAACTAAAAACTTCTTTAAAAAAAATATGCTATGTGCTTATTTAGACCCCTATTCAATTGGCTAAATCGCAATTGAATGAGGGCCTTACTAACTAAGGCCCTCATTCAATTGCAATTTTGCCAATTGAATAAGGCTCTAAATAAGCACATAACATATTTTTTTTAAAGATGTTTTTGGTTAGTAAACATCTATGCAAAAGGAAGGTCTTCACTAACTAAAAACTTCTTTAAAAAAAATATGCTATGTGCTTATTTAGAGCGCTATTCAATTGGCAAAATCGCAATTGAATGAGGCCCTAACAACTTATTTAAAAAAAATCTGTTATGTGTTTATTTAGAGCACCAATTCAATTGGCCAAATTGCAATTGAATGAGGCCCTTATAGTTTAAAATTACTACCTGACATGAACAATCTGACCCTCATTTAATTGCAATTTGGCCAATTGAATAGGGCTCTAAATAAGCACATAGCATATTTTTTTTAAAGAAGCTTTTAGTTAGTAAACATCTATCCAAAAGCAAGGTTTTCACTAACTAAAAACTTCTTTAAAAATAATATGCTATGTGCTTATATAGAGCCCTATTCAATTGGCCAAATCACAATTGAATGAGGCCCTATGAGAGCATCTATTATTATTTTAAACAAACCACGTGCATTCTAAGAATTGTATGTTTTCTTTTAAATTTGAAACAATAAAAGTTATTTTTTAACATAAGAAACAGATATTTATATCTGATACAAAGGTATAGCTTTTCTTCTCTAGCCTTAGTAATATATATTTGACTTCTACTTCAATGCAATTTTATAATCTGTTCCTAAAGTGTAAAAAGATCTTCATATAAAAAAGATCTTCATGTGGAAAAATATTTAATTAATCAGAGAAACATCTTTTTTTAGTAAAGCATTATTTTAAAACATTACCTTAGCTTTGATTTGGTGTCATCTTCTTAAATTGTGACATCACCACATTTTTTTTTTCTGATTCACCAGACTGCTATGTGTGCTTTATTTTTGTACTATTTTATTTGATACTATGGCAGGCATTATTGGGTGTTGAGAGGAAGAGTTCCAGCAGAGCTAAGCCTATTTTATTGTCCTCTTGGATATTTGGGGATATTAATAACAAAGAACTCTCTGTTATATGTATAACACAAAACTTTGTAACATATCTATAAAAATGGTGACAGTTTGGTAATGTTAATAGAAACAAATGTTATCATAACCTACCAGGATTTCAAGAAGCCAAAGAGGTTCACATTTATTCTTGAAACAGATGCACTATTTGCTAGTTCAGCGAAAGTTCCCTTAATGATAGGAATAAAAACGTTACCTATAAGTAAATATAGTTGCAAATTATTATTGTTTTTTAAATCATGTAGTTGTTTTAGACAGAAATTACTATTCAAGATCATCCTGCATGGGCAATGTTTTTAAGTAAGGGGATTATGTCTATTAGAGTTTTTGTATGTATTTGTACGGCTGTGGAATTAACATGAATACCCACAAATTGGTATAAATCAGAGACTTGCAAGTGTTAATATTCTGATTTGTACCAACTGGGCATGTTCTTCCATGTCCCTTAATACTATGACTTCCAAACGTCTTAAGACTCTTAGACTGCCGCGTTCACTAACATTTGTTGTAATTATTGTGAAAATAACCAACCAGAAATATGACATCTTTAGCAATTGTTTCTTAATGACTCATCGCTTTGTTCTTCATCCTTCTTTATTGTAACTGAAGGAGCCAACATGTGTGACTAACACGTGCAATGTATCTCTCATCTGTGGGCTATAAGGTAGCAGATTGACGTCTTTTTTCTAGTGACTGTCTAGGAAGGCAGGAGGCTATTCGTTGAATTTTCAACTTGGCAACAAGACTTTATTGCCAGCAGGAACACTGCATATACTATTGATCCTGCTGATAGAAGATTTGTAAGGACATATTCAAGTAAACACCAAGCACAATTCACAATGAAGAAATAGGTCCTTAAACAATCTAATTTGCTCAGTGGAGTCAACAGTTGTGGATTCCACCCATGAAATTATAGTGACACTGGAAGATACTTGGTAATACGTAATCTTGTTCAAGCCTGTGTGATATACATTTTAAACGTAAACCCATTTGGGTCCTATCCTGTTATGCTAGCACAGCACAAGGCAGCAGCAGTGGCGGTGAGCATCCGCTAGATGTCGCTGCTGATATTCCGGTGCCATATCATAGAGTCAAGGCTTAGGTAAACTGTTAGGGTTAGTTCAAGGGTTAGGCTAACATTATAAGCTTACATAACCGCAGCGCTGCAAAAATATCGGCAGTGCCATCTAGCGGTTGGAGGCCGCACTGCAGCAGCGGACCTGTCCCGACAACATAATAGGATAGATCCCCCATTTGCTTCTAAAAATATATTTATTAAGTTTACTTGCAATTTACTTTGTGGTCATTAGTTTGCTGGGATCCAGGACAGCCGCACCATTGTGCCCGAAAATTATACAGATTCACAAGTAATGTTAACCATGCTCATTGTGATAGTATGGGACTAGGAAGAATACTCACATTCAGGACTTGCAATTATTGGTGGAGTAATCACAGTTTTAAAATGTTAAAGCATTTTTTTCCGGAATACGCTCTTGTATATACCCTAGGAAAGTACAAATATTTCTTCATAATGTACAGTTTTTATTACAACTTGAAAGAGTATGGTGGCTCAAGGTATAAGTTAAATGGGTACAGTATGATTTAGGTGCTTCCCAAGGGTCAATACATTATATGTCAGCAGAAACAAAGAACAAAGCACCCTTGTCACTGGAACACACCCTGATGAATTCTAGAAATGTGCGTCGGTTTGACGACACAGAGCGTGGTGCGTATTCATGACGTCATATCTAGACACCTGAACGCAGCTCCAACGTGTACCTTGCTCCTGATCCTTGAAAACTTTATTTCGATTTTTAATCACCCAACAAGAGTCTAAGTAACACTAGTATAGCTTCCAGTCCATGAAATGGAGATAGTTTGGATCTGATTGTAACATAGGGTATATTAATGGAGGGAGCAACAAGTGGGTCTTAGGGATTTTTTTTTATTTTTAAAGAGGCATTTATTGTTGAATACTTGATATTAGGGCACAGCAACAATGGTGTTTTGATATAGCACAGCATCAAGCACGTTATTATCACATTACTTTGTCACATTTTGCATTTGTTAAGCACTTTATATGCAGCTAGCACCTTACTGATCAAAAAAGGATCACCTTAAGAAGTGCACTTTATTCTTATTCAGCACCTTTATTGACCTTGACAGGGTCACTATATGGAATAGCACTTAGCACTTTATAAATCATATAGCCATTGTTATTTGCTCAAAGAGTATATCACCATATAAAATAGTATTACAGTTCAACAATAAGACCCCAATTCATTAATGGAACTTTTTAAACTTGATTTTAATATGATTATAATAAAAGTTACATTTTATATTTATTTTTCTCTCACATGAGATTAGGTATTTAGTGTGCGCCATGGAAAAGTAATGTACAGTTTTACTTAAAACAATACTGGTTACAAAATTATGCAAGAGAAAACCAAAATATCATCTATTGAGGTTATTACTGGAGTGAGATCTTTGGGGAGCTTTGTGAAAATAAATGGGAGGTGTATTATAGAACTAAACACTGTTAACATGTATGAAGTTATATACTATTATGATCATAGAACAAGCTATGCATGTTTGTTATTTATTTTAGCTCCAGGGGAACCAATGGTAAAGTGCGGCACAAGCGGCAGGCGTTGCAGGACATGGCACGACCGTTAAAGCAGTGGCTTTACAAGCACCGGGATAACCCATATCCTACCAAGACCGAAAAGATCCTTCTAGCACTTGGGTCTCAGATGACGCTGGTACAGGTAAATATGCCATGATGGTTATTTATTTACAGTCCAATGCTCTATATGTTTCTCTCATACTGAGTGAATAGAGATATATAGTATGTAAATAACTGATAGTGTAATCGATTATGATTCATCATCTGTTTCCATTTAAGGACAGGGGTTGGAAACCTTTTATAGTTCAAGATTCAAAAAGGGTGTAATAAAAATACCATTTAAGTAAATGCATTGATTCTTATATTAAATACTCTTTAGCGTCATAGTCAGAGTTACAGACGCAACTGTGCCTTATAGTACTTCTAATTTAGTTTTGCACAATGCACAACCAGTAAGTTGCAATATAGTACACTCCCTTGTTATCTCTGCTGCAGTAATATATGTTTCATAGAGGTAAAAATAGAGTTTGATGTGTGATCCAGTATTTATGAGTTTTCAAGTAGTACCAGTGATGGACAATTGTTCACCATGTAACTATTCTATAGTATTGACTTTGTTCTTTACATGGTTTTGAAGTAAAATTTTACCACAATACAATTTGCATGGAACTGCAGAAATATTTAGCAACTGCTGTGGGGTTAAATAGATAACTAATTGTCTTATAATTTAGTTTGCTTGTGGCATAAAAAACGATGAAGTGAAATTATTAGCGTCTTAAAACAAAAAAATCTAAAATATTTTATTTTAAAAGTTCAGCTTATTTGTTAAAGTTAGTTTTTAGAATGAAGAAGGCACTGAGGGCAGTTACTGAGACGATGGGCATATATCGGCTATCTACCCTTTGGTACATCGCCCATTAACTTTACTCAGGTGTGCATGCAATTTATTGTATCTCAGGTATTATTATGAGGTCTGCAGTACTGCATGGTAATGCTCGATAATGCTCAATGTAGCATTATGTATTCACCCCATATCCACCCCTTTACATGCGCAGAAGCAACTGCATGTAAAAAACATGATGCTTAATTTGGATGTGTTTAGATTCAATAAATGCGCCATCAAAGGCGCAGTATTGGTTGGCAATTATTGATGTATAACAAATGATAACATGCCCACGCATTGTCATCAGCACCACGTATTAATACCTTTTGTTTATAGTGTCAGTCTTTTAACCATATCATGAAATGATTAAAAGTAGTAAAGATAAAATGTACAGTCTGTGTCACATTTATATATTACTAGCGTCTTGCCCGTCAAAAATGACGGCAATAAAAACTGATGCCTGGCAATGCTGTTTGCCACACAATGTAAGCCTCTCCCCCTCTACTTTACTGGCCTTGTGATGAGCGCCTTTGGCGCTCATCACAGGCCTTGCAATGAGCCCCTTTGGAGCTCATTGCGAGTCTCTCCCTCTGTCTACTTCCTCCCTCGTGTCTTATTTCCCCCCTCCTCTCCCTCCCTTGTGTCTCCTTCCACCTCGTCTACCTCCTTTGTATCTCCTGCCCCCCTGTTTTTACCTCCCTCTCCCTCCCGTGTCTCTAAACCCCTCCCCTGTGTCTCTTTCCCCCTTCTCCCTCCTATGCATCTCTCCCCCCCCCCTGTGTCTCCCCCAACCCTCCCCTGTGTCTCCCCCAACCCTCCCCTGTGTCTGTTCCCCCCTGGCCTGTGTCTCTTTTCCCCTCAGCCCTGTGTCTGTTACGGCCTTCCTCGTGTCTCCATTTACCTCCCTTGTGTATCTTCCCCCCTGCACTCTCTCCCCTGTGTCTCTTCCCCCTCCTCTCACTCCCCTGTGTCTCTTCCCCCTCCTCTTTCTGTGCCTCTTCCTCCCTGTCTCTTCCCCCTCACCCTCTGTGTCTCTCCCCACTCTGTGTCTTCCACCCTCTCCCTCTGTGCCTCTTCCCCCGCCTCTCTCTGTGTGTCTCGCCACTGTGTCTCTTCACCCCTTCCTCTGTTCCCCCCCTCTGTGCCTCTTTCCCACTCTCTCTGTACCTCTTCCCCCCTTCCCTCTGTGTCTCTTCCTCCCTCACCCTCTGTATCTCTCCCCCCTGTGTCTCTTCCCCCCCTCTCCCTCTGTGCCTCTTCCCCCCTCTCCCTCTGTGCCTGTTCCCCCCTGGCGTGTGTCTCTTTCCCCCTTCCCCCTGTGTCTGTTCCCCTCCCCCCCCCCATTTCCCTCCCCCCCCCCCCATTTCCCTCCCATGTGTATCTTCCCCCTGTTCTCCCTCCCGTGTGTCTTTTCCCCCTCCTCTACCTCCCCTGTGTCTCTTTCCCACCTATCCCTCTGTGTCTCTCCCCCCTCCCTCTGTGTCTCTTCCCCACTCTCCCTCTGTGCCGTGCCTCTCCCCACCCTCTTCCCCACTCTCCCTCTTCCCCACTCTCCCTCTGTGACTCTCCCCCCCTCTTCCCCACTCTCCCTCTGTGACTCTCCCCCCCCTCTTCCCCATTCTCCCTCCCCTCTTCCCCACTCTCCCTCTGTGACTCTCCCCCCCCCTCTTCCCCATTCTCCCTCCCCTCTTCCCCACTCTCCCTCTGTGACTCTCCCTCCCCTCTTCCCCACTCTCCCTCTGTGACTCTCCCTCCCCTCTTTCCCACTCTCCCTCCCCTCTTTCCCACTCTCCCTCTGTGCCTCTAGTCCCCCCTCTTCCCCACTCTTTTACCTGCTCTTGGGCCGCGCTGCGCCCGCGCTCTGCGCATGCGCGGCTTGCGCCGCGCTCTGTGCAAGCGAGGCTCGGGCGCAGAGCGCGGCTTGCGCCGCGTTCTGCGCATGCGCGGCTCGCGCGGCTTGCGCCGCGTTCTGCGCATGCGCGGCTCGCGCGGCTTGCGCCGCGCTCTGCGCATGCGCGGCTCGCGCCGCGCTCTGCGCAATGCGCAGCACTTTATAATTGTCTAACTGCGATTCGTCTGAAGCGTGACGACGAATCGCAGTTAGACAATTATAATATGTGATATTTATAAACTAGTAAATAAAAAGTACATCTGTGTTCACATTTGAATGTCTAAAACAAGTTAAACAACCTGCTTCCAGCTCTGAATTCCCAGAAAAACAGTTATTACACTGCATTCTGGGAAGCTGAGCAGGGACATGCAAATGTGCCCACAAATACCTCGCTCTTCAATCCATAAACCATTTCATACGTGGCTTCCTTTAAGCTTATGCCTGCTTCATTACACAGTTTTTATGCAAAGCCAAAGTTGGATTATACACAAGCTGGGAATCCTATCCACGTACAGCTGTTTCAAACTTACTGGCTATCACCAACATGGAGTACACCCAAAAGTGAGTACACCCCTCACATTTTTTTAAATATTGTATTATATCTTTTCATGTGACAACACTGAAGAAATGACGCTCTGCTACAATGTAAATTTGTAAGACAATGACACTCCCATCACCAAAAGTATACATCTATACTGAGGAAAGGCAGTTAAAATAATCCCTAAATGACAGATAAACGGATAAGGCACAAAGAACACAAAAGCACTGATATGAGATGAAACCCTCAGTTTGAACGTAAACAGCGATGCAGTGAGAGTGGAGGCAGCATCTGACATCATAAGGTAAATGCATATAGGCAGAATCAACACAATATATTATAGAAAACATATATACACATAGACATATGTGTATATATGTTTGGTCTGGGCCTGCATGAGTGCTGCCGACACTTGGGAGCTACAGTTCATTAAAGGAACCTTGAATGCCAACATGTACTGTGACATACTGAAACAGAGCATGATCCCCTCCCTTCGGGGACTGGGCCATAGGGCAGTATTCCAACATGATAACGACAACAAACACACCTACAAGAAGACCACTGCCTTGCTAAAGAAGCTGAAGGTAAAGGTGGTGGACTGGCCAAGCATGTCTCCAGACCTAAACCCTATTGAGCATCTGTGGGGCATCTTCAAACGGAAGGTGGGGGAGTGCAAGGTCTCTAACATCCACCAGTTCTGTGATGTTATCATGGAGGAGTGGAAGAGGACTCCAGTGGCAACCTGTGAAGCTCTGGTGACCTCCATGCCCATGAGGGTTAAGGCAGTGCTGGAAAATAATGGTGGCCACACAAAATATTGACACTTTGGGCCCAATTTGGACATTTCCATTTATTATCCTTTATTTATAACGCGCCAACATATTCTGCAGTTCAATACAGGGGTTAGGTACAAGTATAAACAATAACCCCACAATGAAAAATAATGGAAGACCCTGTTATTGACCTTTCAATCAGATATTTCCCTAAAGTACCTCACAAGATTGAAACTCGCAAACTTACATTCTAAAGGGGTGCACTTCGGGTGTACTCGATTTTGTTGTCAATGGTTTAGACATTAATGGCTGTGTGTTGAGTTATTTTGCGGGGACAGCAAATTTACACTGTTATGCAGGCTGTACACTTACTTTACATTGTAGCAGAGTGTTGTCACATGAAAAGATATAATAAAATATTTACATAAATGTGAGGGGTGTACTCACTTTTGTAAGATATCACATATATAGTTGTGAGCGTACGAGTTGTTGCTAACGCTGCGGGCTCGCGTAGCGAGCCCGCGGCCCTCGCGAAGCGAGGGCCGGGGCTCGCGCAGCGAGACGCGGGCCTCGCGAAGCGAGGGCCGCGACTCGCGTAGCGAGTCGCGGGCCTCGCGTAGCGAGGGCCGCGGCTCGCGCAGCGAGTCGCGGGCCTCGCGAAGCGAGGGCCGCGACTCGCGTAGCGAGGCTCGCGCAGCGAGTTGCGGGCCTCGCGAAGCGAGGGCCCGCGACTCGCACAGCGAGTCGCGGGCCTCGCGTAGCGAGGGCCGCGGCTCGCGCAGCGAGTCGCGGGCCTCGCGTAGCGAGGGCACTGTGCCAGGTTCTCAGTTGCTGGCATGGAGCGCCGAAGGCGCTCCTTGCCAGCAACTGAGGACCCTCGCGAAGCGAGGGCCTCAGTTGCTGGCTTGGAGCGCCGCAGGCGCTCCATGCCAGCACCTGAGGACCTCGCAAAGCGAGGTCTTCAGTTGCAGCAACTGCGACCCTTGAAAAAAAAAAGTTTACGTCCAAACACATTACGACACTCGCAAACAACATACGACACACGTTCAAACACATTACGACACTCGCAAACAACATACGACACACGTTCACACACATTACGGCCTCGCAACACTCGGACGCAACTCGCGAACATTACAAAATTACAAACACAATACATACACACAGCACATACATAAAAACCTTACCTACACAAACAGGAAGCACCCAGGACCTCAAAAATGCAACTTACAACTTAATTGCACTCAAAATAAAAGAGTTTCGACACTAAATAGTTTGTTAAGCGACAAAAAAATGGCCGACGAATAAAACGAAAACGAGGCTACACACGCAAACACCATACGAGACACGTTACCACACATTACGACTTCGCAAACATCGGACGCAACACGCCGACATACAAACATTTAAAACTTAACAAAGACACACAACAAACACATAAAAAGCTTACCTACAGCAAGAGGAACCAGCCAGCACCTCAAAAAAACAAGTTACACCTACATTTAAATCAAAATAAACACTTTAGACACTAATACCATCGCTAAGCGAGAGAAAAAATGGCCGACGAACAAAACGAAAACGAGGCTTCAGACGTAACTACACTACACTTACTCGCAATAATGAAACACATACTATGCGGAACGTATCACAATCATATTAAACACCATTTTGAACAGTAATACGCCTAAAATGGCGGATGGAACGCAAATTGTAAGCTGGAACGCAAATAGCGCATGCGTATTGCGTTCTAACGGTCTCACTTTCCAGAACTTTCTACAAGTTTATAAATACTGGCTATTTCCAAATAAAAAATACATTTCTCCTCAGGTGATCAACGGAGTGACTTCTGAGATAACTGCTGCTTTTACTTGAGAAGACAATTCTTTACTAATTTACTACTTTACATTGTGCAAATTACAACTGACAGGTAAGCTATAATATATTACATTTTCTTATCAGGTCAGGTCAAACAAATAAAAAAATAAACTAGGATTTATGTAGTCATCATGTATGGCACATTTATGTGTATAGGCTCACAAAAAAAATTAAACAGAGCTTTATGTATAGTGACATCTGACACGCACATATATGTCTATAATGTATAGTTACATGTGACACGCACATATATGTCTATAATGTATAGTGACATTTGACACACACATTTCTGTGTATTGCCCCTTCATAGTGACATGTGACACGCACGTATATGTGTATAATGTATAGTGACATGTGACACGCACATATATGTCTATAATGTATAGTGACATCTGACACGCACATTTCTGTGTATTGCCCCTTCATAGTGACATCTGACACCGACATATATGTCTATAATGTATAGTGACATGTGACACGCACGTATATGTGTATAATGTATAGTGACATGTGACACGCACATATATGTCTATAATGTATAGTGACATCTGACACGCACATTTCTGTGTATTGCCCCTTTATAGTGACATCTGACACCGACATATATGTCTATAATGTATAGTGACATGTGACACGCACATTTATGTGTATTGCCAATGCAACAAAATTAGCTTACAACAAAATCAGTAAACAACTACATTTTAATCACATTATATCTCATGTATACTGATATGTCACACGCACATATATGTGTATCATCTATAGTTACATCTCACACACACACATTTATGTGTGTTGGAAAAAAAAAATATAAGGTTAATTTAACCATTTAAATTTGACTCATGTATACGGATATGTCACACGTACACAAAATAATTACATTAAACTATGTAATGTGCTTCATGTATGTGACATATGTGTGTAGCCCCCAACAAAAAATAAGGTTAATTTAATTAATTTACTGCAATTCAATACATCAGATAAAGCTGAATCTTTCTATTTCTTTTCATATTCAAACAGACTCTGCATCAACAGCGTCTCTCAACAATTTGCACCGTGCACTGTGAAGCACAATCCCTTTTAAAGAACACCAACAAATTTCAAGAGGTAAGATACAACAACACATTACATGCTCAAAAGGCCATGCTTTGCTAGATGACAAATTATAAATATACAAATAACTATTTCACTTTCTTTTTCAAACAGACACTAAAAGAAGACCGGCGGATTAAGATTGGCAGGAGGGGACCGTCTGTCATTCAAAACTTCTATCAAGGTAAAGTATTAAGTATAAACAAGAAATAACCATGAGCCTTATTCAATTGCAACTTCCTCATTTGAATAGGGCTCTATATAAGCACATAACATTTTTTTTATACAGAACTTTTTAGTTACTGAATTTCTAACCACAATCAAAGTTTTCAATAACTAAAAACTTTGCTCAATAAATATGTTATGTGATTATATAGAGCCCTCTTCAATTGGCAAAATTGCAATTCAATGAGGACCTATATGTCTTTAATGGCCAAGGGCCTCACTCAAATGTGATTTGCCCATTTCAATAGGGCTCTATATAAGCACATAACATATTTTTGAAACAGAACTTTTTAGTTACTGAACTTCTAACCACAATCAAGGTTTTCAATAACTAAAAACTTTGCTCAATAAATATGTTATGTGATTATATAGAGCCCTCTTCAATTGGCAAAATTGCAATTCAATGAGGACCTATATGTCTTTAATGGCCAAGGGCCTCACTCAAATGTGATTTGCCCATTTCAATAGCGCTCTATATAAGCACAGAGCATATTTTTTAAAGGAAAATTTTCTTTTGTGAACACGTTCCTTTTGGATACAAGTTCACTAAATACAACATTCCGTAAAAACATATGCTCTGTGCTGATATTGAGCTCTATTCCATTGGCCAAAACACAATTCAATGAGGAGCTCACAATATAACAAATGCACTAACCAAAGGCCCTTATTCAATTGCTATTTTGGAAAATTAAATATGGCTATAAATAAGAACTTTTAGGCCCTTACTCTATTTTAACAAATATATGTGATGTGCTTATTTACAACCCTATTCAAATTTCTACATTGCAATTCAATTACGGCCTTACAGTACTATTACATTGTAAAAAATGCAATTGAATGAGGGCCAAACTATGCAACATATGGTACACACAAAGGCCCTCATTCAATTGCAATTTGCCCAATTGAATAGGGCTCTAAATAACAACATAACAATTGCTTAAAACTAAGGTTTTAGTTAATAAAAAAATATCAAAAATACAGTTTTTCAATGACTACAAAATTATTTTAACTAATATGCTATGTGCTTATTTAGGGCACAATTCAATTAGCCAAATCGCAATTCAATGACACACAAACTGCTACACACAAAACAGAATTTCTTATTAAATTTTTAACAACCTATAAGCCTTACAAATAACCAAAAATAAGAATAACAAAAGTGTTGTGCACCTAATAGCATTGTATAAAAAAGCACACAAACTCATAGCAAACTATATTAACATTCTTCTTTAATGTTTAACAACCTATAACCTGTACAATCAAGAAGAAATTAGTTTTGCACAAGTGATGCGCACCAAACAGGATTGTCAAAAACTAACACAAACACATAGCAAACTACATTAAGTATATTATTTCATGTTTCACTAACTATAACCATCCAAATAAAGGTGAAATAAGTATACCACAAGTGGTGCGCACAAAACAGGATTGTACAAAAACGAACATAAACACATAGCAAAATAAATTCATATTCTTATTTCATATATCACAACCCACAAGCCTTACTAAGAACCTTAAATAAGAATAACAAAAGTCTTGGGATTGTACAGAAAGTTAAAAACAAAATATTTGAAAAAAATAACCATAACTGATACAATACAGCAAAATTAATACATTTTTTACTTATTTAAAAGACATTTCACTCAAACAATATTTTCTATTTTACATTACAACAGATACTGCGTGAAGACAATCGGACGAGGACTTTTTCCACAGGACCGGACCATCGGACTCGGACTAGACCAGCAGACGAGGAATTTCAACACAGGACCAGACCATCGGACGAGGACTTTCACCAACGGACCACAACATCGGACGAGGGATATCGCCACAGGACCACAATATCGGACAGGGGCTATCGCCACAGGACCACACCATCGGACGAGGACTTCCGACAGAGGACCACACCATTGGACAACGATTTTGAAACGAGGACCAACAAACATTCGGATTTAAATCACACTTCAACCAAGGTAAACTATAATAACTACTAAAGTATAACACTAAAGAAACTGCTTTCAGTTGCATCCGTCTCAACAGAAAAATAAATTAATTAATTTACTATCTCCCTTATTTTATTTAAATTGCTACTATGCAATACATAGCTCAATAACCACATCACTTTTTTTTTCAGCAAAGAAGTTTTGCAGTGGTAAATATCTATCCATTATTTTAAATAAATATGTTACATGCTTATTTACAGCAGTATTCCATTGGACAAATTCTGAGCCACTGAAGACAGGAATTATAAATTTAACTAAATATCAATGATACATTCATGATTTGCCTTTTATTTCAACAATTGTGCACAATAATCTTTAACAGGAATTACAAATTTAAATATACACAATTACATTTATTTGTTTCCGTTTACAGATTAATATGGCTGATAACGAAACCAAAGAAGAGAAGAAAAGACGTCAAACTAGAGAAAGACAAGAGAGATGGGCCGCCCAGCAGACACCGGAGGAGAAAGAAATTCGAAGAGAAAAAGAACGCAAAAGACTTGCAAATAAAAGAATATCAGCTGCAAAAATGAAAGATACAACCAAAATAAATAAAAAAATAATAAAGCATTTACAAACTGTTCCTAAAACATCAGATGACATTTTACAACATACCAGTCAAGACAGACCAAAAAAAAAAAATACAAAAAAAAAGCATTTACAAACTCTTACTAAAAACTTACAGGACATTTCAACCGAACAAGTCCAACATATACCAAGAAAATCTACGAAAAAAACTAAACATTTAGAACCTGTTGTTGAAACATTTCATGACTTTTCATCTGATGAATATCAAAGTCAACATCCAATATGCGTTGCAAATTGTCCTTTAATGAAGTCTTTAGCAGTAGAGGTTCATAGTTGTGGGGACATGACTACTCAATGTCAATTTTGTGAGGCTTATTATTTTAAACAGGAGAGACCCTGAGATGGACAATTTATTAGTTGTTGTCAAAAAGGAAAGTTCAAACTTCCACAAAGGAAACAATTTCCAACCTATTTACTAAATATTATGACTGAACCTACTTTTCCAAATTACAAAAATTTTAAGACAAACATAAGATCCTACAATAGTGCCATATCATTTGCATCTATGGGGGGCAACATTGGCTGCTAATGTACCAGGACATGGTCCTTACTGTTTTAAAGTCCAAGGACAAATTTATCATCGGACTTCACATTTACATCCAGAGGAAGGAGAGCAAAGAAAATTCGCTCAACTATATGTCCTAGATACAATGGAAGCTGTTGACCAACGTATGCAGATGGAAGAAAATAAAAAATGCTTACCCAGTGTTTTTATAAAGCTAAATAACATTATGGACAACAATCCCTACAGTAAAGCTTACAAAAAATTGGCAGAAGTAGAAAATGAACAACTACTTCATGCACAAAGACATCAATTACCCATGCCAAAGGTTAATATGGTGCTTAAAAGAGACAGACATACTGATAAACGTCGTTATAACTTGCCAACATCAAATGAGGTTGCAATGGTCTTTCACAATGATGAAGGAGAACCACCATTTCAAAGAGACATTAGAGTATATCCCAGAAATGAGGACCAACCATTTATTAATATTAATATCTTAAGTCCAAATTTAGATCCAATGACATATCCCATCTTTTTCCCACACGGAGAAGCAGGTTGGCAACCAAAATTAACACTTCCCAGTTACCCAAATGCTAAAGCCAGAATCTGAAATAATGTTTCTATGCTTGAATTTAAAGTTGCTCAAATTGCCATTAGAGATGAATTTAATCCCATTTTATGTGGTGGAAAACTAACACAACAATGGATTATTGATTCATATTTGCAAGTTGAGGCAAATAATTTAAACTTTATAAAATATCAACAAGATAAACTACGTGTAGAACAATATTGTGGACTCATGGACTATGTTGCTGACGTGGCTACAAGCAGAGACATGACAGCTGGCAAAGCCATCATTTTACCATCTTCCTTTCAAGGATCTCCTCGAAATATGAGAGAAAGATACAATGATGCTATGGCTATTGTGACAAAATTTGGAAAACCAGATTTATTTGTGACATTTACATGTAATCCACAATGGCCAGAAATTATTCAAAATCTACTTCTTGGACAAAGTGCTTCAGATCGACCAGATTTAGTAGCCAGAGTTTTTAAGATCAAATTAAATGAATTAATACGTGACTTTACTATAAATCAGTTATTTGGCAAATGTCTTGCTTATGTATATACCATTGAATTTCAAAAAAGAGGCCTTCCACATGCACATCTTCTCATAATACTTCAAGAGAAAGATAAATTAGATACTTCGGACAAAGTGGATGCAGTCATAGTTGCTGAACTACCGGATCCAGAACTATATGGTAGACTATATGAGATTGTTAGTCATCGCATGATTCATGGACCCTGTGGAGACCTTAATCCACAATCACCATGTATGGAAAATAATCAATGTTCAAAAGATTTCCCAAAAGATTATAGAGACAAAACATATGCCAATTGTGATGGATATCCACTTTATAAAAGAAGAGAAGGAGATAGTGCCATTATTCGTGGAAAAAAAGTGGACAATAGATATGTAGTACCCTACAATCCACATTTACTCATGAAGTACAACGCCCACATCAACGTAGAAGCCTGCACTTCCATCAAATCCATTAAATATGTCTACAAATATATTTACAAAGGTTACGATGCAGCTACTGTAGTCGTCAAAAGTGCAGACAACCCTGAAAGTAGTGAGTTACTACATGATGAACTTGCATCTCATGTAGATGCTCGCTATGTCAGTGCGCCAGAAGCTATGTGGCGGCTTTTAAAATTTGAAATGCATGATAGATCACATGCAGTATATAGGTTAGCAGTACATTTGCCACAACGACATTTAGTCTATTTCCATTCTGGAAATGAAATGAATGCATTGGCCCAAAGTGAAGATCGTCACACTACACTAACTGCATGGTTTGCATTAAATTCCACTGATGCTCAAGCAACACAATACTTATATATTGAAATTCCATATCACTATGTTTTTGTGAATGGATTATGGAGAGCAAGAAAAACCAGAGGCAATAAAATAATTCCACGAATTTACACAGTCAGTCCAAGAGATGTTGAACGATTTTGCTTACGGATATTACTTTTAAATGTTCCAGGAGCACAAAGTTTTGAACAATTAAGAACTGTTAATGACATTGTATATGAATCCTTCCATTTAGCTGCAAGAAATAGAAACTTACTCGCTGATGATACAGAGTGGGAAAGATGTTTAGAAGAAGCAGCACAATGTCAAATGCCACGACAGATGAGAGAACAATTTGCTTTTATTTGTATCTTCTCAAATGCTCCAAATGCATTAGCTTTGTGGGAGACTTTTAAAAGTAATATGGCTGAAGACTTTATGCGACGATACAATGAACCAATTGCACACTTAAAAGCCTTAATGGAAATTCAAGAAGTCTTTTTAACTCATGGATTAAGTTGTGCAAGTTTTAATTTGCCTGATCCAGGTCTAATAGATGACATTAACTTTGAAGACTATGACATTCAACTACAAGCAGAAAGAACACAAGAAAGACTTGCAACTTTAAATACACTACAATTGCAAGCATTTCATGCCATTAAAAATGCTATAGATGATGACATGGTGACAGAGCGTTATTTCTATCTTGATGGACCTGGCGGATCAGGAAAAACATATTTGTACAATTTATTAATGAGTTCAGTACGAGCACAAGGACAAATAGCAATGGCGTTTGCCACTACTGGAATTGCTGCACTTTTATTAGAAGGTGGAAGAACTGTTCATAGTGGATTCAAACTGCCAGTGCCTATTTTGGAAAATTCAGTGTCAGATATTCGCATGACATCCTTACAAGCAAAGAAATTGAAGAAATGTAAATTAATTATAATAGATGAGGCCACAATGATGTCATGCTATGCCCTCCAATGTATTGACCGTTTGCTTCGTGAAGTCATGGATAATATTTTTCCATTTGGTGGAAAGGTAATTTTGTTGGGTGGCGATTTTAGACAAACATTACCTGTCGTTGTACATGGAAATCGAACAGACATTATTGAAACATGTATAAAGTCAAGTACAGTATGGAAACATTTTACCCATCTTCAACTGCAACAAAATATGAGATCAGAAGGCCAAACTGATTTCAATGATTGGCTTATTAAAATTGGAGAAGGAAGAACAGAAAAAATACTACATTTACCTGACGACACTGTAGAGATACCACCTCATATGATTTGTCAACAAGATATTATATCGGCAATATTTGAAGGGAGCATAAATAACGAAGAATATTCTGAGCTTGCCAACCAAGTCATACTGACGTGTAAAAATAAAGATGCATTAATACTCAATAATGAAATCTTAAAAAAAATTAATGCACCACAAAGAAATTATCACAGTGCTGATTCTGTACTTGCTGATGACAATGAAAGTCAGGCAAACTTTTCAACTGAATTCATTAACTCTTTAACTCCTTCTGGAATGCCACCACATATTTTGCAGCTAAAGAAAGGTGCAATTATCATGTTACTGCGAAATATGAACCCCAAAAAAGGCCTATGCAATGGCACAAGATTAATTGTTCAACAATTAAAGGACCATTTTATAGATGCTGAAATTTTAACTGGGACCCATAAAGGAGAGAGAGTTTTCATACCAAGAATAGATTTAGCACCAAGTGAAAGTAGTCTCCCTTTTATACTTCAAAGAAGACAATTTCCCATTATTATGGCATTTGCCATGACCATTAATAAATCACAAGGTCAAACTTTCAAATCTGTGGGTATTTACTTGGAAGAACCAGTTTTTGCACATGGTCAATTGTACGTTGCGTTGTCACGGTGCAAAAATCCACAGGCTATTAAAGTTTACATTGAAAACAATGAAAGTCAAGGTGATTTATTAGAAGATGGACGTATTTTTACTAAAAACATTGTCTACTATGAAGTACTATAACTTTGCAGGATACAAATTCAAGATGCCAACATTTTTTAAAACCATTGCAAAATACTTAACAATTGGTTGTTTAATTCAGTCATAATTAATGAAAGTACTGTTTAGGAATGATTCGCCTCACAAAATACTTGCCTTGCATTGTTAGTAAAAATTATGTTAAAATGTTAAGTCACTATGTTAATGTTTCTAATGTTACAAGTTTAAAAAATATATTTGCAAGTTATTTCATTCAACAGATTACAAAGTGGATGTTAGGAGGTCAAGCACCTTTTAAGTCACAATGTAAATATTGTCTGTTATCTTAAGATTACTAACTACATTAATGTTTATCGCCAGTTTATGTGCTCAGTAATGAATTACTTTAATTACGTACGTTTTAAGCAGAGTTTTACTGTATGCCTTCCTCTACATTCAATGTATATTCAAGTTAACAATTATTGTGATAGAAATTGCATGTTAATACTGATTCATTTAAAGGTCAATTGTTTTTACATTCAAATGTTAATACTTTTAATAAAAAATTCGGTTACAAAATGTATTCGCTATGTTCCTGTTTATAATGTTCAAAATTATACAAATGTTTTGTCAACTTCTAAACTTACATAAAAAATAAAGTTACATTTTCAAAATAGATACTTTGAAGGTTATTGCTTACATATATTTTAAACTTCATGTTAAAATTCGCAACGTTTCAAGAAGGCTTTTTACTTTTTGCTTTCCTATTCATTCAATGTATATTAAAGTTAACAATTCTTCAGATACTAATTACATTTTAAAAAACCATTACATCAACATTTTACAAAAATACACGTTCATATTAAAATACTTACAAGTGTCAAAAATATATGTTAATAACTAAACAACTTGACAAACATATACATCACATTGCCGTCATTTTTTGACGGGCAAGTCGCTAGTTGTATATATATTACATAGTTACATAGGGCCTCATTCTATTAGCGGCCGTAAATCGGCCGTAAGGCTCCGATTCCTTGCGGGGGTTCAGTTAACTCGCGATTCTATTATACGGCCCCGCAAGGATCTCCTTTTACGGCCGGCCGCATATCTTGGAACCGGCCGTAGTCTGTGAAATATAAAAACTCAAAAATAAATTCAAGCCTGCACTGTACAGCTCTGTAAATGCTAGGGATCATATTGGGGGACATGAGGATTAAAAGGAACCCACTCTCAAGCTTGCACATCAGCCCAAACCCAAGTTCAAATTAACACTTTATTTTCCGGCTGCGGCGTGGGCGGGTCTGAGGTGCTCCAAGCACTCTGGACTTTTTACATGGATATTTTACGGATATTAAAAATAAAATATTTTACGGATTTGAGTATCGGATAATTATGTGCTATTTTTTCTAACACCTAAAATCCCTTTATAGTCTTCTCAAAGTGCAGGATGGCTTTATTTGAGCTATTTTATGTGCTTAATTGGTGCTAGCGGGACCTCTTTCCTGCAAGTAAGCTGCGGCTCGGTTTTAGCCTTGCAGAGAGGTTTCCCGGAGCAATTGAATTGCAAATAGGAATTTCTTACGGCCGAAACTCTTGCGGCCGTTTTAGATCAAAGGCTTTCCTCTGGCGCAAGCGGCCGCAAGAGATAGCAAGGCACCGGTCGCAAGCCTGCCGGAGCCTCCGGACGTAAAGGGAATAGAATAGCCGAATAGCTTGCGGCCGGTCCTTGCGGCCCCGCAACGGCTGCGGCCGCTAATAGAATGAGGCCCATAGTAATTAAGGTTGAAAAAAGACTTTCATTCCATCAAGTTTAACCTTTTAAGATCTCCTCTGATCTGCAATATGCAGATTAGTTATTAATAATTAGTTGTTAATTAATTGTTAATTAATTATTAATCAACTATTTAGTATTATTTATTTATTTATTTATTTATTTAATTATTAATTAATCCAGAGGAAGGCAAACAGAAAAAAAAAACAAGTGAGATGTAGCCAATTGTCTCAAAGGGAAAACAAATGTATTCCTTCCTGACCCCAGATACTGGTGATCGGATTTCTCCCTTGATCAATACTCTCTCTCTAATAATCCAGGATAACCCTGAATTACCTTTTTAATTAGAAATAAATCCAGTCCCCTTTTAAAGTTATCTATCGAATCCGCTGTCACCACTTACTCTGGTAGAGAATTCCACAGATTAACCACCCTTACTGTGAAGAACCCTTTTCTTTCTTTAAGGTGGAATCTTTTTACTTCTAATCTCAAGGGATTTCCTTTTGTCAGTTGGAAACCTCTTGGCACAAAAAGCTCCCTTGACAAATATTTATACTGACCCTGGATGTATTTATATAAGGTAATCATATCTCCTCTTAGACACCTTTTTTCTAGAGAAAATAAGTTTAATTTGGTTAGTCTTTCTTCATAACTTAGCCCCTCCATTCCCCTTATTAGTTTGGTTGCCCTTCTCTGTACCTTTTCCAGTTCTAAAATGTCCTTTTTATGAAGTAGTGCCCAAAATTGTACTCCATATTCCAAATTAGGACATACTATGGATCTGTATAGTGGGAGAATTATATTTGCTTCCCTTGCTTCTATACCCTTCCTAATACATGCTAATATTTTATTTGCCTTTGCAGCTGCTGCTTGGCTTTGAGCGCTGTTACCTAGGTGGTTGTCCACAAGCACTCCCAAATCCCTTTCAATATCTGATACCCCTATATTTGCTCCATTAAGATTATACATTGCCCTGATTTGCTCTTGCCCCCTTCTTAAATATAGGTATCACCTCCGCTTTTCTCCAGTCATCTGGTAGAGACCCTGTGTTGAATGAATCTTGAAAAATTAGATATAATGGTTTGGCTATTACAGGACCCAGTTCCCTCAGTACCCGTGGATGTATTCCATCAGGACCTGGGGCTTTATTAACATTTATTTTTTCCAACCTCGTTTGGATTACTTTCTGTGTGAACCAGTTATTTGGTGAAGGTGGTGTAGCCCCATTATGTTGCAGTGTCCCAACCACTGGTACCTCCCTTGTGTATACAGAAGAAAATAACCTATTTAGCTCATAATGTTATAATTCATACTTTGTATATTTGTATCAATATTTAATATTTCCATAAAATGGGATTAATTTAACACATTTAAGCTTGAGTTGTGTAGATGAAATTTTCCAGTTATATTTAGCCATTTATGTTCTATGTTAATAGCTGAATATTGATAATATATAATTTTATTTAACTATAAAATATACTGCTATTATAGGGATTTCAAACTTAAGGGCTGTGCAAATCCACACAATCTTACAGTGTCCTGTAAAAAATATCCTAGCAGAGAATAGTAAATGTTAATTATGTTTGAAGGCAGTAATTTTGCACAACTACAGTCACTACAAGTTTTTAGAGTTTAAGATCTTCAATTTGGCAAACCATCCCGAAATATTAGTACATTTGATGTGCAAGTGGATGAATTTGTCCGGGAACATTTTGTTAGTTTATAATTATAAAGGCAGGCTAAAGTGCAGTGTTATTATTTACAATAGGTATAGGGACAATTATGTTTATTACTAAATAGCGTGCTTCTACAAACCAAACTGAGAGCTTTTGAAAAATGTGAATGTCCCAGACATGAGTCTTTTACTCTTTACAGTGAAACATTGATTTGTCATTAAAATCTAAATCTAAAAAGTTTTTTTTTATATATATATATATATAGGCACATTTTATTATCCCATAACTTAGATTAATTTGTAAGGTTTTACTATGCATCAGTACTAAGTATCTATATGCTATGAGAACTATATATTGTTTTTTTCAGCATACATGTAGCTTTCTAGCATTATATTGTTTTTTTATTGTATTGTATATAATATTTAAAAAATGTATGAAATTAAAAAAAAAAAAAAAAAAAATATATATATATAAATATATATACATATATACACATATATATATATATATATATATATATATATATATATATATATATATATATATATATTTGTCTTTTTACCAGTGTTAATCTCTTGGTAGGGTGGGTCGGATCTCTTGTAGAGCTTCATTGACAGCAGAGCAGCCAGGGTGTCTTGGTATTAATATAAATCATCTTGTTTTATGTAACAACATTATGCAGAATTCATGTTTGAATGATTTCATTCATCCTCTGTGTCAAAAGAGGTTTAGGTCAGGATATCCCTCCTTGAGTACAGATGGGCAATTGGTCATTTAGGTTGGCTGCCTGTGCGTCTAGGAATGATATTCTTATATTCTTGAAAACTGTTGTTGAAATCCCAAGATTTAATAGGACAAGGATCATCATTTATTAAGGGTTGGCTCGTTTCCCAAAGCAAACTCTCTGAACATCAAATAATATCTCTGCCCTAAAATGCCAAATCTTGCAAACTCCTTGAGGCAGTTGTTTGTTTCATGATGCAGTGCACATGATGTATGTAACTTTTAGGCTGCAGCTCTTTTAGTGAAATGTTCATTGCAGCCGCTCGCAGCATGAATCTGCTAAGATTTATAATTCCTATTTCTCCATATGAGGACTGTAAAGTAAAATCATTTTGCAGTGGAAAATTAGAGATACATTTTTATGGATTATGTGTATAGTGTTACTTAACAGCATTTTATTGCAAAGCACTTATAATTCAAGTCATTGGCAAAATGTTTTATTTTTTTCAACACATGTGGACATATTAAATCCCATAGCTGTCACTAAGTAATCCCTAATACGTGACCTTTCCAGTAAATGGTTTTGCAACATTTGAAATGAATAAATAACAGTATGAAAAAAAAACTAGTACTTGTTATACATACACATATAGACAGACTGCAAACTTTGGGCAACCCTGTATCATACAATCTGTTTCTCTTGTGTTAGGTCATATATCTGTTCAATGAAAATGCATCTGACATGTTCTGCTGTTTGGTGCATTATGTTTACATCACCTCGGCTCCTACTGACATTGCAGTTTTATGTCTTTCATTATTACATTACTGATACACGTGACTGATAGAAAGCAATGAATAATGTCGACCCCCCCCCCCCCCCCCCCCCCCTCCTATGGCCTGTAATGATTGTCTAAGATTCTTTGGTAATTAAAAATAACCAAAGTATAAGATCCCTTGGTAATAAACAAAGTAAAATTAAAACAATGTAATAAAATGAACTGTGGCAACACTGGGTATTTTGGAAAATGAAAATAGAAGTCGATATCAAATCTACAGTCTTGGTAAAAACACACTGTAAGAAGCTGAGCATCTTTATAGTTATTACTAATTATTTTATAAATTGGCAATATTTTCTGCAGTTCTGTCAAATAAACATAATGGCATGGATTTGTAAGATTATACACTAGGAAATATAAGGTAAAGATTGTTGGTGACCATCAGTAAGTGCCCAGTATAGTTCATATACAAGTTGATACAACTGTTTATCTTTTTATCTTTACAACCCCAAATATGTATTTTCAAGATGTGACCAACATCATTATTGTTATAAGTTGTGCAGCTAATGTCCCCTGTATTGTGACAAATCAGGTTAGCTGGTTTTGCCACTAAACCATAATTGCACTTACTATCTAATATATTAAAGTCTGCATTTCAGACAGTTAAAGGGATACAATTTCAGATATGTTATACTTTATAACTATATATAACTAGCGAATTGCCCGTCAAAAAATGACGGCAATAAAATTGTAAGGTAGCTAATGGTGTTTTGTGTATAATAATGAAATATATAATACATTAATAAATGAATATACTTTACGTATTTTGAAGCATTGTGTTGAAGAGCTGTCAATGTGTTTTGATGTTGCTGCAGCATTAGTGGTGTGGAGCTGCTGTGTAAGCGTGATGAATGTGTGCAGTGTAATAGTGTGCGTGCGCGAGACCAAACCGTTAGCGTAGTCGTGTACTTCCTCATTGGCGTAAAATGGCGGGAACTGTGTGGTATGCGTCTTAGCGGAATATCCGTAGGTCTTTTGTGGTGTTTTGCGAGTTTCTTGTGGTGTTTTGCGAGTTTCGTGTGGTGTTTTGCGTGTTTAGAGTGCTGTAGCCTCGTTTTCGTTTTGTTCGGCGGCCATTTTTTCTCTCGCTTAGAGAATTTTTTAGTGTCTAAACTTTTGAGGTCCTGGATTTTCCCTCTTGCTGTAGGTAAGCTTTTTATGTATGTGTTGTGTGTATTTAGTGTGTTTTAAAAAAAATGATGTTCGCGGGTTGCAGGAGATTTTTGCGAGGTCGTAATGTGTGCTAACGTGTCCTGTATGAGGTTTGCGTTTGTAGCCTCGTTTTCGTTTTGTTCGGCGGCCATTTTTTCTTTCGCTTAGAGAATTTTTTAGTGTCTAAACTCTTTTATTTTGAGTGAAATGAAGGTGTAAGTTGCTTTTTTGAGGTCCTGGATGCTTCCTCTTGCTGTAGGTAAGCTTTTTATGTATGTGCTGTGTGTATTTATTGTGTTTTGAATTTTGTAATGTTCGCGAGTTGCGTCCGAGTGTTGCGAGGTCGTAATGTGTGTTAACGTGTCTCGTATGTTGTTTGCGTTGCGAGGTAAAGTTTGCGAGGGTCGTAGTTTGTGTGTCTTGTTGTTTGCGTTGCGACGTAATGTTTGTGAGGGTTGCAGTTGCTGGCAAGGAGCGCCTTCGGCGCTCCATGCCAGCAACTGAGGCCCTCACCCGCAGCCCTCGCCCACAGCCCTCGCTACGCGAGCCCGCAAGCGTTAGCAACAACTCGTACGCTCACAACTATATATGTGATAGCAAGTTCTCCCTTATTTTTTTTTCTTCTATTGATTTTTGTAATTTTTGTGCCTTAGCCCTTGTTTTATTCTTTATATAATCATTGAAAATGAATCCCTGGTGGGTCTGCGTGTTCTTCAGAAGCCCAATAGCAATTGCTAGGATTATTTTGAGCAGGGATTCATTACCAATGGGAAACAGATTCCTTTGCAGTTATTTGGATCATAATAGACTCCTTAAGGTGCTGTTTTATTTTAGTGAGTGACAACTTTCTGCGTGCTATTTGTACTTCTCTACTTGCTTGAGAATTGCATGCTTGAGATTTTAAACTATATAAATAGCATGAGTTATAACGTCTCAGTGTTTTGGAGAATACAATTCTGAGACTCTGCAGTCACTGTTAGAGTATCCAAGTGACCCTTACATTAATCTAGCAGTGTTATTGTTGCGTCATTACAAATCCCGTGGAAGTCAAGTTACTCGTATATCAGCTGAATTGCTTGGAGAGTCTTTATTCACCTTGGTGCATTATAAGATGGACTTTTTCCAAAGCAACCCTTTTTGGTCTCCTCTAATGAGTGCCATGTCATTATGATTAATGAGAACTAGTAGCTGGAAAGCAGAATGAAAATGACAGGGTTTCTAATACAGGTCTCTTAAGCTGTCACAGCAAAACACAGAGGTTATAAACTAAAAGATTTGACACTAAAATGTTGACTCTGAGCCTACTGTACATTTCCAGCAAGACCTGTTTTGTATAAAACAAAAAAAAGTCTGAAATGCTAGCGACAAGTTGAAGCCTCCTGCACATTTCCAAAGAGTAAGACCTATCAAAAAATATATTTTTTAAAATAAATTTGTATTTATTTATTTATGTTGATTTACAGGATCTTTGTGCAAGGTATATTTAGACAAATTGGATCTTTAGAACGATTTGGCGACATTACAATTTCCAAAGAGGTTGGGGATTTTTTTGGTGTTCTAGTAATTAGCAGCCTTATTAAATTGCGATTGAATAGGGCTCTATATAAGCACAGAGCATATATTTTTTACAGAAGATTTTAGTTGGATAGAAGTTCACTAACTAAAAACCCTATTGGCTGAATTGCAATTTTATAAGGCTGTAGATCCTTTGAACCTTGTGCTCAGGTAGGCCATATTTGCGCGCTCCTCTTTAGCATATAAAAGTAGTATAAAGATATCTAAATCTTCCTACTAATGTATACTTTTTCCAGGGTGCACCAGTATCTCAGGGTGGCTCAGTTGGATCTAATATATAGTCAGACCTTTTGTTTCCTACATTCAGTAGAAAATAATAATGCATTGTGACCATTGCTACACAGGAGACTATTAAAAATATTTAA
The DNA here is from genome assembly GCA_027410445.1 of Discoglossus pictus. Taxonomy (NCBI): domain Eukaryota; kingdom Metazoa; phylum Chordata; class Amphibia; order Anura; family Alytidae; genus Discoglossus; species Discoglossus pictus. Next base: position 394,559,582 of record CM050166.1, on the reverse strand, counting down.
CCTCATGTTATTTTTTTATGTAACCACAGGAGATGTGAGCGTTGAGATTAAGCCCAGAGAGTCCCCAGGGTACCATAATAATGTATTTACAATATAAGAAAATAAACTTGTAAAGGTACACATCAGAGATTTCAAATATGGTATCATTTAAAGTTATGATTTAAAACTATGATTACTGTCAATTGAATGCTATTAAAAATACATTTCTTACAATAATTTTTTTGTTAATCAGCTTTTATTCTATATACAACAATTCTTTGCTTTTATCTGTGGTAACGAATGGGATTGTAGTTAATAGTTGCTAATTACTCTATGGGAGGATAAATTACAAACTCCAGTGTACTTTTACTGTAAGAAAAGGGACACTTATTTCTTATAGAAAATTGACAATATAGTTGTATGTTTTACCTGTCAATCAGCCTTTAAGCTCCACCCACTAAGTCTTTATCTGTGTACCACATTAGGATTTTAGCTAACTTGTGCTTTTTGTACTGTGTCATAAACCTTATACAACGGATGTTGTGATTCTTCTATCCAGTCCAAATTCATGGGAATTGATTTAAACTGCGGTAAGCTGTGAATTCAAAGGAATGCATGTCTACTTAATTGATTATTAAAAAAACAAAATAGGCAAGATCCATAAAATTATGAGAATATAGATGTATATATATATATATATCACTGTCCTATTTCATATGGTACACAGATGTCATCTACATCAACTCATTTTGGTCCTTGCTCTAATGTTGTAGACGCCATTTGTGTTAATACATTAGCTTTGGATAGATTGCCTTTGGCCAATGTTCAGAAAATTACATCTACATGAATACTTTGTACAACATTGACTGGGGGATGTCCAGTGTTGAAGGGCTCTTGACTGTTTAGTACATCTGGTCCTGTATTATCCCATGGGACATATGTAGTACGATTTGGCCGGTGTAAATTATACATCTACATGTCTTTGAAGAAAATCAGCACATCCAATAAACTGCCTTTTTTGCGTATGCAAAACAATGAAATTATTTATTTAAAATAAACACTGTTAAGACAAAACATTTCAAGACATTCACTTGTGTAACTATAGACTGTTGTAAACATAAACTAACTTTCATTAAGGTTTTAAGCTACGGTATAATAAAAATATTGTAGAATAATTTGTATTCTTATCACAAATAATTTTACTTTAATTACGTTTGTAGAGTGAGCTTGCACATCTAGTGCCATTTTTAATTGTGGTTTGTATTTAAAAATAATAATTATTACTCCACTGAATACATACTAGTTGTCATGCTAACTTGTTAGAGCCTCTATAATCCTAGAAGAAATCTTTGATTGTCAACAAATATGGTTTACAAAGATTTACACTGACCAAGTACACTTTAATTTCACTCATTACTTTCTTTTATAAATACTTAGATAGTAAATATAGAATACATCATTTGGATTTGGTGCTGGGGACTGGTTTGGCCAACTAGAATCAGGCTAGCAGTTTATGTTGATTGATTGGTACTGGCTCCCAAACCCAGACTTCACTGAGTCAATGAGAATCTGATGTGGCACTCCCATGAGGAAAAAAGGAACATTTGCCCATGTTTATAGCTTTTTGGTGGGTAAGGTTTGGTCCTTCCAAAGGATAATCCAATCATGGGCCCTGTGTGGTTTCTGATATTGGCGCAGCCTTACATTGGATATGGGTGTTAGAGACAAAAGGGAGTATGTTGCTTGATAGTGGTCTGTCAGTTGTCTGGGTCAATGAAATTATGGCATTGACTGTGTGTTACTGGAGAGTTTGCTTAGTGGATGTTTGTGAGGAGAATTCCTGTTTATGACAGATATATAGATAGATAGGTAGGTAGATAGATAGATAGATGAACCAATAATGGGAGCAATTTTCTAAGCACTTTCTCTTATGAGATGAGGGGAAAATAAGCTGAGATAATGGGAGAACAGCGGTTTTACCACATAGGATACAGTGTGTAGTAAATCAGAGATTTAACCACAATGAGTGAATAGAGAAAAATGATTTCGGAAAAGAAGGGGGCAATTAATGGAACGATACATACAGGTGCAGTATTAGTCAAGGATTAATAGTTTAGAGTAAAAAGTGATCAAGTAATGGAATGATTATGGACATTACTATATCTTAATCACAATCCTGAAATGTCTAATTTTAAGTGTGTGAAATGAGAGGGTGTTATTGATTAGATGAAAGTGTCAGCATATTGGTGATGCAAGATGGCGGGTTCCATAGGCAGATTCTGGAGATTGAAGAATTTAGTGGGTGAGTGAGAACATCCACTTACTTCCGATATCTCTATTTAGTTCAATATTTATAACCACAATTCAAAAGTAAATTGAGAAATGGCTTCATCCAAAGTAGATGTTGACAAGCATTACATGTTTGGCTTAGATTTATATTCATCATTTCACTGTTTATAATGGCTAAAGTCTTTTGTGTATGTTTGTGATTATTTATATGTGCTGACTTTCAGCAACATTAAAAACTTGACATAATAGTTTCTTTTTGGGAAATTGAAAGATCAACAATGTTTTTGTGCCATGGTCCACAGTCTTTGTAACTATAAAATCCTGGTAACATTAAGACTGAATAAAGGAATACAGCATATGCTATGAGTAACTGTGCATGTGCTAATGATGTGGCATTCTCAGTGTTTTGTGTATAATATTCACTCTTAATAGCTGTGTCAGAATTTAACTCTTCAGATTGATATAACCAAGATTTTTTTTTTTTTTTGAATGGACCTATACACTGGTTATCATATATTTATTTTTTACATGATCATTTAATACATACAATTTTGTATTTATGATTAAGAAGCAGATCCCCAAAATAGATTTGTTGTAAACCAGTCATATTTCTGGAATATTTCATCGCCAACACAATAAACCTTTTTGGTTGGAGAAATTTTTTTTTTTTTTTTTTATCCAATCTTTTTTATTGAAGACCACAGGCAAAACACTTCATGTACCGATAGGTCAGATAGACAGATTCTCCATTGCCAAACATTATATGTTAAACATAAACACAGTGTCAGATTTGAAAACTTAAATACAAGGTGCAATCTATCCAAGGATATTCTGCAGTCTTCACACATTTTTGAATAATTTTCTGTGATTTACTTACTGAGGAGTTCCCTCCTCAAATCTAAACTTAGCCTACTCGATACATAAAATACCGAGGAACTCTGAAATGAGCCAATATAACTTGGTAATTGCAACTAATTAACTTAACATAGCATCTAGTATAAACAGAAACTGTAATTGAAGAGAAGACAAAAAAAAAAAAAAAAAAAAAAGGGGGGGGGGGGGTAAGAAAATAAATAAATACACAGAGACAAAAGGAAGGAGAGAGAAAGAAAGAAAAAAGGGACAAAAGACATCTCCTGGTTAGTTACCTCATTCATGATCACTTCCGGTCCACGCTCCAGCCGGCCTCCGCCCCCCCCGAGAAATTTATTTTTTAATACCATACATCTGTGGTATGAAATACTTAAGAGGACTCCGTAGTCTCAAATATCCTATTATGCATTTAACAGATCATGTTTTATATATTACAAAAGCTTTTCTTTTGTATTAAAAATTAATGGTTTCTAGTGTAAAAAATTACATTTTTCTCCTCTTCATGTCCAAACCCATTACATGAAACCGAGAGGCAGATAGCCTTCAAAATGATTGGACATCCACAAGCGTATGTTTCTATTATTTTCCGTTTGTATGTAATTGAATGAAGCAAACAGACGCAAGACACCCCGGGAGCTCTAATTACATTTCATCATAGGTTTGTTTCAATTCATAAGTAGAGCTAAGATAAATCAAACACGGCTTTTCATCTATTTCTGTGTTGCTTTTCTGTTAATTTCTTAAATTTAAGAACCACAAAAGTTGCCATATGTACTCTGCATCCGTTTTTGTTGTTGTGTCCAACTCTCCATGACCATATGTACAGCAGCACGCCAGGCACATCCTTCTAGCCACTGCCCCTCTGAGCTCCATCAAACTCATGATCATTGCTTCAATTACCTGTCGTCCCCTTCTTTGTGTGTCTTCAATCTTCCCCAGCATCAGAGGCTTCACTAGTAAATTGTGTATTCTCATGATATTGCCAAAATATTTGAGTTTCAGCCTCATGATCAAACCTTCCAATGAACAGTTTGTCTTGATTTACTGAAGTACTGAATTATTGGATCATCTTACAGTCCAAGTGACTCCAAACTGTCTTCTCCAACACCACAATTTAAAGGCGTCAATTATACGGCTTTCTTTATGGTCCAGCTTATGTTACTACTGGGAATACCCTAGTTCTAACTATGTTGACCTTTCTTGATTTTTTTCATGAAAATATATCTTTATAATGTATAAATGCCTGACTTATCTAGAGTGTCCTTTTCATTTTCAAGTTTTGAGCCTGTGAACAGTTTTTTAAACAAATGTTTTTTCATTAGAAACCAAATTCAGGGATAAGTCGTATGTGTTAGTACATTTGCAATTATTGTGTAGTTAAATATTTGCTCTTATGATGCATACAGCCTCTAATGGAGGATAATAGTGTTTTGAGACATATTCAATGTAAGGCCCCATATTTACCAAATTCTGTAAGGACCATGAAGTGTTTCACCAAGACTGTACTTTCAAATTCCCTCATAGAAAATAGTTACCACATCTTTTGTTTTTTATATATAGTAAGAATTATGTATTTTTAGGTTTTTATTTATTTATATTCATATATGGAGAGAATTACTGTAAAAAAAAAACTACAGTATATTGAAATACTTTTCTTGGTTGACTTTAATCTCATGTAATTCACATGGTATTCTTATCTTTTAGGTTTCCAATTGGTTTGCAAATGCAAGACGCCGCCTCAAAAATACTGTGAGACAACCAGATCTGAGCTGGGCTTTACGTATAAAGTTATATAATAAATATGTTCAAGGAAACGCTGAACGGCTAAGTGTCAGCAGCGAAGACTCCTGTTCTGAAGGTTTGTTAAAATTCAGTCAGCATCCATTTTTGTGTTGTTGAAGCTTGTAAATGCGGTAAAGATGAAGCAAATATCTCAATTAATACAATGAAACTATTTCCTCAAACTGCTATATTTTACCTTAGGTGGTACAATCCATTGATAAAGTGATGTTTTTAAGGGAGTGGTGATTATTTCTATGGAGAAGGGACTATTAGGTATTTTTGTCTTATATAAATGTTTAACTAGATTTAACTAATTCATTTTATTTTCCTCACTATAAATGTCATTTACACTTCAAATACTCCTAATCACACATGGCCATATTCTATTAGCTTCTCGCAAATGTCTCAAACCCATAATTTTGCCTGCAGTGTTTTTTTTAAAATAAATGTTTAGATATATTTTATTGACTCTAGCTCGCAAATTCCAACCGGAAGGCTGAACTCGTAAACCCTGCCTTTTTAAATCTGTATTTCAGGGGGCGTGATAATATGATCTGACAATATTTAAGCAAGCCTGTAATTTAAGTTTATTGACACAGCCAATAATACATGATGGCATCAGTAAAACATGGAAGCTACACGTAATCTGCAATTGGAGGCTAAGAATGAATACCAATCACTAATATAGCTGTCGTACTGCAAGTTAGTGTGTAACGCTCTCAAAGTTTGTGGTTTGCGCATAGCACATGCTGAGGCCCGCAATGGGCGCTCATTGCGAGGCTTGCAAGGTAGAGAGGGAAGGAGGAGGGGGAGAGAGAGAGCTTGCATGCTGGGGGTGGGGGGGGGGAAAGTCACAGGTGAGGGAGAGGGGGAAGTCACAGGGAAGGGAGAGGGGGGAGAGAGTGGCAAAGAGACACAGGGAAGGGGGAGGAAGAGACACAGGGGAGGGAGAGGGGGGTGATCGGGCAAAGAAACACGGGAGGGAGATGGGCGAAAGAGACACGGGAGGGAGATGTGGGGAACAAGACACAGGCGATGGAGAGGGGGATCGAGACACAGGGGAGGGAGGGAGGGAACAAGACATAGGGTAGGTGGGGGGGACAAGACACAAGGGAGGGAGAGGGGGGAAGAGGCACAGGGGAGGGAGGGGGGCAATGAGACACAGGGGAGGGAGATGGTTGGAAGAGGCACAGGGGAGGGAGTGGGGGCGAAGAGACTCAGGGGGAGGGAGAGGGAGGAAGAGACACAAGGGAGAGGGGAGGGAGAGAAAAATCAAATATTATCACATCATCTGTGATGGGCAATTGACTAGTAAGTAATATTTGCTTATCTGGCTCGCAATTAATCAGGGACGTTTCACTCCTCAAGTATACCTGATATTTTCTCACAGAAGTTTGACATAGATACATGCACGTCACACATATATACGTTTATATATACACATGTATGGTAATCATGGTATTGAGATATAGCAAGAGTAAATCAGAAGTGGTAATTTAATACTCTATGGCTACATAAATACAAATACATGTCTCTACTCTGTGGTATATTGATATATGGGTTGATATATGGGTTTAGGAGAGGAGAAATAACTACATGACGGTGTAGGAATAGTTCATTATCGTGATCACAAAAAAGTATTGGACAGCACATCTTCAATATTGTAATAGTGTATACCTCAAGCATGATTTAGTATAGAAATCAGTGTTTTTGGAAATATTGGGCCCCTTCAATAGTGAGCTTACGTATTATTTAAAAATGAAGGGATTTTATATGTCTTGCTTATGCAAAGTTTTGTGACGATATATCTTCCCCTTCCAATAGTGCTGAATGCTTTGTTTTAGCCTAAAGGGAATTTTGATTCCAATCATACTTAAAAAACAGAGTCTTGTGGTATGTTTGGAGTTTCTGTGGAGTGGGAGACACTGCAACAGCAGTGGTTCTCTGAAGAAGTCAGGTTTCTAATTAAACAAGTATTGAAAAGTACATTTCATTCTTTGAAGACACAAGGTTGAAAATGGGTCACGCAGAGGCAGCCTATATTTATTTTTAAGTTGCATTTATATTTATGCTGGAAGCTGGCCAGACTTTCTAAGGAAAGGGGGACTCTTTATATGAGGAAGAATAAGTGATATATCAATCTACCTGGCACGGTTACGCACTGCAGACTTAACAAGGAGATGTTTATTGATACAGAAGGGAGTGTGACTACAGAAGGTGTAACGGGATCCTACGACCCTTATGGAGAAACGAGCATGAATGCATCATATGGCACTATCCTTGGAAAGAATGTTGTATTTTTTATGAATGTCTTTCATGCACATATAAATATTTAGCATTCTTTCATTATGTGTCATTTCCCAACCATTCGGCACTGTGCATTGCACCTTTGTTACTATTCATTAACTAATAATATATGGAGTTTTGCATCAAATATTGGGACCCCAAATATATCAAAAGTATAGTTGGAAGTATTTTTTTTTGTTTTAGTTTTGTTATGTTATTGACATGAATGATAGATACAGAGCTTGATTTTTCTATATATTTATATCAGCTGGTCATTATGGGCTCCAAACAAATGTGAAGGCTTTTAACTGCTATACCATGAGAGTATTGTTTGTTGAGAACCCCTGTGGTATGGAGGGTAATATTAGGTGTCATGGTGGTCTGTTGTGGACCCCTGTGGTTAGAGTTTACTATTACATGCCATGGGGGTCCATTCCAACCCCTATTGTTATACTTTAGATTATCATGGAGGAAAATTGGGACCCCCATGTTAACAGATTAATATGTGGTTCCATAGGGGGTTATAAGTACACCCCATGGTTATACTTTAGTTGGGTAGCAGGTATGAAGGGGGAATCCCACGGTATACTGGACTCATATAAGGTAGCGGGTAGGAAGTGGGAATCCTAATTCATGTTAGACTGAGAAGTCATAAATTAATGAATTTATATAGACAGATAGGGATAAGGGAGGATGTTATGTCTAGTGTTGTGTGTTCAAGTTAGTGGGACCATTCTGTAGCGTTGCTTTGGAGACTACTGAGAGTGAGACTCAGAGTCTCCTGCAAGCAGGCTGCAAGCACACATTAGATCTTGAGAACTCCAGGTAAGTGCCCTTTGGTGTGAAGCAGTTGGTTTTATGGGTTTCTTGTTCCCAGCCATAGCTCTGGTATTTTGGGTTTCAAAAGTCCTGTCAGCCTTCGTAGAAGTTTTACAGGAGCCATGTTATGGAGGCGATTGTTCGAAAAGTAGCCCGTACAGTGATTAAAAGTATAATTCTAAACTTTGCAGCAAGAAAACGATTGGAATGGATGTGACTTTAGTGTTCCTTTAATTAATTAAAGGGATATGTAAGTTTGCTGTATTGTGAATGCATCTGATTTAGTAGGAGAATTAGTAGTGCATGCATACATTTTTTGGATGAAAAAATGCCAAAATAAACATTTAAACACTTTCATTAACGGCAGCAATTTCTGACAGTTGAACATTAAGGTTAACACCCTCCAAACCAAGGCTAAATTAGCATCAAATTTAAAATGATTTGTTTTGGCCAATCAGGTTAGCTAAAACTTTTGAATTAACCCTGGGTGCCTGTTTGTGCTGTAGAGCAGGCTGGTATATGTAGTGTATCACTGATATATGCTATGTATTACTGCTGACAGGAAGCTGCAAGGAGATTGGCTGAGCAAGCAATAGGTTTAATATTGCTCACCTGATTCTGCATGCTGATTGGGGGGGAGATCCGATGCCTATGTAGACACCCCCTGGAGGTGTCAACATAAACATTAGAGGGATTTTTAGATATTAATAAAAATAAAATGTTTGAGATGTGCTGCATACTCATAAGCTACTTTTTGCCTAAGGATTGCAGAAATGTATTTTAATCCATGACACTTTTATATCCCTTTGAGTAGTACAGGTATTAGCAGGTAACCATTTCACACTTAATAGTTATTTACTTCTCTCTTTAAGATGGTGAAAATGTCCCAAGGAGTCACGCTAATGAAGAAGTATTTGACAAGCCCATTCACCATACTGTGATAAAAAATGAGAGCTCAGTTATCAAGTCGGGTGTACGAGCAGAGGCCAGCACCAATGAAGATTACGTGTCACCTCCAAAATACAAGAGCAGTTTATTGCACCGTTATCTCAATGACTCTTTGCGGCATGTCATGGCGTCCAATGCAGCCATGAGGGAAAAGACTAGACAAAGAAACCACTCAGGGTCATTTAGCTCCAACGAGTTTGAAGAAGAACTTGTTTCTCCATCATCATCAGAAACTGAAGGCAATTTTGTTTATCGTACAGGTAAATGATTAGCTTTATTTCTAAGTAAAAATCATTTAGCTAGAATAGTGTAAAAGTATTTATACCCAACTATTTGAAGAACAGAATCAATGACTGTGGCTTTAAATCTTTTCAGACATGATTTTTTTTGATAATATTAAAGATCAGTGTGTAGCTATGTAAAGTTTTGATGGTATTGACAACCCATAACATGCTATTGTTTTGTAAGAAGTCAAATTTCACATTAAATATAGTGCTGGAATATTCTATTCAACATCTTCTGTTTCCTACAAGAATATAATGTGTGCCCACTTGGGTAGATAGAAGAGATCTGGAGAGATTTGAGTAGACTCTGAATAGATAGCCTAGCCATTCCATCTCTGTCCTGATTGTTCTATTAAGAGATGTAGCTATCTACAGGGGTAAATAAATAAATAAATTTCATGTTTTGCATTTCAATTATATTTGTCCAGAGGTAGCTCTCGATAACCCCTCATAGACACTGCTGCTGTAAACAATATTTACTGAAATGCATGATTTTTGCTTCAATCAATGTCGAGAGATAGAACACCGCCTTTAACGTGTTGCACCTAGAATGTTTCCTTGCTAATTCCTCTGCATAGCCTTATGCATACAACAGGCATCCTTGAATTGCTTTGCAACATCAGTATGGTGAAAAAGAATACAAAACCCACACTGATAATTATCCCATTTGTTCATGTGTTCCATAGGCATGTCAATATCATAACCTCCTACTTATCATAATATACATATGACCATAGCCTTTTTAAACCCATTCATCCAACATATAGTTTTGCAACACATAGGAACCAAGTGGCCCATCTAGTCTGCCAATTTATTTTAAAATCATCATTGGCTTGGTAATAAATGTCATGCCTATCCCAAACATGTCTAAATCCTCTTACCATATGACATTATATCATGTGCCCACCACTCTTTCAATATATAGTACTTTCTCAGAATGCCTTTATTATTATAATTCTATTGGATAATCCCAGGAGCCATGGTGTCATGGCTACTTAAATTTTACTGCTGGCTCTTAAATCTTTGGTAACATTTTCTTTCTGCCAAGCTTGACTAGAAGCTCAGTATTCTGTCTGGTTCTTAAGTTTGGTATATTTGTCTAAACTCCTGCTCTAGAATACTATACCATAGGAAGTTACTATAACTTATAATAAACTTTGATGAATACATTTCATACAGTACTTTTGCCAAATCCTTCTAATCTTTAACAAATGACTTTATCTCTCTGCATTCCAGAACTGAATATTACATAGTAACTTTCTAAGCTCTATGTGGCACGGTCGTGTGCCTGCAAATTCAGAGTACATTACATTTATTACATTAAAGTATTTTATATTTATTATAAATGAGGAATGTCCTGACTGCGCGTGCTGTGGCAGAAAAAGCGTTACAATACTGGACAAGAGTGAATCATTAAAGCTTTATTACTGCTCATTCTGAGCTTACGCATAATACCCTATAGGCGTGGTGACACACAGCAAATAAGTCCAGCGTTAAGTTCTAGTGCAAACAAAACCATCTGGGACTCATTAAGAAAGTCTGGACTATGAGCTCAGAGAAAAGCATGTTTAAAAGTAATGATAAATTGAAAAATGCATTACATTTGCAGATTGTTCAACTTTATTAGAATAGTAATTTCTAAGATCACTGTCACCTAGTGGAAATGCGACCATTTCATCGCGATCCAGCATTTATACCATAGTTGGCAATGTGTGGAGGAGTAGGTTACAGCAGGTGTTGGCTATAATCTATGACTTGGCTAAAATAGATGATCATGTTAGGACATAAATCATTAGTGAAAAGAAGCACTAGTCTGGACCACAAACTTTAAATGTGGCTAGTTAGGACTGGTAGAAATTGCCTCTGGATGGTAACAAGAGAGCGAGATGAATATCCAGACTTGACTTTGTGTCTAATGCATCCATACAGCATAGTGGGTCTAATCATTAATAACACCCTGTGGATCAACTGCTTTTACCCTGAACTCTGGATCTGTTGGATCATTTATGTGGCACTTAGTCAAAACCTAATGGCACCTCAATTCCATCTCCCATGGCTATACAACATATTAGGATTTAATCGCATATTTTGTTGATCACAGGTGGGTTAATCAGTGACATCATCATTTTAATGAGCTTCACAGGGTGACACCTTGAGATCTTGGTCTGTTGTGGTTCCCAATGGCTGTAGTTAGTCTAATGGATTAGGGCAGTACTAGGAGTACTAAATATTTATAGAGTCCCAAACTCCTACAGCCTTATTAAATTGTGATTCGGTAAATTTAAAAGGGCTCTATTTAAGCACACAGCATATTTTATTTACAGAAGTTTTTAGTTAGTGAAGACCTTGCTTTTGGATAGAAGTTCACTAACTGAAAACTTCTGTACAAAAAATATGCTGTGTGCTTAAATAGAGCCCTTTTTAATTTTTCCCGAATCACAATTTAATAAGGCTGCTAATGTATTAATTTAGCACTCTGTATATCATAAAACTTTTCACTATTGCATTGTATTTTTGCTTTTGTTACTCTGTATATAGATGTAATTTTCTTTTTGTGAGTTTGGCAGGGGCACTTTACTTTCAGATAGACCTAACCAGCGCAAACATATTCCTACCGACTGACTCATATCTTTCTGTGTTAACATTTTGGGAACAACTTGCTAGGGAACTGGTAAAAAGAAATATTTCAGTGAATACAGAGTTACCGTAATTAAATTTATATCTGCTCTGTTATTTATATGTTGACTAAAATAAATATAATCATAAAAAACAATAAAACTGTTGGGTTTGAGCTTACAACCTTTTGTATCAGAGGTAATCCCTCTAGCTCAGAGGCTAGGAAATGCTAATGACCACACTCAGCATGCACAGCATGTTCTAATTAATTTCTCAAATGGCTCAGCCTCATTATTTGTGCTGCAGATACATTTCAAAAAGGGATTTTTTTCCCCCTTATAATTCAACACACTACCCATCTGATGATGTCAGTGACTCAATAAGCCTTTTTATATAATCGTTTTGTGTTATAATTTGAGCTGGTCAAAATTCTCAATATTATCAATATCTTTTACTATTATTTATTGTGCAGCAAATATCTTGTAAGTTATAGCACCTCAGATGCTGCTTGCAAACTTATTGTAATACTGTTTTATAACACCTAAAATGTTTGTTATTTACTGGACAGACAGTAGCACTTAAGAAAGATATCTGTATTGTGAGGGTTTTCAATGAGAAGTTCTGGTTTGTAAAAAACATTTTTTTTGAAGAAAACTGCTCCCTACAAAACTATGAAATGACATCTGTATGTTTTTCTTGTATAAAGTTGGAACAAGTCTATATCAAAAATAATATTGTGGCATGTACAATTAAAAACCTAGAAAAGTATATTGTTCCCAATAACTTAATCTACCCAGAGGAGAACACCGGATACACCATTGGAATTTGTCTTGGAACCACTTCTAAATTTGCCACCTCCTTACTTTTTAATCATTATAAAAGAGGTACAGATTATTGGCATCGTCCGCCGCCAGTCATTCTTTGCTTCTTTTTTTTAGACCATTTTGCCGTTTTGGAGTCTTGTATCTCACCAATATACAAAACGTTCTTTATAACAAGTATTGGACTCTAAAAATAATGCTCTGAGATTCTTAGGTAGCTGGATAAATGTGTTGCTTTTCTTTTCTATGCTGTGCAAGCACTTTTAATATTACATTATTCCGTCTGAACATAATTAAGATTGCATGGGAATAATTTGAAACTGGCTGCTCTAATAATTTTACTTAAAAAAGAGGATTGTTTTGACTGTAGAAATTAACTTTATTATTTTTTTAAATTTAATTATGGGCTTGTACATTGTCTGATGTTTCGTAATACTGTCTTTTAAGAAGCATATGGATGAAATGAAAATCATGAAAACAATGTTGCCACTTAAACCATGAAGCAGTGTTACCATTTAAACCAGGGGTCTTCAACCTTTTAATACTTACCACCCACTTTTGATAGTAAAATTTCCTTACTGCCCATTGGTGCCGCAGTAACAAAATTTACCTTATATCGTTCATGGTTACATAAATCACTTGACAAAAAACAAAGTTAGAGGTGCCAATTAAGAGAACAAACTAACCTTAATAGGTTAGTTCTATGGACATAATAACCCACTCTGAGAGCAACCTCTTTTAGCTCACTTGTGCCCTTCACAGGGAGAAATATCCTGTAGTACATCAGTCTGATCCCACTCAATAGAGTGATCCAGCCCCGAAATACCAGGCAATTCTACCCTGCCTTAGGGAATATAGCTGCACTTCACTGAAAAGGCCGAAACGTGGGGTTTGCTGTTTCTCCTGTTCAGGGAGTATTGCCTGGTATTTCGAGACTGGATACATTTTCTGAGTGAGACCAGACTCATATACTACAGGATATTTCTGCCTGTGTAGGTTACAAGTGAGCTAAAAAAGGCTGGTGTCTGAGTAGGTAACCAGAATTATAGAAAAAACCCACTGAGATATTTTTTGTTCTCAGGTTAGCACCTCTACTCTTTTTGCATAAATTTTCCTCACCTTATAGGTGATAAGGGGAACCACTGTAACCTAGGGAGTATAGCTGCACCTCACTGACGCGGCCCACAGAGGCCTAAATATACGTCTGGGGTTTGCTGTTTCTCCTGCTCAGGTAGAATTGCCTGGTATTTCGGGACTGGATCACTCTTCTGACTGATATACTACAGGATATTTCTCCCTGTGAAGGGCACACGTGGCTAAAAGAGGCTGCTCTCTGAGTAGGTAACCAGACCTATAGGACAACCCACTGAGATATTTTTTGTTCTCAGCTGAGCACCTCTACTCTTTTTGCATAAATCACATGACCCTAGCTATGTAGCACCCTGTATTTACTAGATAGTGATCCGGTCCTGACTGCTGCCCCTAGCTATGTATGGATGTATGGATCAGAACACAATAGTCTAGTCTGGTGAAGTGAAATGGGAAAAATATATACATAAAACTATTTTTTAGAAATAGAAAACAGAAAATTGGCATGTGTGTATGTATTCACCCCTTTTGTTATGAAGCCCATAAAAAGCTCTGGTGCAACCAATTACCTTCAGAAGTCACATTATTAGTGAAATGATGTCCACCTGTGTGCAATCTAAGTATCACATGATCTGTCATTACTTATACACACCTTTTTTGAAAGGCCCCAGAGGCTGCAACACCTAGACAAGAGGCACCAATAACCAAAGTAAGGGACAATGTTGTTGAGAAATACAAGTCAGGGTTAGGTTATAAAAAAATATCCAAACCAAAACTCACGGGCAAGGAGGGCATCAATCAGAGAGGCAGCACAGAGACCTAAGGTAACCCTGGAAGAGCTGCAGAGTTCCATAGCAGAGACTGGAGTATACATAAGAAGACAATATGTCAAACGCTCCATAGAGTTAGGCTTTATGGCAGAGTGGCCAGAACAAAGCCATTACTTTCAGCAAAAAACAAAATGGCACGTTTTTAGTTTGGGACAAGGCATGTGGGAGACTCACAAAATGTATGGAGGAAGGTGCTCTGGTCTGATGAGACTAAAATGTTACTTTTCGTCCTTCAAAGAAAACGCTATGTCTGGTGCAAACCACATCACCCAAAGAACACCATCCCTTGTGGGGATGTGTTTCAGCAGCCGGGACTGGGAAACTGGATTTGAGGGAAAGATGGATGGTGCTAAATACAGGGATATTCTTGAGCAAAACCTGTACCGCTCTGTGCGTAATTTGAGGCTAGGACGGAGGTTCACCTTCCAGCAGGACAATGACCCCAAACACACTGCTAAAGGAACACTTAAGTGGTTTAAGGGGAAACATGTAAATGTGTTTGAATGGACTAGTCAAAGCCCAGACCTCAATCCAATAAAAAATCTGTGGTCAGACTTAAAGATTGCTGTTCACAAGTGCAAACCATCCAACTTGAAGGAGCTGGAGCAGTTTTGCAAGGAGGAATGGGCAAAAATCCCAGTGGTAAGATGTGGCAAGCTCATAGAGACTTATCCAAAGCGACTTGAAGCTTGAAAAGGTGGTGACTTTGTCGGGGTAAATTAAATGATGCAATCCTCAAACAATCCATGTTAATTCCAGGTTGTGAGGCAACAAAACACAAAAAATGCCAAGGGGGTGAATACTTTTGTAAGGCACTGTATGTATCACCCTGTACTTACTAGATAGTGATCCGGTCCTGACTGCTGTCGCTAGCTATGTATCACCCTGTACTTACTTGATAGTGATCCGGTCCTGACTGCTGTCCCTAGCTATGTATCACCCTGTATTTACTAGATAGTGATCCGGTCCTGACTGCTGTCCCTAGCTATGTATCCCCTGCAATTACTAGGTAGTGGTCCAGTCCTGACTGCTGTCCCTAGCTATGTATCGCCCTGTACTTACTAGAGAGTGATCCGGACCTGACTGCTGTCCCTAGGCTCTCTCACCAGCTCTCCAACCAGCCGAACGTGGTGCTGCGGATCTTGGGCGTGTGACGTCACTCGTCAGCGATGCCACCTAGTGATTATCCCACCGCCCACCATGAAAGCTTGAATTGCCCTCTAGTGTTCGGTAGGACCAGGTTAACTACCACTGGTTTAAACCATTGAAAAAATATTGTCCATTAATCCATGAAAACAGTATTGCCACCAATGGACAATGGTTAAAGAAGCAAAGTGTAGGTGCCAAATACAGTATAATTTAAAACTGAAGATAAGAAAAAGTATTTTATAAATTAAATCTTCTTAAAAAAGATTGTGTTTTTTTACATTTAAGCTTTCATTGAAGTTTGCAAATTTCACCTATCATTCAGTATTTCTTAGTCACCCATCAAACATATGCTGTTATCTATTTCTACAGAGTAATCATTGCAATTATTGACTAATTCTGCATGCATTAATATTAGTCTAGAAGTGTTTGAGCTAAAGAGTCTAAGCACTTGCAGAGACCAGGGAGTAACTAGCCAGATTACGCTTTCGAAATAGATAACATCACATGCTTGGTGGTCAGTATAAGTTTACTGTAAGGAAATTCAATAAGTTTCAATTATATTTATATTTATATTTCTCTATGTGAAGGGCACAAGTGAGCTAATGAATACTGCTCTTCATAGGTTTGTTCAATAGACATGATAACAACTCATAGGTTTGTTTACCCTCAGACTGAGCACGCCTGACCTTGTATCAATATAAATTTACTGTAAGAAAATGCAATATCATTCCATGATATTTAATTGATGAAGCGATTGTTATTACCTATAGTGTTATATTGCACCATACGGAATATGTTGGCGCGTTACAAATAAAGGATAATAATAATAATAATAACCCCATCTGGAAAATAAGATAGGTTAAGTTACTAAAGCATTTTCCAATAAAATTTAATTATATAGCATACATACATATTCCTAATACAAATCTAAAAACTTACAACAAAATAATACATCCGAATGAACAATAATGCAAAAAATTACATTTAAAAAGGAAACATGGGACATAAAATTCTTAAACAAGTCAAAGAAATGAAAACAAAAATATGAGATATTCAGCTCTGATATTTATTTTTGCTTGCCCAGAAAATCCTTGGTAATAGCACAGGCGCTGTCTTCATCAATTATTTGTGGCATCATTCAGCTTTGTTGTAACTCCATATTGTTTTTTCTTTTAGTTAGACCCAGATTAATGAAGCTGCTGTTCCAAAGCAAAGTTTCCTTTTAGTTTATATATCAATTGTATTTTTACGGCTGCCCTCTCCAGCACTTCCCAGCTGCAGTTAGCCATTTTATGATGTAAGATATGCGGTGGCAGGAGAAGGATTGGGTTTTCTGTATTACCTGGCACGCAGTATGTGAAGGTATGCAGAAGCCGTAAAATATCATTTCTTTCTGGATCGTTTGAGGCTTCGTTCTTGGAATGGTATTTCTGTGTGTTCTCACTACATGCTTGGTCACAATTAATGCTTTTTTATTTTTGACTGAATTTTAGAGTTTTACACTTATTTTATTTGCTCTACAGCAGTGTTTTTTTCATTGTGGCTCCGCACTACTCGTTTTTGAAATGAAGGTGAGATTCTAAATTCCCAATAATATAATTCTGTGAAATAAATACAATAAATACATTAAAACATTTTTTTTTTTAAAGTTAAAACTAGTCTGTTTACTGAGTTTTCATACATAATTAAGGGTTAAGATTAAAGGCCCACTATAGTATAAAATGTTCTGGCATGCATTTCAATAACCTGTTTTTTTTTTTGTACATTACAAACATTTTTCCCCATGGAAGATACATTATATTAATTATTGAAGATTAACATTAAGACAACAGAAAGGCATGTACAAAACAATGGAGGGAATTTATTAGGTCTGCAATGCGGTAATGATGGGTAATGCGCAATGTAGCATTGTGTATGTGTATCCACCCCTATTAACATCACAAACAGAATAGTTCTTACCTTTTTTAGGAATCAAGCATATGCAGTTTAGCAGCTGTTTCCATTGGCGCATAGCAAGTTGTATGTAAAAAAAAAACTGCGATACTATATATATATATATATATATATATATATATATATATACAATTAATCATAATTCACAATTTGTATCAAGGATTACTATTTCTATAAACTGGAAGATTGCTAATTATTAATTTACTCTACTTTAAGCATGAGTTAGGTTGATGGAATTTGCCAAGTTATATTTAGCCGCCTATGTTCTATGTTAATGGCTTAATATTGGTAATCTTAATTGTGTTAATTGTGTTTTCTTATTTGACATAGATCACATTGAATTAAATTGCATTATATTTAATTGAATACATAAAAAAAACAGAGTAGATGTTCCTTTTTTTTCATAATTATTTTTTATTGAAACAATTTGGCAAGTAATGATTACACAAATGAGAATCCCTAAATGGTTCTTCAAAATATTCAGGTGTTTTGAAACTTAAAAAAATATGTAATGTAAAAATGATTAGATTATACTAGGTTCCATTCCATACTGCATTTTAGTGAGAATTAAAATAAGTGGCCGTGCTTCAGGAGGGTAAGGACCTTGTTTCATTGACATAAAAATAGAAATTGTACCCATGGGAGGCCACTGGGCAACAATTTGATGTGCTTGAATTATATTGCCTATGATCTCAGACATGCTTTTTGTAATTCTGCATTGACCATTTTGGTTGGATTATTAGAGGAAGAGAAGTTGAGATTAAACTAAATATCACAATATATATATTATGTGTTTTTTGATCAAAATAAAGTGTAATAAAGTGAATCACTATAATAAATAAGCTGCACAAAATAATAATGAACATCAAGACATTTTTTAAGAAGCTTTGATATATAACCAAATAATCAACTCAACCATAAATAGTTTTTTTTTTTTTACACGAACTATAGAATTGCAAATGGTAACCATAGTTAATACATTTTTATTGCATTATTCAGAACTTTGATCATTATGATCCTTCTTTGTGTGGGATTATAGTATTTCTAATTGTTCTTTATTTGAGAATCAGGAAATGAATGTGAAAAGTTTTGGAGAACACACGCAGTGATCAGTTTAGTGAATTTGTTTTTAAAGATAACATAGGAACTGATTAGGTCTTTCAAAGAGTTATCCAGTCCTGTGAGTACTTAATATCGTTACTTATTTGTTATCAGAAAAATAATATCTAACATTACCAACTGTCAGTGCTGCTTTCTCTATGGCAAAACATTTTAGTACTAAGTAACAAAGGTTTTTTTTCTTGCCTGTTCATAATGCTTGTAAGGATAGAGAAAATGACCCCCGCTAGAAATTAAGCGAAAAAAGGTTTAAATCATTTTTTTTAAAACTCTGAACGAGTTTGTGGCTTGATGACTTGTCATATTATATTTCTGTGCTCTTTTAGAGAGATTAGTTCATATGCAATAGAAGTAAACTGATAATTCAATAGAATTAAATGCATTAAAAAATAAAATAAAAATGTACGGTAACTGATTTAGTCTACCATTGTTTCAAAACAGCATGTCCCTATTTTTCAAATTATATTCTGGTCATATTATTATATTTAGAAACTGATATATTTTTAACATTACCCACTGAGGCCATCTTGCTTACTTTGGACATTTTCTGACAATTCCGGCAAAGGACCATTAAAAGACATCTGTAGGTTGAACCAATAATTTTATTTGGCAACTCAATGAAGAAAAGTAATATGAATGTTAGTGTACTGGAATTTGATGGCTAAATCAAGAGATTGCCTAGAATTATATTATTTCAATATTTAAATAAGTACTTACTAAGACATTTTGAATGGAATTACAATGCAAGCAGAATTTCAAGGATATATTTAATATTTTAAATGAAGTGTTAGTAGCAGTATGTAAATAGGCTTCTTAATTAGCATGTGAGGTTGACTATTTCTTATTGTTATTCTAAATGCAAATATTTTTGTCAATGCAAGATAATCAAATTTACTTATAAATCCCCCACTGGATTACGAATTTAGTTAATTCTTTATTTTATGTGATATGAACTGAAAATTCTTTATAGATTAGTTATAAAGATTTCAAAATTCAAAAGTTATCTTGTATACATATTTACATGGTATATTTGTTTTTTCAAATTTAGGCTCAGTACATTTGCAGCCCCATTAAATTCCCTCTATGTGTTAAATCGTAGCTCGTAACGTAGCTCGCAAGATTAAGTTGATTAAATTAGCCTCTTAGCGCTACCCGCAGACGACTTGCGGGTTAGCTGTGAGAAAGGCCGAAAAAAGCCTAAGAGACGTGGAACTTCGCGGCCGCAAATTCTTTGTTCTCTCAAGCCCGTAATCACTATGTTTCCAAATTAGTTATTAAATTGCATCCAAATCCTTAGCGTTCAAACTCGTAACAGGCAAATGGAGCCAAAAAGCCAACGAGTGCTAGAGAGGACCATCAAGGGGGGTAAAGTCCAATCTGTAGCACTGTAAATGCACATATACACACACTACTGTAAATATCATAACAGGGAAAGTGATGTTAGGTCTTAGAATTAATAGCACAACATTCTCAAGCTCATACTTTATTTCATGTTTAATATATATAGATCCCGGCAATCAATGTGTTAAAACATATACTGTAACTCGCATGTGATAGAATATCATATTTACGGCTTTATGAATATTGCATTATAACTGGAGTGTGGGTCCGATTGTAACTCGTAATTGAACCCCGTAAGACTTTGAAAATCCCACCTCCCTTTTTTAGTGACATAATTCTGACCATCTCTGTTACCATTGGCTCCATCCCATCTCGTAACTACAAGTTAGACTAATTGATCGCGTTCATGGCCGCACATCTGACGAACAAAAAATGGTTTATTGGTTTGCCTCTCAAGCCCATAACTCGCAGCATGTTTTAATTTAATAGCCCTGTAAATCTGCAACTTTTCAATCTCGCAGCATTGCGGGTCTCACGTTGCACATACAAGCTTCAAATTTAATGTGGCTGTTGTGTGCCCAAAAGACCGTTTTGGCTGAACTTGTTTTCTCTACTCTAGAAGCTTCATGGCTGCATCATGTCTTGCCCTCTGTAGGTCCAATGTTGTGATATGAACTGAAAACTATTTTATAGATCACTTAAAAATATTAAAAAATTCAAAAGTTCTCTTTTACACATATTTATATTTTTAAGTATTTTCTTAATGAAAATCCCTTTAATTTTTGGAAGCTCTGATTATTTTCTTCCTACAGTTTTTATTTGCTCTACAAAATCAACTTGCTCTCCCCTGGGCCAGTATAGTGAAATAAATTGTTTTATAATATAAAATCAGTTGATACATGTTATCCCATTCTGTTTCTTGAAAGCTTCTCTAGAGCTGCAAGGTGGTTTGATGAGGCTGAGATGGCTGATTTCTATGGGAAATTGTATCACTTTCAAAACGTTGTTATTTATGCCAAAACATTACTTAGTGAACTTCTATTTTTTAATTACTTGGTCAATTCCAGTTGTGGGGTCTTGAGAAGATTATTTTGTTGAGTTATTTTTGTGTGGAGGGATTGTGTTATTTGAGGAAGTAGGTTTAGTTTTCTATGTTTGTTTTCCGTATCCTTCAAAGAGTATGGTCAATGCACTTTGCCCAAAAGGCGTTTATGGCTGAACTTTTTTTCTCTCCTCTAGAAGCTTCATATCTACATCATGTCTTGCCCTATGTAGATCCAGTGTTGTCCAAATCCCATGACAGAAACACATAAACAAGTCCCTCTCAACCTGCTGCAAAGCATTCAATGAAGAAGTTTATCGAATCAGTTTAGAATGCTTAAATAAAAACATAGATTCTAGGCGCTTCTGAGAAGGTGTTTTGTTCCAGACATGAATTGTCTTTGGCACAGCAGTTAGGGTGGAATGGATAGTGTGGTTTGGAAATGGGTGCAGAAATGGATGTACTGTATTTGCATTTGTGAGTGTGACTAAAGTAAAAAAGAGAGAATAAATCCGACAATGGGTGGAGGCAGAACAGGCTCTGGAATCAGATCAGCTAAAACAAATATGGATTTAGAAGGTAAACTACATTTGACCTTGTTCAAGGTAATATCTTTACAAATGTATATGTTTAACATTGTTCATTAATATGTGCACATTCTTGCAAATTAATCACTTTTGTTCACTGACTAATTGTTTTCTTTGCATAAAAATAGAATGCAAGTCAAAGCTTGTACTGAAGACATGCATCTATATGAGTATATATCAATTCGCTAATGGGTTAACATTGTACTGCACCTGAACATTTGTAATGTAGCTTCTACATTGCAATATTTCAAAATAATGTGATGGGCTTAGAAAAAGGATTTAATAGTGATCATACTAGTTTTAATTTGGGGAATGTAATGTAAACTACATAGACAACCATTTTCAGTGCTACCAACCTTTTAATCACTTTGTATGTGGCATAATTAAATCCAACAGCCTTATTAAATTGCGATTTGGTTAATCGAATAGGGCTCTATATAAGCACAGAGCATACTTTTTTTTTTACAGGCGTTTTTAGTTAGTGAAGACCTTGCTTTTGGGTAGAAGTTCACCAACTAAAAACTTCTGGAAAAAAAAAAGTGCTATGTGCTTACAGTATATAGAGCCCTATTCAATTGTCCGAATCGCAATTTAATAAGGCTGCAAATGTCTATAACATATTTTTTACATTTGTTCTTTAAAGGATCACTGGAGCAGATATAGCTGGGTTTGATATGTTTGGTTTAGAAAATATTAGCAATGTTGTGAGTTTGAAGAAAAAAATAATGTCAACATTTGGAGAAAAAGATAAAACATTAGATGTGCTTCTCTCCACCCCTATTAGATATTCAAGGGGTGGGAGTCAAGGAGACTGTTATACAATTTGTTTCAGACTGCACAGAAAGAGGCAGGGAAATATATCCATCTAGACAGCCTGATAGACTGATTTGATCTAACGTCCTGGGCACCTAATATGGGGTGAAAAGAAGCAGATCTTCTGATGTCTACAAAAGCTAATTTGACATTTTTTGTCAAATAACTAATTTTATTGCCAATAAATGACTATGCAATCAAATGGAACTGTATTGTATGATCACTACAGTGGTTTGGTATTGATACCCAACAGTGGCATTAATGTTTGCACTGATACTAGTGTTAAGATTTACTATGTAGGTTTCTATTAAAAATGAAGCCTTAGCGAGAGCTTGTAGTCTAGCGTCACCCCATAGAGATTATGTGTTGTCTAGACAGGAACAGAAGGACTAAGACAAAGTGCTATTCTACAGAATCGTCCACTGACAAATGGAATATTAAGTATGGGACAGAAAAAGCTCAATTATAAATATATAATGTGTAATAGTAATTTTGACATTTACTGCCATTATTCAGGAACATGATGTAGTGTGAGCTGTAATCTTTAATTAAAATGTTCTGCTCAAATTCAAATCACAGCCACTAAACATAATTATGGCTATAATATTAACATTTCAGATGTTAAAAAGGCTTTATTCTTTTGTTCATTGTTATTTTTTGATCGCTTTGTTCTGGCTTAAATACTGAAGAATAATTAACTTTTCATGCTTATATTGGTGTCCTACAAATGTCCAAGCTGAGTTGAGGTCTGAGACTCATACTTAAATCATGAGGTGCGTTTTTAACACTGCTTCATACAAAAAGTCAGTTCTTAGTTTCTGTTTATCTACCTATCTGGCATGTCAACTATGGGATCATTACCAACAAGAATATCTTCTAAGTAGAATGGTGTAAACTTTGTCCTATTATCTAGATTAGGCTGTAATCTTAACAGTATTTTTTTCTGCTAAGTCGTATATTTTTGTGTAAGTCCGTATATAGTGATTGCGTGTTAGATCTATTTTGGTAAAGTGCCGCTTGTGTGGGTGTTTGTAACTGTGTGTGAGGCGCCGTAGAGCCTCCACCTCCGCAAACGCTTTGCGAGGGTCCGCATTTGCGGCCGGCAATGAGCCTTTGGCTCATTTCAGACGACGTTGGAGACTCCACCTTCCGCAAATGTGGCCCCTCGCTTCGAGAGGGTCTGCATTTGCGGAGCAAACTGCGTCCCTCGCTTTGAGTGGTGACGATTTGATTTGACAACTATGATATATGATAGGGACACTGTCATTGTTATCTCATGGCATTTGCAAAGTGCAATGCATATGTAAAAACTAGCTACTTGCCCGTCAAAAATGACAGGAATAGCATTTTAAGGCTGGGAATGCTGTGCCTTCGGCGCTCATCGCGAGCCCTGCGCTGAACACCTTTGGCGCTCATTGCGAGCCTCTCCCCTTGTCTACAAAGTGTAAAACCGTAGCCCGTAACATAGCCTGTAAGATTTGCCGCTATTAAATAAGCCACGAAAAGCAACCCGTCAACAACTTGCCGGGTAAGGGCGAAAAAACCCTATGGAATGTTAAATATTGAACTCCGCGTCCGCAAATCCTTTGTTCTGTGAAGTAACTGTTATGTTACAATCATGCTATTAAATTGCAACAATTTCACTGGTGTTCAAGCCTGTAACCTGCAAATGGAGCCAAAAAGCCAACAGGTACTGGAGAGGACCCGCTAGGGGATTAGAGTCCTGTCTATAGCACTGTAAATGCAAATATACACACACTGCTGTACTGATAAGTAAAGGGAAAGTGATGTTAGATATTAAAATTAATAGCACAACATTGTCAAGCTCTCAAATCGGCAATATAAATTTTTCATGTTTCATTTCCGTGTTATATCTATCTCGGCAATCAATGTGTTAACACATATAATAGAACTCGCATTGACCTTAATATCATATTTACTGATTTATTAATATTGCATTATTTCTGGAATGCGGGTCTGATCGAAACTCGTAATTGAAACCCGTAAGGCTTTGAAATCTAACCTCCATTTTTCAGTGACGTAATGATGACAATCTCATTTGCCATTGGCTCTGTCTAAACCTGTAACTACAGGTTTGACTAATTGATCATCTTCACGTCCGCACATCCAACGTGTGAAAAATGGTTTACGGGTTTGCGTCTCAAGGCTGTAACTTGCGGCATGCTCTAATTTAATAGCTCTGTAACGCAGCCGATGAGGGTGTGCCGATGCTGCTACGAGCTTCGAATTTATTGGGCTGCAAGATGTTTCATTGCTAGAGATGTATCAGTAGTCTTGCTTTCAGCCTAAGGATTTGTATTTTTTGTTTGAGATCACAGAGGAAATCATTTAATCTTTTTTACACTGGTTTATGTAATTCTGCCACCTGTTGAACACAAAACTTCCAGCTAAAAACGATACCTTAGCATATAACAAAAAGGGAAACTGTGAATATTTGACTCATGTCTTTAGCTGAAAGTTTACTTTTGGTAGATAAATTGTAGTTTTGCTATTGCTCATTTACTGTAATGTTCTCAGGATAGATTTTTTATATCTGAATCCCTTAAACTTTCTGACCATTCCTTGCCTCCGTCTATAGACGCATGAATGTGTTTGTGTGGGTTTGGTGGTGGCAGATTAGGCGGCAAATTCAATAGTTATTATCTGGAATATGGAAACTGTTTCTGTCCATACCATAAGTTGCATACATTCTCCAGAGTTACAATAAAGATCATACATAAAAACGACATAAGTTTGTAACCAAACCATCATCTCTTCCTCCACCAAAGGAACTACAATGTGGGCAGAATACGTGTAGTTTACTGGTGGGACCAACTGGCGTTTCCAATGTTTGCTCTGTGTGCACTGGACCAATTCAGGATGTATTTTTCCCGAACACATCTCCTTAGGACAGAGGCAATTCAGGTTCAATTTCCAGATAGGCCAGTTTCAAAAGGAGGCTAAACAATATATTGCTTTAATGTGGTTATGTGTCAACACAAGATAAAACAGCAGTCAGAGTCGCTATCAACTTGTTTAGCTATGGTATATGCTGTATAAGCAAACATGCCGAGTCCATCCAACGATTATTGCTGTGTTCACTTGAGTTCTTCATTCCTGAAGTCTATTTCTGCAAACAACTGAAACCAACTAACTTTCTAATTAAATGCATGCTGTAGAAGCAAATGCCAAGATTGCATGTAACCAGCCGTTTAAACTCTGAAATATGTGGACATGCAGATTGTTTTTTTTCGATTTTTTTTTCTGAAATCTGTTTTGAATGTAAAACAAAAAACCCCAGTGAGGGCTGAATTCCGAGCCCTCATTATTGTGGTTACTTGTTTCTGTTTGCTGTCTGGTATCCCTTGTTTGCCCTTTCCTCAAAAGAATACTTGGTATTAATTCCTGTAGTTGCTAATGTGAAATCTTAGCAGAGCATTTATTAACTCACAGACTCTTGTTTGAGACGGCTCAGTAAATAATTCTATAGCAGGTGTAATGTAAATATTATTTTACAACATTATGTACAACATGACTGACAGCATAAATCAGATACAACAGAACAAACATTTTGTTGCATCAGTAAATATGTCCCTTATGCACTTGATGGATAAAGGCCCCCTTATTGGATAACTTTTTGAAGTCTTACAGTTTTTTCAATATAATTCTAGTATACCTTACTATAATTTTGGGCAATTAATTCTGTATTCCTCTTTTTTAAAAATAAAATGTTTAAACGTTTTCACTGCTAACAAGCATGGTGGTGTAAGGACACAATCTGGGTATCGCTAAAAAAACTTTTGAGTAATTACAAAGCCAATAAACATCTGTAGCTTGTCAGTACAAGAGTGTTTGCACATTATTCTGTGATTTTAACAAAAACTGGTTAACAGTCTAAAAATTTGGTTCTGCGCCAGTTTCTGCTAGACAGCTGTTCTTCATCCACTGTATTTCGGGTACCAACCAGTAATTATTGTTTTAACCTTTAATAAGAGGTTAAGAAAACTCCTTTGCAGAGTTTGATTCCCCGATTCTCGGTTATTTTTTCTATGTTTTCAATAACCCTATTAATTATGGACTGTATTTAAACTGCAGCAATAAATCTACCATGGTTTTCATTCAGTCGTTTGATGGATCTCATTACTGAAAACCCAACACATATATTATTACCAAGCAACTTTTATAACGCAGTTGTGTCTTGTGTCCACATTTTACGTTGTGTGTGAAAGTAGAAGTAAGACATTTGAGAAGAGCTGTAAATTCAGAACTTTGTCACCCAAAAAACAAGTTTGCTTATTTTTAAAGATTATTAAAACTAGCAATTGTTAAAATAAATAACTTCTGATATACACTCTCTTATTATTCTATTCTGTAAGATTGAATGTAAAATTGAATGCTTAATGGACCACTGTAGATTAAAAACAATGTACCGTATATGTTTGAAAACTTTGAGTCTAAAACAAAATTATATATGGAAAAGGCCATAAGGCTATAAGGCTTTAAAAAGGTATTTTAATAATAAATTACAAGTTTTAATGGCTCTGCTTGTCCCTATAGGCATCAGTGATACTTTGGTGAAGATTGTGTACATGAGAGGGGTGTTTACCTTTTAGGAACTCACGGCTTGTGGTTATTTTTGCAAGGTGCCTGCTTCTAAACATATTCGGAGGTAGGGGTGCATGTCAAAGTTAACTATCCTCCCCCACCCATTCCCTTCTGATAGTTAATTAAAATAAGTGTACCCCCAGGCTCCAAGTCTCTGGAATAGTCTATACATTATTATTCTTTATTTATAAAGCACCAGCTTTTCCATGGAGCTTTTAACAAAATTGAATGAAGTACAGTGGGTACAAATAGCAAATTGCAAGTACAGGTACAATACAATACAAATGTGATACAAATGGATCAGCAGACTGCTTATTGTGACGGAAATTAGGTCCCTACTCTAAAGAGTTAACATAAGCAAAGCCTTTAAAAATTCAGATTTTATTTAAAAATGTTATTTTGTTACATGCTTCACAAGCATGTACATTTTTTCTTGAGCTAAAGTGGTCCTTTAAGAAAGACAAGACAAAACTATACATAAGGGTGTAGACCGAGCTGAGGTCCTTGCTCTCATGATCACAAGAAAGATTGTCTCTGTGTCACTCAGTATGCTAATTTGGACACATAATGCGAAATTATCTCTCAGTTACAAAGGAGAAGGCGCTCACTGCGCTGGTGCGACACCCGTAGCACTTTGAAAAAATCACATAAAAAAAAATACAGACCGTAACACTTACTAAAGGAAACCGCGACTTAGAGAAAAAAAACTATGAGCCGCAAAAAATACGAAGTTAACAGCCAAACTGCGCACACCGAAAAACACACACAAAATACAAAGAAAATTAAGATAAAAATATCACACACAGCAAGGGGGACGCTCCGGACGTCTGTAAGTGAGGTTACACTTCAATTTAAGTCCAATTTCAGGAGTTTAGGAACTTGAAAATCCCCTAAGCAACAGAAAAAATGGCCGCCGAAAAAACTAAAACGAGGCTACACGACCCCTAAACAAGCAAAACACCGCCAGGCACATACAACTTTTACACAACCCTGTATGAGCTACAAAATACACTATTAGGAAGGATCATCCACACCCGCGTACCACATACACAATCGCCGCCATTTAACAACAGTAACTTACAGAATACGGAAGTACACAGCTACACAAACTGTTTGCCCTCGCGCATGCAGCCTATTTACACTACACACTGCACACATTGCTGACACTTACACCTCGCCTGAACAACACTGCAAACCTACATTGTATGCTGCAGGAACATCAAAACAGATTGTTAGCTCTTCAGCATATTGGTTGCTGCATATATTCATTACAAATAGGTAAAGTATATTAATGTATGAGTTCAGTAATTAATTAATTATAATTACAAAAATACATGTATGGAAAAAATTACAAAACACCACACGACAGTATCGCAATAAACGCCAAAGCCGATCACCGCACGCCTTACAAGGAGCGCCACGGGTGCTCAGAGGAGCAAAACTACACCAGGGGAGAGCCTCGCAATGAGCGCCAAAAGCTGATAAGCATAGACCTTGCAATCAGCGCCAAAGGGGCTCTGACAACCAAAGATATACCATCCCGTACGCTCGGAATGAGCGCTGAAGGCACTCACACAACCAAAACACTTACTTTGTGTGCCAAACAGCATTCCCTGACTTACAATTCTATTGCCGTCATTTTTTGTCGGGCAAGTCGCTTGTTATTATATCATTCTTAGAAAAAATATTAAGATTTGCAAGCTATGACAAAAATACATTATAATGAAAAACATTGTGATCTGATTATGTGTAGGTTGGGGGAGAAAAGAGAGGCTGACATGATGGAAACCTTCACATATATTAAGTAATTCAATAAAGTCCAGAAGGGAAATATTTTTCAAAATATGTGGAATATTAAAACAATTCCATGTTCTGAAACTGGATGGTAAAATATTCAGAGGTAATTTGGCAAATAACTATTTCACAGGGAATGTAGTAGATACATGAATGGTCTTTTAATTGAGGAGGTCTGGTGTCACATAATAAGGAAATTCAAGATGGCATGATATATGAACGATTCTATTTTAAGGATTAATTAATATTATATTATATTAGGCAAATATGAACTGTTCTCCAACATTAAAATATATATTTCTATTTGTTTGTTAGCATTTTTTTTAGATCTTATACATTTAAAAAAAGATTTAACTTTTATTGTGAATATATGTTATGATTAATTAGCTTCCACACATGATTTAAAGTTTACCCCTCTCTATTTTTCAGTATTTTGGCATCTTATTGTGATATGAAACCAATTTACTTAAAGTCCCATTTATTGAAGAAATAAAAAGTAAAAATAAATTAAAAATATTCTTTGTTTTTATCCCCACATTGCAAATCTTAATTATTGCTATTGATAAGACCATTACATTAGAGTTAATAACGATAACTTCTATATCAATTTTAAAACACTTCCAATTAAAATTGTCAATCACAACAAATTGCAATTATGCTTATTTTTATGTGTATTTTTCATTTCTACAAAAAACTTTTCCATGTCACCTTAATGGGGAAAAGAGAGTAAATATGAACTCATCGGTATAATAGATTGCTTTGACTTGATTTGATGATGTGATTTTCAATCACTCCGTTCTAAAAGGAAATATTTCTTCCACTTTTTTATAGTTTGTTCATGTGATAGTTTTATATTTTGGGTAAAAAACAGAACACTGAAAAATGCGGTATATAAAAAGTGTAAGAAGCACTCCTCTGTGATATACGGTCCGCTGTGGACATTTTACATATTACAACACCCCATTGAACTTTTTTTATAGTTAAAAGTGGCAGCTCTCAGATTGAAAAGCTAAATATAATTTGGTTTAGTAAAAATGTTCTATAGTTATGATAATAGTGGAACTTGGCAAGAGAATAGCTAATAAATACTGGACTCTTAAAACGTGACTGGAAAGTATAGACTGTTTTACTGTGCGCCTTACATGTGGCAGAGCATGCTAGACCTTTCTTTGTCTTTCCAGTGGAAAACTAACGTTTTTTGTTAACTGAGCCCTTGTGGGAATTTTTCAAGTGAAAAAGAGTGAAATAATTCCATTTCGTTTGCCAAGAAAAAAAAATTTTTACCTAATATTTTTTCTATTTTGCAAACCAAATTATCGATTAATGGGGCATCTCACGACAAACGCGGAGGAGGTGTTTTGCTACCCTCCAGTAAGAGGTTATATCAATAATTATTGGTTGGAACTATGAGAGATGAATAGCAGCTGTGTTACGCAGAATTGACATTAGGCAGAATTATGACATTATTAACCCCTTCTCTACAGAAA
Organism: Discoglossus pictus; assembly: GCA_027410445.1. Taxonomy (NCBI): domain Eukaryota; kingdom Metazoa; phylum Chordata; class Amphibia; order Anura; family Alytidae; genus Discoglossus; species Discoglossus pictus. Next base: position 394,529,076 of record CM050166.1, on the reverse strand, counting down.
CTAATGAAGACAGACTTGAACTGATTATCCAAAGGCCGTTAACCCTATACGTTGATATGTTTCTCTGCTGCTAATCAGATAATAAGTACAACTAAAACCCATCATATAAGATAATATATTTCTGCTACATTGTGATAACTATTAAATAATATATTTCATGAGCGCTTCAATAACACCGTGTCGTTCAACCTTATATTCAATATCTTCTTGTTCAAAAGTTATAGATTTGCAGACTGTAATTCATTACTTTAAAATGTAGAAAATAAGTGTTCTATAGTAATGAAATATTTTTTGCATGTTCGTTCACATATTAGGAATTATGTATTTAACTACAAATAATATGGAAAATAGCTTTATTCTTTGAAATTTATAGCCTATTTTGAAGTCAGAATATATATACCGTATATATAGTTGATGTTGTTCAGTCCTTCATGTCCGACTCTGGGTGACCCTATGAACGCAGCACACCAGACACATCTGGCTCTGGTTGTGCTTTGTTTTCTTGGCAAAGATATTGGTTTGGGTTGCCAGTTCCTTCTCCAGTGGACCGTGATTTGTCTGACCTCTACTATGACCTACCTATCTTGAAGTACACAAGCCCCTTCACCACGACAAGGTAGCAATCCAGAAGGGGTATATATATACATATATATATATATATATATATATATATATATATAGTACAATTATGTATTTAGAATGTTTTTGAAATTATAATATAACACAACATATGAGCTATTTATATAATATGCACTAAACGCTGGAGAACTGTTGTAGATGTGAAAACTTTATACATATGCTCTGTATGATAAGGACAAAGAGTATACATTCTCCAAAGGTTCTGCATAAGTGTGACACTTTGGAGAAGTCCTGGAGAACCTCACAATTTTTAGTTATAATATTTTCCTTTGCTGGAGAGGTTCTCAAGCAAGAGTTATAGACCTGGTGCCATAGATCTAATTCTTAGCAGAGTTTCCAGTCATCAAGGAATGGTTTTCAGGATTGATTGTTTGAGTACGGGCAGGTCAGTCATTGGCTCAATTATCTGGTTTACATGTGCTTGGACAACAATATCCTGACAATCTGATCTTAGTCCTGCTCCTGAGAAGTATCTTGGGTATGTTTTGTCCAGAGCAAGGACAAATACTGCAGAAAGTCTGCTTTTTATCAACTTGTTTTTATTTTGTTAAATACCAACAAACGAATAGTTTTGTATAAAAGCATGTATATGAATGTAAATAGTAAGTTACAAAGTCTTTAAAAATTTCAAAAAATGTGTTTGAATCAAACATAAATGTAAAAAAATCTATTGGTTACAAATATTCCTGTTTACATATGTAACACTTCCTTAGACTCCCTTGAAACTACCAAGACGTGCCTCTCTGCACATACAGGATACTTGAGTCATATCTCAGACTTAATAACTTTTAGAAGTATTTTGAAGCATTATCTGGCTATATAAAGCTAGTGGGGAAAAAAAGTCCTAACAAAGAAAATAAATACAGGTGTATGAGTCTAGGGTGTTATTTTCAACAATTTTAATTCAATAATATTTCAATTGATTGTATTATCAAAATAGAAAAATTAAATTAAACGTGACTTATTGTTTTTTACAGTAGCTGTACTTTTTTTTTCTGTGGGGTTGTAGCCAAATATATTTTAGCATAGACATAGTATAGTCGTATTTTGGGTTTTAGAGCATCAGTTTAACAATAAAACTTCATTTGGGTTATTATTCATAAACTGCTAAATCAAAACACTAGTGATTAAATTTACCATGATCACAGTTTAATGGTATTGTAACTGAATATCAGAACATTTTGATCTTTATATAAAGAAATATGTTAAAATCTTTTTTTATGTTTTTATTTGGTCTTCTGAAAAACAAAACTTTATTATGGTCACAATGTTTAAAGAAGGTAAAAGAATAGAAACAGCCTTTACTGTTTTTACTGTACTGCAGGGTTTCATTTTCTTTACCGAGCCTGCTTCTTTCAGCTTCTCTCTTAATAGGGTGTGTCCTTATAAACTAATTAGAATCCATTAGACTTAATGAATCCACTGGACACCCCACAGTAGCATAACGGCATATAAAATAATAAATAATTTCCTTAAAATAGGCTATTTTATTTTCTACCACAATGATCCATTAAATAATAAGGGGCACTGTTGTCAATTTTTTATCATATATAAAAAAAATATTTTTATGTTTAATAATGTGCTCTAATTCCTATGGAAAAAATACTATTTTCAATTAACATGCAATTTAGCAGTAGCTACTTTTATACCTGATCACTTATTATGGAAATACAGTATATTTACCATTGCTCAATACATATTGTAGTATACAACCAAGGGGGATATTTAAAGTCGTAAAATTATTCATTTAACACTGCATTGGATACAAATTTAATATAATTTTGATGGTACCCAAACCGCAATGTACCACCAGGTAGAGGATTGAAAACCGTGTGGTAAAATTGTTTAATTTGTTTAAATACATCAAGAATTGACTTTGATATTGTCAGTTTTGTAGCACTTTTAAGCCCTAGTAATTATTTTAAAAACATTACAATACTTTTACAAATTTTCAAACTACAAATAATTGCTGTTATCTGTGTTCTGATGTGAATCTTTAATAGTAAGGAGAACAATAGACTATTACAAATGTTTCTCTGGTCCCATTGTAAATAATACACTTTTCCACTTTTGCTTTGGTTAATAACTTCTTGATCCCTACATAGATGTCCTACTTCCCGTTTCTTACTCCAAATATCTTTAAAAGGGAGAAAGATTGCAGGTATTTATATTACTAGTAAAAGGTTCTACTTAAATTAGAGACCCTGTGAACCACATAACAGCTATAATTACGGACCTTGCGTGATTCATACACTCCACTGAGGTCCGAAGTGACAAGTGCTGTACATCCCTCCCACTTGTCTGTCAGAGGCTCTGTACACTTAAGGTGGATTACTACAGTTACAGTTTCAACAATTATATACAAGTGGAAAGAGTGGGACTTAGGGGGGGTGGGGGGGGACCTACCTGGACCAACCCACCCTCCCAGGTCCCCTATTCTGATCTCCTACCGCCCCACCCCCCTCAGGTCCCGATCTTTCTGCTTGTATATTACTGTTGGTACTGTAACTGTAGTAATCCACCTTAAGTGGACAGAGCCTCTGACAGACGAGTGGGAGGGGTGTACAGCACTTGTCACTCCGGACCTTAGTGGCGTGTATGAAACACGCAAGGTCCATAATTACTCATAGGCGAGATACATGAGAATCACTCAGTCTAAACAGATCAACACTATATGCGATTTATAATACATCCATACCTATATGACACTGGCAGATAGATATTTCTGTGCACTTGGCTATACTACAGTGAGCATTGCACCTGCAACTTGTGTCAGTCTGTTGCACTCTGAAAATGAGTTGCCTTAGGCCTGTGTCTTGTCAGTGTAGTCCGAGACACATTGCTGGTCTTCAGATGTGTTTTTGTACAATCTGTTCAATTAAATGCTGTCATAAGCCATTTGGTGTCACAAATTGAGCAGTTGTTGGCTGTAAAACAAGAGTGCCCATGTGTTCCTTTTTTGTCCAGCTTTTAAAGACTAACCTGCTAATCTAGGAGAATCTGGGGAAACTAATGCTATTGCTATGTAATTATTTACAGATGGTATTATAATGTCAGAGATGACACAGACTGGTCTATTTAGCGTAATATGTTTTCATTTTAACAAAAGGTCACATATTTGAAAAAGCTAAAACCCATTTTCTCTATTCTATTATTAGCTATGTAAAATAGATAAAATGTATATATTGCTCAACATAAAGAACACTCAAATCTTAGAGAACCTTAAAATACTGTATTTATTGTTTAAATGTCACCACGATTAAAACCTTTATGGATTATAATATAGTTTTATAAGCCTTAATATAAATTGAAAAGGTCAAACATCCCATACCAAACATGTTAAACAAAACATTATCCAAAGGGATAGCAAAAAAAGATTAGGCCAGTGGTCTCAATGGGTTCTTCTACCTGGAAGGCTAGATATCTCGTGTATGAATCTCAATTCATATATAATGGACACTGAATGATACTCTGTAATCCATAAATGTAATTAAAACCATAATGGTGTATTTTTAATCCAGCTATTTTGCTACTGTTGTCGCTTTCTCAAAGGCTAGTAGTAACCTTTGAAAAAGCTACAACAGTAGCGAAACAGCTGTTAAAGGCATATGTAAGTGAGCTGGATTATGAATGCATCTGATAGAGAGAGGATAATTAGTAGTGTATGAAAACACGTGTTATATAGAAAAGTTCAGTTTACTTACAAAGTTATTTGCACAAAAGTCAAATGCAGCTGTTCACACCCACAGCACACTTACATAAGCCGGGTACACACAGGAAATACAGCAGGCTACATATTTTGACCTTCCTGGTACAGAGCACAGAAAGTAACTGTTGCAGCTCTTGTACTGAGCACATGCCAGAAGTCACTGAGGTGAAGAATGATACAAAGTATTATCCTGATTCTGAATTTGAATGTTATGCTAATTCAGGTGGGATTTTATAGGGGTGTACACAATCATATGCACATTCCAAAAAAGATAAGAATTTTTTCTAACTTCAAGGTAAGCTAATTAATATCTATTTTGGGATATTTTCATGCAAAAAAAAAAATGTTTTCACACACTACTAATTATCCTTAATCAGATGCATTCATAATCCAGCCAATTTACATATCCCTTTAAGTTTTAGATTTTAGTCTTGGCAGGATTATTTCTGACATATTACTACAGTCTAGCATTGCCTGTGAGGGTCCCTGAAGAGTCATAGGGAGTAAGTAGGATATTGTTATACTTTTCCCATTGTTACAGCTTATAGGATGATCAAAACTCTATTTAAGATTCAGAGATCCATCCTAAGAATGGATACAAAAAATACAGACATTATGCTTGTAATTAAATTTATGGATTACTGAGTATCAATTTGTTATTATTATTATTATTATTATTATTATTATTAACCTTTATTTGTAATGCGCCGACATATTCCATAGCGCTAAACAGGGTAGATACAAGTCAAAAACAAACTTTTCAAATTCCGAAAGAATGGAGGGAATGAAGGTCAAGCAAACAAAATGCTTTCTCTAAAGCACCCAACACGACTGAAAACTTGCATACTTACAGCCTAAAGGGTATGGGTGAGGTATTATATTGTGTAAGTTACGGCTGAAGGTGAAGCTTATTATATATGAATTGAAATTCATCCACAAGATATCTGGTTGTAAAGATTTAAAAAGTGCTCTACAAAGCTTCTAACCATTATCTATACATTTATACTTTCTGTTTCTCTCTATCTATGGTAGGGGCTCTAGCCAGATGTGTGGCTGTTGTACATTTAAATGTATTTGGTGTTAGGCACCAGAAAACAAAGTAAAATAGTATGTAAAATGTGAAACTTATTTTTCATTTGTAGTAATGTAGAATTTGTTTTCCTAATTTTCTCTGTTGTTTTAAAAAAAAAATATAGACTAATTTAAAAAAAAGTATTGTTTAAGCAGTTCATAGAATTGAAGTGATGTGTTTGGTGATGGGCTTGGTGTTATGTCTATTCAGAAAATAGGTCATTTTACGATTTTAATTCATCCAAAACATCTTAAATTACTAATTCAGAAACACTGTGTAACATTTAACCCTAAACAACCCACTAAGATTGTATAGTACATATATTTAATGTACTTTGAATACACTTATCATGATGCCTTCCTACAAAAGAGAGACATTTGTTTTCCATGTTCATTTTGCCATGCTTTTAAACATCTTATTGCATGCATAACACACAAGAGGTTTTCAACTGACAAGAGGACATCCCTCGAGGTTAGAAGTAAAAAGATTCCACCATAAAGAAAGAAAAGGGTTCTTCACAGTAAGGGTGGTTAATCTGTGGAATTCTCTACCAGAGGAAGTGGTGACAGCGGATTCGATAGATAACTTTAAAATGGGACTGGATTTATTTCAAATTAAAAAGGGAATTCAGGGTTATCATGGATAATTAGAGAGTCAGTATTGATCCAGGGAGAAGTCCAGTCGCCGGTGTCTGGGATCAGGAGGGAATTGTTTTTTTTTTTATATACAACTAATTAATTAATCCGCATATTGCAGATCAGAGGAGATCTTAAAAGGTTGAACTTGATGGACTGAAAGTCTTTTTTCAACCTTAAATACTATGGGCCTCATTCAATTGCGATTTGGCCAATTGAATAGGGTTCTAAATAAGCACATAGCATATTTTTTTAAAATAAGTTTTTAGTTATTGAAGACCTTGCTTTTGGAATGATGTTTACTAACCAAAAACATCTTTAAAAAATATATGTTATGTGCTTATTTAGAGCCTTATTCAATTGGCAAAATTGCAATTGAATGAGGGCCAATGTAACTATGTAACTATATAATCAACAAGTGTCTCCATATACAGTGTACAGTATGTTTCTAAATTTGCTGTGAGAAAAAGACACACAATTGTTTGTCATAAACTTCATTACATTAGTTTTTTGTGAATATTTTAAATCTTATATCAATTTGCTACATATGCCCCAGGCTGTGTAGAATTTACAAGAATACTCTGCTCTCCGACCTGCCAGGTTCTCTTTAAATATAATAAAAAAACTGCCTATATACTGCACTAACCATATTTCCTAGTCTAAATAGTTCTTGAGATATACACCCTTTTGCTTTTGTGGAACTCATTTGTGGCATTTTGCGACAAATTGTGTTAGTGTAGGGGAGACAACAATATATATGTTATTATTTAATTCTGAAAAAAATGGCTTGTACAAAACATAAATTAAGCCTTGCAGAGGTTAAAATGGTATTTTTTTCCCATAGAATATAATATAGTCATCTCTTCCTTCAGCAAAGCATTTCACGGTCTCTACGAAGCTTAGTGGATCTAGAGGAATCTCTAGTCAATTATTTGATGTTTTTAGATGTCTTATGCTTTTCATGGTCTACAACACGGATCACTGATAATACTGTCAGAGGTTCAAGGACATTATTAAATCCTTGTTATGGTGTTTAGTTATGTATTTTGCTAAAAATGAAACCATAGTATCCCAGGCTTTTTTAAATAAAATCTCAACAAGAGCTTGATTGTCAATACAGGCTGCCAATGATTTAATATATTGTGTTTTACAATAAATATCTTCCATATTAACCTCTACACTGAGTCACTTTTCCTGTCACATTCTCTAATGCGAACTGCTGGCTGGAAGTAGATCGACTTTTTTGTCTTTTAGCCAAAATGGCCGCATCCTGAGGGAAGGACCAGTACTCTCAGTGTTTCAGTGGCTGTTATGATTTTATGATACCTTCTCACATTATCTGCCAAAAGATAATAGGTCATTAAAGTTGACTTTAATGCAGCTTTTCAAGTAAATTATTTGTGACAGTAATAAAAAACAGTATGGTCCCTATAGGTTTTTAGCAGACATGTCTCATAGTAAAAGATTAACAACAAAAGGAAACAATATATGGCTTTCTGAGAACTTAACTAGGTTTAGAAAATAAGATTTTATGATCTGAAGTGTTTATATGGAATTGCTGAGAGATAATTTCAAGTATAACTTTTATTACAGTTATTAGAAATGATAAAAATAAAAATGATCCATTACAACATGTATTTAACCTGGGATGACTATATTAAAATCTCAGTGATAACACGGTCAGAATATTACTGTAGAATAATATTGAAGGCTGTTGTGGGTCATGTAAATCTAACATGTATAAATAAAAAAATAATATTGGTATTACTTGAGCCTATACGTTAAAGCGTCACTGACGTCACAAAGTGTGGGAAAAGTGTTTTCGTTTTTGACATTGTAGTTGAATTGATCGAGTTGTATGCATTTTAGTTTGGAATTGAAGTGAGTTTGTATCGGTTCCTTAATGTTATATGAGACTGCACCATCAGAAGCAGACATAACACTCAGCATATTCATCTGCAATGTAGATTCAAATCCAGTTGATTGCTATCCATGTTTTACTAATGATTTTTATTGTGTTAACAGGATAGAACAAACAAATAGGTATAGTTTATAGTAGGTAAAAACTGTATAAAACAACTATATGTTCTGCAATGTATTCATAGTCCATCATGACTGCTCTCTTGCACAGCTGGCATTTAATAAATCATACAAAGTGTCTCCGTCACAGGCTAGAGAAAGACAAAAAGAGAGTTCTCAACGAACTTTTGAAAACAAGTGAACACAGAATAAATAATTTTGCATTTCTAGCTTTATCTTGAGAAAGATCCAAATAATGGTATTGAAATGTTGGCTTTAATAAATAAAACACTTCTGATTCAAGTTATGTGAGTGTCTCGAGTAAATATATATTTTTATTTATTCAAAGAAAGAAGTGCTATAAACTTTTAGGTATTTTATATAAAATATTCAAAATTGGCTTAACTATAGTTAAGCAGAGGGGAAGCCACCTGCTACTGGACTTCTTTGGAAGGAAAAAGCAATTAAGACTTTGCTATAAATGCCACTGTCATTAAAAGAAAATACATTCAAACATAAAGTCTAATGGATGTGGGATTATTTGGCGAGCCTCACACCATTCTTGAAAAGGGAATAATTGTGATGTAGTGCACATTTTTTCCTTTGGTCTCCCTGAAGAATTCCGAAAAATCCTTGGTTCAGTCTATGGAATTTATCTTCACTTCCACTTCTATATATAGATACATTCAAATGCACATGGCTAGCGAAGCGCGAGAATGGTCTGCCAACATTTTGAGACAGTGAGAAACCTTCTACTGGAAAATTGAGATTGCTGATTTATTACAAAATTTTATAGATCCAAAGGGGCAAATTACTTGTGCTTGAACAAAGCAATTACAGTGTTAAAATTAATACTGTGCCAATATTGCATAAAAAGTGTGCAATGGATGTTTTTATTGGAATTTGGAAGGACTATTTTTCATGTGAATAATAGTTGCAGTGCTTGTCACAACAGGGCTTCTACTCAACTCCATCTGCTGAGAGGGAGCATAGATTCATATTTACTATGAATTCCAGGGCAGTGAGGCATCCTATATAATTTTAATGAGACATTGGGATCCTTATGGAATCCTAACACTGTCTTATACATTTAGGACCTAATGCTCTAATTCCACACTTGTATGGATCACAGTGTTGGAATGCAACTAAAGGAATTATGCAGTTAAATGTGATGGATCTGGTATGCTTGTAAACTAATATTCATATCTGTGTATGCATATTTAAATTTAGATACCATACTTCAGATATCCATATGTTAAATATGATATCAAGATCTCCATCAAGTCAACGCTATAATATATTTCTTAATATATTATGTCACAACCTATTATGAACTACAAAAGGTTAAAATGTGCTTATAAGACTGTTATTTAAAGTAAGTGGTATATTATTAGACTTGTACCAGGTTGATGGGTGAGGTTGGAGTGAATATTATGAAGAGTCACATTAATGGACTGTAGAGTTCCTTCACAGGTAAATGTTGACATCATCTGTGAGTTGCAATGGTACATTAGTGGCTTATTTTCACATTACACTGCTCTCTGGCACTTGTGGTTTAAAGTTACATGTTACCTAACTGAATATGTCAAAGTTGCAGCAGTTTAAATAGCGTAACTGGTCAGAAGCAAAGAAGATATTGGGCCACATGTAAAAAAATGATCAGAAGCAAAGAAGATATTGGGCCACATGTAAAAAACTGATCAGAAGCAAAGAAGATATTGGGCCACATGTAAAAAACTGATCAGAAGCAAAGAAGATATTGGGCCACATAAAAAACTGATCAGAAGCAAAGAAGATATTGCGCCACGTGTAAAGAACTGATCAGAAGCAAAGAAGATATTGGGCCACAAGTAAAAAACTGATCAGAAGCAAAGAAGATATTGGGCCACATGTAAAAAACTGATGAGAAGCAAAGAAGATATTGCGCCACGTGTAAAGAACTGATCAGAAGCAAAGAAGATATTGGGCCACATATAAAACACTGATCAGAAGCAAAGAAGATATTGGGCCACATGTAAAAAACTGATCAGAAGCAAAGAAGATATTGGGCCACATGTAAAAAACTGATCAGAAGCAAAGAAGATATTGGGCCACATGTAAAAAACTGATCAGAAGCAAAGAAGATATTGCGCCACATGTAAAAAACTGATCAGACGCAAAGAAGATATTGGGCCACATGTAAAAAACTGATCAGACACAAAGAAGATATTGGGCCACATGTAAATAACTGATCAGACACAAAGAAGATATTGGGCCACATGTAATCAATCTTCTAACATATGTCAGTTCCAGAATCACTCTATTGTGGCATTCTAGAGGGACTAGACATGGAATATAGGATGCCTGAAAAATTTGGACCAAAGTTTGCAACATAATCCAGGAAACAGCAACAAATAATATACCTAAAAGAAAGAAAAATAAGAAGTCAAACTGGCTGATGAGGCTTTGAAAGTAGCTCAGGAAAGAAGGAAAGTGAAAGATAGTGGAGATAGAAAAAGCTTTGTGCAACTGAATGCAGAATTCCAGAGACTAAAGAGACAAGGAGACATTCTACAGTGAGCGATGTAAAGAGATTGAGAAAGACAGCAGAGTGGGTAAGTTAAGAGACCTCTTCACGATAATTGAGGATCGTAAATGAACCTTTCATATGCGTGATAAAAGACAAAAATTATAAGGACTTAACAGAAGAAGATCAGATAAAGAAGAGGTGACAGGAATACACTGAAGATCTATACAAGAAGGAGAGTGAAAGGATAGCAAGGCTGCTGGAGTTGATGGAATCCCAGCTGACCTTTTCAAAAACGTACAAGATGATGCTGTGAAAGTATTGCTTGCCTTATGCCAGCAAATTTGGCCAATAGACTGTTACTGCCTTTTTTGGGGGGGTTGGATGTAAACTGATCTTTTCCAAAGAGTGCTACAATTATTGAACAATTGTACTCATTTCACATGCCAGCAAGGTGATGCTTAAGATCCTACTAGCTCGACTCCAACAATATATGGACCGGGAACTACCAGATGTGCAAGTCCGGTTCCATGAAGGAAGAGGCACAAGAGATCAAATTGCCAATGTCTGATGGATAATAGAGAAAAAAAAGGAAGTTGGAAAGAATAGAAGTGGCAGAAATAAATGAAAGAATTGGGAAAATTGTTAAAGGGGAAAGAAAGAGTGGTATCATATGGGTAAAAGAAGATACAAACCTAAGGGTGAGAGTGTAGCACACTATAGGAATAAAGGGAGGGTGTATGGAGTCAAAGGTGGGAAAAGGGAAACTTAAAAAAAGAGGCGAGACATTAAAATATCTGACCTGCTGTCCTTTGATTTTGTGCCACTCAGCACAACACATTTTGTTTCAGGTCTTTGTGGAGTTTCTTTGTTCTTTAACACCAGAACTCCCTGTCTCCTTTGGATGACAATCACATTTCCTTGGAATATCATGCTGGGGAAGATTTTTTTCCAACAGCGTTCTTATCTGTTTGGCAGGCAGATACATCAGTAGCTTGCTCAAGAGCTTTGGCTTGGGATTTGCTTTGAAGTGTCTTGTGGCTGGATCAAATTTGCACTTAAAGCTGCAATAACTCTGCAATAAATGTGTGCGATGATGTTATGATACAATAGATCAATATAATAAATGGGCATAAATCGGTACATGAAACCTGGAATCTAAATAACTAAATAATTCATGTCTTAGCATGGCACTGGGTTAATGTTTCAATAGATTTATTTTATGATGTATATCATTATTTAGATTTGAAGATGTAGAAAAAAAGAGATTCACACCTGAGAAAGTTGCAGCACTTAATATCAAGCTCTATTGCAGAGGTGAGCAAACTTGGGCAACCAACACAAGTAATTAAGACACTGTTGCTTCTCCTACTCCCCCTCATAAAGTTTGTAGCAATGCCTCCAAAAAACTGAATGCCAAATCCTCTTCATGATTTTTTTTTTCTTCTATCCCATTCTACCCTGTTCTTTTTGTCTCCATATTCCAATTTTCTCTTTAAAAATAAACATGGTTGGTGAATTGGCACTGTTGCCATTTCAGGATAATTTCAGTGATGGGCACATGAAGCTTTCAGGCCAGTCAGTTTTAGCACCTGCTCTATGGGATTGTATATTCGGGATCCATTGTCAAAGTCATTTTTGCTTCCTTGTGCTCTTACAAACAAAACTTTTCCTCTAGAATACCAAATTCTCACTCTTGCTGTGTCCACAAAAAGATGTCTGCACCAAAATGCATGTCAAGGAGGACTAGCAAACTCTAGTTGTATAGTGAACTGTGAACTTGTAACTTTCAAAAATTCTCAACACAATTCATTTACTACTGTTTGTCTTTTTAATAATCTACAAATACAACGGGCACTTAACCATGAACAAGATAATTAGTCATGATCAGGTTCACACAAGTCTGAAAAAAAAAAAACCTCACCATTTTTTTCCTAACCGAAGTAGCACATAATAGGCTCCAAATTCCTTGGCACTAGCCCACACTTGGTATACTCCCTTTGAGGTAGAGCTTTCCTATGCTTGGGTGTTACACTACATGGCCAGACCTTCTAATGTCCTGGCACATAGTCAGGAACCAATCTGTGCTCTACGCTCTTTAACACTTCTTACTCACTTGATGCCCGCAAACACACAGTTTGCCTGTCGTACTAAAAAATCTAATTTAGGGGCTTTGATTTTTTAACTCCTCTCTTTATGAGCATAGATTTTCTAATCTTTAGTGGTATAAAACCATGTAGTACATTGATAACACATATGAGATAAAGGGATGGGCAATATTTTGGTATTCGAGGGGACAAAAGGTACATGGAAAATATTGACGCACCAAAAATAATAACATCACTGCCACCTATAACACTGAAAAACTGCAGAATTCTTTAGCAAATCCAGGGACTCATTTTACCACAGCCAGGAAATTACAAATGTGCTAAGCATCCAAAATTTGTACAGCTTATAAATTGGTTAATCTGGAATAAGTCTATGGCTCTGAGTTGTGTTATAATTGCTAAATACATTTTATTTTTTTGAATAATCATATACTTACAATTACTATTTTAATAGCCAAATGTGAAGGTGTTAAAGTATACGAATAATGACAGTAATCATTTCAAGAATTTGTTACCTCAATCCAAAAAACGAAAACAATTGCAGATACTTACCGTACTTCAATAATCTCTCTATAACTGGTACTAATGGTAGTGGTACATTTAAAGTGTTAGGCTCTCCTCATCCCTTTTTTGTTACTGAAAAATCAGCAGGTAAGATCTCAGGGACTGGCACAGATCCTAGTATCAACTGTTCTAAACCACTTTACTAGATCATTTTGTTGTAGAAAAATGTATGAACCATTTTAACACAAAAATTTAACCATCAATGTATAGTTCTAGGTGGAAAACTGTTGATAAATGTATCAACATAGACGGGATATCATCCTAAGTATTTATTATTGCTTCATTCTGTCATGTCAGACTCTCCATAACCTCATGGAGCGCAACGCACCAGGAACAGCTGTATGTCCATGGTCATACATATCCACTTGGCTTTAATGGCAGAGATAATGGAGTGGGTTGCCAATTTCTTCTCCAGTGGGCCACAGCATACAGCTACTGGTATTCCTAGGTGGTCTCCCATCCAAGTACTGACCAGGCCCAACCCTGCATCGCTTCAGAGTGGTGTGACCTTTTGGTTCTCTAACTCGAATCAAACCCAGGTTGCAGAGGTGAAAGCACCAAATGCTAACCACTGGACCCCCGGGGAACCCCACCCTAAGTATGGTACACATTATATATGGCTCATCGAAAGTTATTTTTATAATAATAGTAATAATATTAAATTGTATTTATAAATCATCAACATCTTACACAAGACTACATACAAGGGGTAAACTAATTAATACAGTAACCACAAGACAAAACTGTACAGTGGTTATGTACACTCATATAACTGATATATTTATATATATATATATATATATATATATATATATATATATATATATATAGGTAGTAAATTCACTCTGCATAGAAATAAATGTCAGCTCTTAATACCTTCTTATTATCTTCGTAAACAGCAGCTTGAAAGAATAGTTATAATTATATTCTATACTTTAGCAAAGAAAAAACTATCAAAACCATTTTCAACAAAGAATTTTTCCAGGGCTGATATTTCGTGTTCATACAAAATAATAATGCCTTCCTTATAACATTAAAATATTCCTGGCAGAACTCAAAGTTATTTACTGGAAGTATATGATATGTACACACATATTGCAACTGGTCTCAAATCAGTTGTATGTCATAACCTAATGATATGCAACATTTCCTCAAACTTACTAGTCAAAAGACATGCTTGTTGGCTTTTTTTGTAATATAAATTCGTCTGTGCATACATGACTGCAATATATAATAAACTGCAGATTGTATCGAGTCATGTCTAAGTAAACATGGCTCACCATAAGCATGTTGGAAGAAGTGCTGCTTCTAGCATTGCCAGCACCCGCTGACCTTGGAGATGGCTTTGTTTCATTGCAATCTGGTTCTAATGAAAACAGCCTGTTTTTATAACAAGTGTTGCTGACAAACTTGTTTCATTGCTTGTTTGATGCAATAGGCATGTTAGGGACATATTTTAATAATTTTCTGTTCTTTATGTGTTTTTGTTGCATTGTTGCAAGAAAGCAGAGCTTATTGTAAAGAATAACAGAAGTTGGGTTAGAATTTATGTTACACAGCAATAACTAGTATCGGCTTCTGGTGTCAACATCTGCTACCATTAAACAATCTTCATCAATTGTCTCAGCCAAATCAGAGATACCATCAATCATTAATAAACAAAATCAGCCTCAAATGTGAAAAATATGAGTTCAAAATATTTTGCATGTGACATTACAGAAATCTCTTCCAAAAGTGCGCTCCATGTCTGGAATAGCTTATTTACATTTCAAAGGTTAAAATCTAGTATGGACGCAAAGAACTAGTTAAAGTAACAAGTTTATGAAAAAACCCTTATAACTCCAGAGGGAAGTTGTTTGACCTTTTTTCATATAATAATAAGATTCAATATTAATAATAATATTGTGTGCTGGGTAAAAATCTGGGACAAAATATTTTATAGTACAAGACATGATAAAAGTAAAAAAATGCACAGAAATCAATAGGATCTCAAGGAGTTGTACATTTTTTATTAAGTGACCTTGTAATAAGTAACAAATTAATTGATGTTGGATAAAGACATTCAATCCATCATGTTCAACTTATTTAGATCTCGTTGGATCCTTGTAATTAATGTTTTTTTAGAGGAAAGCAAACACAATACCCATTAAGTTGAAGAATTACACTTGATAATATGCTAATTATTTTTAGAAGGTAAAAAAAAGATATTTCTATCAGTCCTGTTGAAAGCACTGACAATAAGGATTCCCATGTATCAATTTAGCAGAAAATATATATTTTCAGTGTCTTCTCCCACATGTGGAAGCCAAAAATAGTCTCTGCCACTCTAGCATAACTTCTAATGCTTTTTGTAAATACATTATAGGCTATATTGTTATTCTTATCTAGTGCAGTTTATCGAAGTGCAATTTTCCTCAGACAACATAATTTTTCAGACTCCAGCAGAAAGCTAATAATCTAAGGGCCTCATTCAAATGCGATTTGGCCAATTGGTTAGCGAAGACCCTGAGTTTGGATAGAAGTTCACTAAGTAAAAACTTCTGTAAAAAAATATGCTATGTGCTTATATAGAGCCCTATTCAATTGGCCAAATCGCATTAGAATGAGGCCCTAAATACGGAATTAAAGGGTCTGTAAATTCTCAAATGTTCTATTGTTATTTTTTAAGTAAGCACAGGTTATCTCAAATGTAGTAATCTTACTTTTTCTAGCGCAAAGTAAGATCACAATCCACCATATGTCAGTTTCACGAATAAATGCATTACATCGGTCAGAAAGAACTTGCACAAACGTTTTTGAATGTCCACTGTAATGGTCCAGCTTCCATATTTTTACTGTAGTAACTATAAGTATAAACAACTTTTCAATTTATTGTGAATAAATAAAACAATGATCCTATTTTGTAAGCTCCTATAGTTGGTACATGGGTGACAGGCATCAGAAGGAGATTTTTTAGGGAATAATATAAAAGTAATAACTAGCATATTTACATATATGTACAACATGTATCTAAATCTGAGTCTATTGTAGTGTCCAATTGATTGAATCCAGTCCAAGGACTGTTATAGATTAAGTACATTCACTCAGAGAAACACGCCAGCAGTCCAACTGGTTATAGAAATGTTTACTCTGAGAAAAATTACTGTGAATCAAAGTTCACTTCTCATTGCATTGATGCATGAATCCCAGTAGTCCCTATTGAATGAGTTGTGAGGCTTTAAGTGCAGATGTGGCGCCCATTATTACAGCTGTGCATGTGAACTGTGCAAATGAATCCTTAACAAGCTTAGCAGAAGACACATGCAGTATATTTTACCACCCTTAGAAGGTTTGGTAAAACAGTCCTTCTGGGAAACCTTAGATTTTATTAAGCATTAATGGACCACTGAAGTCCCAAATTTATATTATGCTCCTTTGAACAACTGAATAGATTAGAGGAAAATGTTTTAGGAAGTTAAAATATACAGCCAGTTATTTATCAACTATTAATTTAAATCATACTATACAGCCATTTCTTAGTTAATCTCATTTGTCACCAGGGTAGAATTGCCTGGTATTTCGGGACTGGGTCACTCTTTTGAGTGAGACCAGACTGATATACTTGAGGATATTTCTCCCTATTAAGGGCACAAGTGAGCTAAAAGTAGTTGCTCTCAGAGTGGATTATCATGTCCATAGAACTAACCTATTAAGGTTAGTTCGTTCTCTGTTGAGCACCTCTGACTTAGTTATTTCATTTATGCAAATTACCCTTGGGTTTAGTCTGCCTAAGGGTGATAGCGGACTCCAGACGTGGACCCCTTGCTCACTGTGCCTTAGGGAGTTCAGCTGCCCATTAAGGGCCGAAATGCATCTGGAGTTTGCTGTTTCTCCTGTTCAGGGTAGAATTGCCAGGTATTTCGGGGCTGGGTCACTCTTTTGAGTGGGTCCAGACTGATATACTTTAGGATATTTCTCCCTATGAAGGGCACAAGTGAGCTAAAAGAGGTGCTCTCAGAGTGGATTATCATGTCCATCATGTTATTTTGTCACCAGGTAGAAGACAGTTCCAATAGATTCTAAGTATTCTAAGTTCTATCCCATTGGTGTGCAGACCTTCATAAGAGACAAAAAGTCTCAGAATTCTACGTCCTTTATTATAATAGAAACTTCCATGGCAGTTCCATTCAATGCATAATTGAATATAAAATGTTATATATTAAATGTTGTATGTGCTTTTTATTTTCTTTACTTGCATGAATCCCATAATTCATTCCTTGAAGACTGCTCATAAAGTGAATTGTAATTTAACCAAAATTAAATCTCCTGTTGAGTTCCATGTTATAGTTGTGTAGTTATATATTATAAGATTGAAAATGAGAGCGAAAATATATTTGTCTAATGAATAAATCAGTGTTAAATTCAGTTTCATATAACTAGAATATTGGTTTCTTTGATACTAAAATATCCCTATATATGTTCTTCTCCTCTTTTATAGTGACACAGTGTAATAAACATTAACATTTTGCCTTAATGATGGCAAGTTTTAGAGTATGATGGCAAGTTTTACAATAGAGTTTTAAAACCAATGCTGTTATCAATATACTTGGTTATGGCCAGGAGCTTGTGCCATCATGTCCCATCACCAATAAGAAGACTAGATGGTTGTGAGTATTAAATATTCAAGAAGAGGGAAAAGCTAAAGGTTTTCTATGTAAATTTGCTCACTATTTTTTTGGAGGGTTTTACAGTGATTGTCAGAGATGGTTATCCAAATATTTACTAAAATGTTCACATTGCTAAAGTGTTGTATTGGACTTTTGAGATAAATGGAGCACTAGGGAGGAATTTATTTTACACTATTTAAGGAGGATGTTGAAATGTTCAGTTTCCAGATTTGCTTTCCAACAATACATGGTTGGTGAAATTACCAACTATTTCTTTGTTATAGCAACTGTTACTTTTGTTTTAAATCAATAATATTCCAGATTTTTGGCATTAAGAAATCTTTAGTGTAGTAAATGTACTTTTATGACCACAGCTTATTGTATCATATTTTGTTACACTGATCATCTTCAGTCCAGAAAATATGTTTTGGAGCAGAATGTCTCAATACATTAATTCAACTATCATACACATGCCACATTCATACAGAAATGCCAGTAACACTGTCCCATACGCACATTACATAATTAGCCTTCGGGCAAAAATTTGTTTTAAGAAAGCATCATTTTGCTCCTGTCACTTTTTCGCTCAGTGTTTTGATTAGACGTTTCACCACATGTTTTCTATTCGGTCATAGTACAAGTCTTTCAGTGTGTTTTATCGAGTGCGTGACTCCTGGAACGGGACCTGATTGATTGCTGTATGTACGCGTCTGCCACACTCAATGTGGAAACAAAAATAAAACACAACAAAAAATAAATACCTGAAAGTATTTGGTATTAATGTGTAGGATTTGTGTCAAAAATGTATTTGCTTTAGGAGGGTTTAACTCATTCATTGTGGTTGTGCAATGGCCAGGATTGGCAGATAAATCTAGTCTTCCCGTTGTATCTAGAAGTTTATTTTAATAAATCCTCCAGATTGCATTATACTTTTGCTCCACGTTCTTAAATCCTTTTACTATGTTTGTCCCTAGAACTACTACAGAAAGGCTGTCCAATTATCTATTGTCTTTCTTGTAATGCAGGATTTATGCACATTACCACTAAATCTTACACCTTCCAACTTCAAATGTTGCCTCTTGTTCATGCACTCCTCTTTTTATGGGAAATACTTCCCTCCTGAACGTTGTTAAAAGCTTTGATGTATTTGAACATGTCTATCAAATCATCTTTCTAACCTCTCTCCTGTGAGCTATAAATATTTAGATTTTTAAGTATTTCCTTTTTCTAAAGATCCCTGCCTTTTTTAATTTATGTTATTGTAGTTTCTCCAACACTTCACCCTCTGGCACTCGTGATGCCTTGAACTTTGCAGCCGTATTAAATTGCGATTCAGTAAATTTAAAAGGTCTCTATTTAAGCACACAGCATATTTATTTTACAGAAGTTTTTAGTTAGTGAAGTCCTTGCTTTTGGATAGAAGTTCACTAACTAAAAACTTCTATAAAAAAATATGCTATATGCTTAAATAGAGCCGTTTAAAATGTACGGAATCGCAATTTAATAAGGCTGTTGGTGTTTTGTTGTTTGACGTTATAATGATAGTTTTCATCACAGCTCAATTTTTAATGTAGAAATCAATCAATTCTCAAATGTTGATTCGGAGTTAAAGTTAACCCAGTGCTGATAGTTAGAATTAAACACAACTTTTAAATTATTTAAAACAGATAAAAATAATAAAAAATGCTTGCCCATCAACAATTTGATATGTTCCAAGGGACAGAGGTAAGGATGGGTGGAAGTGCAGGAAGAAAAAAGAAAAAGGATGGTTTTGCCTAACTACACCCTCTATTTCAAGACTTTAGCTTTTTTCCTTTTAAATAATCCTATCCAGTCCAAGATTAGTGCAGGATTGTTAAGGTAAATAGTAGTCATGCAAATAATAAAGTAATAATTACATATTTAGCCATGCAAGGTTCAAGTGGGAACAGATGTGTGCAGAATTATTAATTGGGACTCAAAGAACTTGATTCTATTTTGCTATAAAAACACCAGTTGTATCACCATAGTTTTCAAAGAAAGATTATATTTGATAGATTTTATAGTTTTCAATTAAAATGAACCCTATATTTGTTAAAACACCTAGTAAAATATTTCTCTCAGTTATCAATGTACTGATGAGACAAATGATAATAACATTATTCAACTGTACTACTGAAGTTTTGTAAAATGGTATTTATATTTGTTGTTGTTTGGGTGTCCATACTCCTTAAATAATTTAAAACTACATCTAACTAGTAATATGAATAAGAATTGTTGCATATTTATATTATATTGATTTTTATATTACAAGTATGATCTTGTTCATATTTATATATCTACAGATAGTTTCTTGCAGAATCCATCATCTCAGAAATAAGTTATATGTGATATTGAGTAGAACATGTTTATGCCAATCTAATTTAAATGCATAACGTGAGATTCTTGTAATGTGTTTGTTATTCCCAGAAACAGTCAATGTACTTTATATCTGGAATATTGCCTCTGATGTCTTAGACATTTAAATCGGCTTGAGCGTGTCATCTGAAATGATATTCTTCTTATATTGTTATTTTGCTTAGCTTTGATTTTACCAAAAACAGATCTGACTGTTTTTCATAAATCAGTTACTTTTCCAGCTTACTTTATAAAAGCCATTCAGTGAAACAGTACAGTTTTAATCTGTAAAATGAAAAATCCTTGTGGCATGAAAAAAATTCTTTCATCTGTGTAACAATATTTTTGGCGCATATATACCAGTTAGTTTATATTAACAAAAAACATCTGTGTAAAGCCAAATTAATATTATATACAAAAAAATATTTTTTTTTATGTAGCCAGCACAACGTTAATAAAAAAAACATGAATACATATTTATATTTACCAAAATATAAAAATTTAGTATCACAATCTTTAATAAATAATTTCCGTAACTTGCATTATATTTATTATCATTATCATTTTTATTTTCAATTGTTAATCTTTTTTTAATCTAATAGCACTCAATTAGAAAATGGGTGTCAACAACTTTAGCAGATATAATGCAAAAAATAACCAACTGCTTTAAAAGGGTAATATTTTAATTAATGTCCCCCATACAACATTGACAGTTTTTTTCTGCATCAGTGTTGCCTTCATATTACTACTGATTAATTGATCCAATGCTTTAAAAAATATACACATTGTTATACTTCTTTGGTACTAATAAGCAAATATTTTGTGAAACATCTCCTGATTTTAAATGCATAGTGCTGTGTTCTTTTTCTGGGGTAACTTTTTATACTCACATTACTGAGAGAGGCCTCAATTCAATTGCAAGCCCGCAGATTAAGGCCGTATGTCTGTAGGCTTGACATTTTCAACAGTTCCGAATCGATTCAATTCAAACAGCCCGCAACTACATGGCCGAAATCCGAAACAGTAAACCATGCACTTGTAAGTAGCGGCTCAGGGCATGATCATGATCATTTACGCAAGCCTGTAATGTCCGATGTAGAAACAGCCAATAGTAAATGAGACCGTCATCATGATGTCGGTAAAACATGGAGGTTACATGTCAATGAAGTAGCATTTACAAGCCCAGTATGTGTTTGGACTCGCATCCCGCAATGTACAAAATAATAAAAATGAATTAAATAAATGTTCTAGTCCATGTGGGTATCCTGATATGTATTAATCTCTTGATTCCGGAGATTGATATAACATGAAAACTAAAACATTAAAAACTAATTTTTTATTAATGTCTTTCATCGATTTCCCTGGATTTTACAGTGCAGTAATGATATCTTATTTGCATTTACAGTGCTACGAACAGGTGTTTAACCCACTTGCGATTCCTATCTGGTACTCGTAGAAATTTTTGCTACATTTGCCATTTACAGGTGTAAAGGCAATTAGGTTCTTGAAGAATTGTAGCAATTGAACAGCGATTTGTGATTTCAGCCACCGTAACAGTGAAATATCAAAGGCTTTGCTGGGTCAGAGTTACGATTTTAACAATCTCAACCCGTAAATCATTTGCGGCTCACAAAAAGACGGCAATTTAATAGCAAATTAGTTTAGAGGCTCCGTCACGGGCGCCCGTAACTACAATTTCTGCAATTGAATCGAGGCAAGAGTTTGCAGAATGCTCACTAGTCACAATACCCGCCTGTGCTATGTGCGTTTGTTGTATCTCCCACAATAATCAAAATACTTCAATATAGGGCTTTCCTTAATCAAGTAATAGTACTCCAGGAGTCTTAGCAAATTAATAATATATTTATTTGTATTGTATATTTAAAAGCAGCATTATTTGGAAGAGATATGCATTTCTAATTTGTTTTGGGCATTTTGAACTCCATGAGACTTTTCATTTTTATATTAATTTATACAATTATAATTAGTGTTTATATTTATTCTTAACTTTGCATACTAATGAATGAAACTATAATTAGTAATTATATATATTCTTAGGGCCTCATTCTATTATCGGCCGCAGCCGTTGCGGGGCCGCAAGGACCGGCCGCAAGCTATTCTGCTATTCTATTCCCTTACGGCCGGGGATTCCGGCAGGCTTGCGGCCGGTGCCTTGCTATCTCTTGCGGCCGCTCGCGCCGGAGGAAAGCCTTTGATCTAAAACGGCCGCAAGAGATTTGCAATTCAATTGCTCCGGGAAACCTCTCTGCAAGGCTAAAAGCGAGCCGCAGCTTACTTGCAGGAAAAAGGTCCCGCTAGCACCAATTAAGCACATAAAATAGCTCAAATAAAGCCATCCTGCACTTTGAGAAGACTATAAAGGGATTTTAGGTGTTAGAAAAAATAGCACATAATTATCCTGTACTCAAATCCGTAAAATATTTCATTTTTAATATCCGTAAAATATCCATGTAAAAAGTCCAGAGTGCTTGGAGCACCTCAGACACACCCACGCCGCAGCCGGAAAATAAACAGTTAATTTGAACTCGGGTTTGGGCAGATGTGCAAGCTTGAGAGTGGGTTCCTTTTAATCCTCATGTCCCCCAATATGATCCCTAGCATTTACAGAGCTGTACAGTGCAGGCTTGAATTTATTTTTCAGTTTTTATATTTCACAGATTACGGCCGGTTCCAAGATATGCGGCCGGCCGTAAAAGGAGATCCTTGCGGGGCCGTATAATAGAATCGCGAGTTAACTGAACCCCCGCAAGGAATCGCAGCCTTACGGCCGATTTACGGCCGATAATAGAATGAGGCCCTTAATATTTTTCCAATATTACCCCTAACCTGTAATAATATGTACTCTTTCTATTTTATTTTAGAACATTTGGAGACTGGACAAAACAAGTGCCAAAGGTGAGAAAGTTCTTTCTTACCTGTGGAATATATACAGATAAAATATTTATATTGAATACTAACTTTGGCTCTATCTGAGAATGTTTTCATTTTATTGCCATTTTCTTGTGTTCTCATCTGTTTATCTTTTTTCTTTTATATTTAATATCTTTGCCTTATGGTTTGCTTCTTTACTGGCATAATAAAATATTTATTTCAAGCTTTGTATTGACAAGTATTGAAATGTAATTTCTACCTTACTCCACAAAGGTGGACCATGCCCACCATTTTGTTTCTTTTGTATTACTCATCAGTAGGTGGTAGAGAATGTAACAGATTGCTATCTAACTTAAAACCTCAGATAAATTACTGTTTTACTAAGATAAACAATCTGACTGAAATATGTTTTTTTCATTTTATCTAGTGCAGTTAATAAAAAAGGAGCCAACAAGGATGAAACTTACTGGAGGGAAATCAATGCAGCCATGGCCTTAACAAACCTTGCACAAGGTAAAGATAAACTGCATGGAACTACCAGTTGCATCATTCAGAAATCTTCACATATATCAGAAGTCAAGACTGTCAAAGTGCCACTACTTCAGCAATATTGATTTTTGATGGACTTGCCTTTTCACCAGCAAAGGAACAACTTACTTCAGAGATCAGAAATATGTTCTGCCTTAAACCTATTTTATATTATGGTCACAACTTTTGGACTATGTACGAGCTGAAATGTTTGCCACGTTCTTCAAGACATGTAAATTTTATTGTCTTATGTTTTTTGTAATCAAAATAGTAACTTATTTTATGCTATTTAGCATAAATACTCAGCTAATGTTTGCATTGCTTTTACCATAAGTGCCTTGCCTAAAATAAATAAGCTATAACGTGGGCATGATATAAAATATTTATGCCTTAAATTATGAATGCGATAATGCTTTGTTCTTGTATATAATCTTGAACTTTTTGTATTCGGGGTTTAAGTAAATACTACCTGTACTAAAATGACTCTTTCAATTTGTCTTTGATGGAAATAGTGTCCTGAAACAGAAATTACATATTTGCTGTTAATGCCAGAAATATTTAATAACAGCATAGTAAATAATACAGGTACTAATACACACATAGAGCATATCTGTGTACAGAAATCATTTTTTAACGTAACAGACTCCATAAGGGATTGGTAAAGTGTAAATATACAATGGTACAATACAACTTGCACTGCTGATACCCAAGCCAACATGTCAACCACGTTTATACGAATGAAACAGATTCAACATATTGGAAAGTGTCCAGGAAGACTGTCTTCCCAAATATCCAGAGGTCTGTGGTGCATCTCCTATTTAATAGGATATTTAGTATTTTGGTGAAAATGAAGGATTGACTTCAGCAGACTGACTTCCTAATTGTGTCAGGAGGCACAGTACTCATTACAGTAATGTCTGCCAACATGGGCCTTATCAAATAAAACAATCATCAGTTATATATGTTTTGTTGCATGTTTAGACAATATGTCATTCTTATTCTTGTATACTTGTTTGTAGCATTTACTTTTGCACATTTGCAAATCAGCAAACAGTACTTGACCATTAGAGTTGGTTAAAAGAGTTGTTTTAAAATGAGAGCAAAAATTAATGTGACAATAAGTACCAAACTGATCAAATAATGGAGGTGTTTATTTATTTAGCAAATTTCAAAAGGGTCTGGCTAATCCCTTCAGTTGCACTAAGGATTACTTTCTATTTAACTTTAAAAGCTTATACCCATAAAATAAATTATTTTGGGTAATATATTTAACATTGAGAAGACTGATGATAAATTGTAGTCCCATTCTGAAGCATTTTCTTAATTTATGTTTTGTTTTTAGAGTACATATAATCAAAATGTTGTGGGGAACCCACTGTTACTCCAAAGAACACTCCACTGACTTTCAGTTGATAACTTTTTAAGAAAATCCAGATAAATATAGCACAATTGATTCTATGTATTTTATTGGACATACCAATTCTACAGAAATGCTCTTATTTTAGCATTAAATTATTGTAACTGAAGGAATTATTGCAATTTCCCATTAAAAGGTTGTAAAATGACAATAAAGTGCACAGTACATTTGTTCCTCTATACAGATGTGTTATTTTTTCTTGTATAAGTTTAAATAATGGTTTGTATATCTTAATATTCAAATAATACAAATGACGGCAATAAAATTTGAAGCCTGGCAATGCTGTTTGCCACACAATATAAGTATTTTGGCCCTCTGAGCACCTTCGGCACATATCGCGAGCCTCTCCCCTTGTGTACTTTAACTTTCCTGCTTTGCAATGATCACCTTCGGCACTCATTGCGAACGTTTCCTCTTGCCTACTGTACTGGTCGCTCATGGCAGGGTTCATTAACCTGCAAGTTTTGTGCTTGGGAATGCCATGTGTCTCTTCCCAGCATCTCCCCCCTGTCCCTTCCCTGTGCGTTTCTCCTCTGTGTGTCTACTGAATCATTCCATTGGTTTTATTTTCAAAGTCCCGCGTGCCCCGCGTTTGTGCAAGTGTTAATGTCTTTGCCATCGTGTATTTTCTTACTTCCGAGTATTTTTCAGAGTTCGGTATTTTTCGAGATCTGAATGTGCTTAGACTCGTTTTCATTGTGTTTTCAGATTTTTTTTACGTTTTTCGTCCGCCATTTTTTTTTCTCGCTTAGTGATTTTAGAGTGACGAAACACAGCAAATTGGGCTTAAATTTGCTTACAACCTCACTCCCAGGCGTCCTGGCTCTCCCCCTGTGCTGTGTGACAGTGTGTTAATATATTTAATTTTTTTTGTTTGTTTTTTTTTTGCCCCCGAGATTTCGAGGTGGGATTTTTTTTCTTGCGTCCCTCAACTGCTTGCAGCCAAAGTCCAGTGTGCTTCAATGCCTCAACGGCTCGCCTTGCTTTGTGAGGCTCGCAAGTTTGACGACAAATCGCAGTTTGACAATTATAATATGTGATGGTATGATAGGAGATGCTATACCTGCATTGATTTCTAACTAGAAATGAAAAGAGAAGTGCAGGATTGATAGTCATAAAACATTTCTTTAAATATAAGTTTCAATGCAATGTTCCTAGTCTTAAATGTATGCAAATTTCCCATATTACAAGCAAAAGCCATTTTGAATGAAAAACTTTGTGCTCATTCTGTTTATTTTAATTAGTTAATATTTATATAGTAAATGTACACTTACAGCAAGAGCATTTACTTTATTCAAATTGATGTCCCTACATTACAGCACATGGAATAATTGAATAAGTGAATTTGGAATGTTTTTAACTTGCAAACAATAAATAGTTTTTCATAAATGACAAACATTATTCAGTTGACATTGAGTTCTAGTAGTTAAAATATAAGCCATCCACATAGTATCATAGTACACATTTTATTCAAAGATGTGTTATACTGTATGATGTAAGGTCTAAAACTGTGAGAAAATTTGTGAGAAAATAAATTACATATTTATACATCAAAATATTTTACTCTCAATGTTAAATATATTACCCTTATCATCTGCCTTTAGCTATTAAATTTGACTCCGCTGATAAGTTAGTTTAATAGTGAAGTTGTAAAGTGATACTTTTGTAAAAAAAAAAATGTTAATCTTTCTGGTCAATAAATTAATTTAATGGTTAATTTATCTCTATTCTTTGTTTTGCTGTCTTAGCCAGAACCTTTTGATAATATTTGTTATTTTCTCATTAACCTTTTACCTTGATTTCAGAATATAACACTCTGATTGTGAATGAGGTAAGGTGACATAATTGCACTGATATCTCTCTGCCTCTCTATGGCTAATAAAATGCAAATATTAACAAATAAGCAAGAAAAAATAATCCCTTGTTTATTAGAATATTCGTAATTTTCATTTTAGCAAACAAAAATAGCTTTTAAAAAAACTTAAAAACCTCTTTGCATTTACAGAAATAATTACGTCTTGCCTGCTTTAATAAGGCAGAGCCTGCATATTTTCTAATAAGGGGATACAAACTGAAAAAACAGCACTGTTATATAAGACAAATATATATTTTTGTTCTAATTATGCCAGTATTGTGACGATCAATCATTTTTAAAAGACTGTTTACTGAAAAAAGGTTTAGTAGAATTTTAAACTCTTAATAAATGTGGTCCTGTTTTTTGGACTGGTTTGGGGTTATGTTTTTATTACCTTGTTATATCACACATAAAAAACACCACCATTCCTTTTTTCGATGGTTACAAAATATTTCTGAAGTGTTATAATTGAAAAGCTTCCTGGCTGCCAATTGTGGGTAGGCACCACTGTTACATTTAATATGGAAAAAATGATATCATACCACATAAAAAAAGTTTCTCCTTGATACTGTATATCAAATACAGTTTTTCGAGATTAAGAAGCATTTCTAAATATGTGGCATGTAATAAAATGGAACTTGGAGACATTTTATTTTAGTGTAATTCAAACCTCTATTTCTTTTGGTTGACACTAAAACAACTAGAAGCCAATGTGCAACCAAATCAACTAACTGCTCGCAAGCACAATATATTTTTATACTACCTTGGGACAATTTAGCAATAAAATCAATTTAATGATTTTTGGCATGAAAGCCCTTGATTGCACATTCATCATAAAAAACAAAAGAGTTGTAAATACCTAAGCAGTTGTTCCCAAGAACCTATGGTGTGGCAAAAGACCTGGCTAACTGGAAGCTCATCTGTGTAGCCCAACTGCCCTGGTGTTACAGGAGCAGAATTCGTAGACAACCATGAGTTCAAAGTAAAATTACATCTTATACACTCAAATACAAAAACATATCAACACTGGAGAATAGGTTGTGGGGCATGGGACCATATACTAAAACATTATATTAAGGCCCACAAATTGTCTTCCAGTTTGGACAATGAATGTTAAATACTAATGGATACCACAATATGGAGCAGCTCATGTGTGTGTATTTCAAAAAGAACCCTTTCAGTTAACTGAGTAGCAACTAACTTAACTACAATTTAATGTGATTTAGTATGTATCAAGGCGTGTCTTAGTCTTTCAGACATGAGCAGAAAAAAAAATGCAGTTACATATTAAAAGGAAATAAAACTGATTGATCAATTGGATGCAGTGTTTTTTTTTCTAGAAAAAAAATGAAAAAAATATCTAGCTAATACATTTTGGGTTGTGTTCACTTGTAATGTATTCTTTTCTCCTTTATCAAATGATGATTATTTTGTAAATTTATCAAAATGCATATTAAAATGTATCAGGAAGTTAATTTCATATGAAAATATTATTTTGTATATAAATATATATATTTTGTAACAATTGTTTTTCTGAATTCCTGTTTCAAACTTCAAAATGCCAAGCTGGGTATGCAATGTATATAACGACTGTATGAACTGATGAAGTACCATTTGTATTGATTCTTGTCAACATATTTTTACATTCCTGCCAGAAAAGTGAATGATCCATTTTGTCCCTTTGGGTAATAAATCTTCTTCTGAACTATTTTGAACTTTGTCACCAAAATGTGAGTTTGAATCTATAAGTGAATACTTCACCATTGTTTGTACTATGATAAGTTATTCTGGTATAAAATATTTTGTGACAATAAATTATGTTCTTTAAGCATAATCGAGAATGAAAGTCTGAGTGATTTCTATATATGGAAGTTGTGAGAAGCTGTGATCCAATTATGTTCCAATGTAGAAATCTGAAAAGAGATACAGTGTGATATCACAATAGGTTTTATCCTGTGGTTGTGGAAACTATTCATGATAAATCCCTAGAGTTTGATGTAAGCCAAGTAGGTATTCTAAGCTGTAGCACATTTCAAAATAATTTTGGATTCACAGTTGCTGTCCAATGCAGTTAGTGTTTCCTGCTTCTGATTTACATT
Source organism: Discoglossus pictus (assembly GCA_027410445.1). Lineage (NCBI taxonomy): Eukaryota > Metazoa > Chordata > Amphibia > Anura > Alytidae > Discoglossus > Discoglossus pictus. The sequence continues at coordinate 394,500,011 of CM050166.1, read as the reverse complement.
GGCTGGAAAAAGTCACAGGAATGCGGTCTTGTAAAAAATATCAGGCATGGCCAATTATTGGGATTATACACAATCACCTTTTTGTAAATAAAGAGGAACACATTTTCTGTGGGTCTTGCTGATTTACAGTATTGGACTTTTTCTCCAAAGCAATCCAAGATGCTTTCAATTATGGATTCTTCTTTATTCCTTAGTGTTCATACACATATGTATACAACAGAATGGTGTTTCAATGTAAATCAGTCTTGTTGACATATATATTGATTAACTTTCAGGATAATGCAACAATTCTGCAATAGATCGAACCAAAAAAGTTACATACTTATTTACTGTGAATTGTCCTCTCAACTATGAGCAGGTACATAATATACATATAAGATGTGCAGAAAATTGTTAATAGTAAAGAGAGGTCTAGGCAAATTGAATATACTGTACAAGACAGTAATACACGTTAAATAATATGAGTTTAACATTTTTTAAATTTCTGATTACAACCAGTGACTGCTAAAATATGTTGTTAATAATAATGTATAATGTAATTCATTGTTAGTCCATTAATAAAGGTGATATTGGGGCACCATAGTGGTTTAACTTTAAAGTAGAGGAAAGCTGAATACATGACTGTGAACCACAGCTTGCATGCTATTAAATAGTAACAGATATGACAATGTCAGCACTCAAAATTAAAATAAAACTAAGCTGAATTTCACGGATATAGAAATTTCTATTGCATTTTTTTTGGGACCTAGCGTGCTTCACAACGCAACTGAGGTCCCGATGTTGGAGTGCTGTACAGCCTTCCCACTACTGTCAAATGCTGTGTGCACTTAAGGTGGATTACTGCAGTTACCTTTACAACAATGATATAGAAGCATATAGAGAAAACTATTTAAACATTTTAAATAGGTGGTACCTTGCCCCCAGCACATTATGGAAAATTAAAAAAGATCCCTCGCAAAAATTATGCTGTCGAGATTGTGGACACACAGGTACACAACTTCATATGTGGTGGTCGTGCCCACAAATACAGGTATATTGGAATACTTTTTTTGAGTGGGTGGCATGTATATCAGGACAAGTAATTCAACCAATGCCGGAAATGATTTTATTCCATATTTTTGCAGATAATAATCTGTTGGAAACTAACAGCCTTATTAAATTGCGATTCAGCAAATTTAAAAGGGCTCTATTTAAGAACATAGCATATTTATTTTACAGAAGTTTTCAGTTAGTGAACTTCTATCCAAAAGCAAAGTCTTCACTAACTAAAAACTTTTGTAAAAAAAATATGCTAGGTGCTTAAGTAGAGCCCTTTTAAATTTGCTGAATCTCAATTTAATAAGGCTGTAAGAGTTTATATTACAAATCATTATGGTCAAAAAGATCACACAGAGAAATATTTAGATCAAGATTATGGAAGAGAGGGTATATGTAACATTTCAAGAAAGAAATGGGCTCTTTGGGACATTTTCTTTTCAGAGGTTTGATCGACAGTCTCCCTCAGGTCCCCCCCCCCCCCCCAACTCGGTTTCTCTCTGCAACTTAATTGGTGTCTATGTTTAATGTTTTAAATGTTTATTGTTGGTATGACTTTAATGTTGATTATGTGTCCTTGTGGAGGAGAGTTTATTTAGAAAAGAAGAAGACGATAATGATACAGAAACTACTAATTGAACAGTAGAGAAAAATGATTTATTAATGATGGTATTAATGAATGTAACAAACAGTAATGATTTATTTTCACTAGTTTGGTACAAATACATACTAGAAATTATATGTTATAAATGAAAAGGGAATGAATTATAATTGAGATACAATGACTATAATGAGTATTAAGCCATGGTTAAGAAAGGTATAGCCTAGTAAATATTAGGCACACAAAGGAAACAAATACATTGTAAGATTATTTTCTGCATACTCTCGAAGAGGCATATTATCATTTTGTGTTGATAATGTCTGTTGGTAACTTTGTCTGTACCAGCTGCTCTATTGCAAGCGCAAGCAATAAGGGGGAGAGGGGGCAGCCATGCCTAGTAACATTTTTGATGCTAATGGAAGGTAGCAACTCTCCAGGAAGCCGAATTCAAGCTTTGGGTTCTTTATAATCTGAATGTAGGAGAATTAGGAAATTATATGGAAGGCCAAACTTTCTAAGTACCACCTGCAGATATGACTAATCCACAGAGTTGAATGCTTTCTCAATATAAAGAGAAAGAAGGCATAGGGGGGTATTTTTCCGCTTAGTGAGATGTAGTATATTGAGGACCCTCCTCACATTGTCTCCTGCTTGACTGTTCGGGATGAACCCCACATAGTCTTATGAATAAGTCTCAAGAGGAAAGTATTGACTCGATTTGACATAATTTCCGCCAGCAGTTTAACGTCTCTGTTAAGAAGTGACATTGGCCTGTAGTTCCACACATTTAAAGGATCCTTCCCATCTTTAGGGAAGAAAACCAGGTTTGCTTGATTAAGTTCAGGAGGAACTTCACAGCCTTTGAGCATGTTATTAAAAAGCTCTGTTAAGTGTGGAGCTAAAACTGCATAGTTGTAGTACAGATTTGAGAATCCATCTGGCCCTGGGGCCTTTCCCTTCGTCAAGGCCCCTATAGTCTCTAACACCTCTACATTAGTGATGGGCTCCCTCACTAAATCTGCCTCTTGTGGTGTGAGGGTGGGGAGGTCACAGGAACCCAGAAAGGATGCCAAATGAGATGATATAGTTGTTGAAAAAAATCTGTGAAGACTTTTTGAATATGGGACGGGCTAGTAGTAGCCATGTCAAAGGGCTGTCTAACATTTTTTGATTGATTTAACTTTTTTTTTTTAGCTTCCTTGTTAGCAGCACATCCGGCTTACTGACTTTCGAGTAGTAGAGGTGGTTGGTCCATCTCATGGACCTCTCCATCTTGTCGGAGAGAAGTAGGTTAAGCTCTAGTCTTTTCTATCTTTTCTCACAAGGCATCCGAGTGAGATTTCTGGTTCTCTAGCTCTAGGGCCCTAAGTTCTTTTGGCAAAAGGGATTCTTTAGCTATTCAAGTTTTTTTGGATGCTGAGACCAGTATAATACATGTACCCTGAACAAACGCCTTATGGGCTGCCCAAACCCAGCTTATGTCTGAGTCCGGTTGTACGTTTGTCGAGAAGAATAATTCTATCTCCATGGCAATTTGGTCTTTTAACTGGGGAGTTGATAAAAGCACATTGTTCAACCTCCAAGAGTACAGTGCTCTAAAAGCTGTGCTTAAATCTAGGATGCAACTCACAAAGGAGTGGTCAGACCATGAGCACGGATGGATCCCCGACTCAACCATGTTATCCAATAGTGCAGAGTCATTAATAACAATATCAATTCTAGAGTAAGTTTAATGGACTAAGACTAATGAGATAAGACCAAAAAACACAGACCTTCTATAGTGGGGGGGGGGGGGGGCAGGTTTAAAAGCAAGGACTTCCTCGGTTGGATACCCAATTGGGATGCATTGGATCTGTAGTTGGATCTGTAATTCTGCATGGGCGGACCACTTCTTTGGCTGTGGGGGAAAACATTAGGGACAAAGACAAAATATATAAATAACCTTAATACATGAGAAGTTATCCTAGTTTGAGCCCTCCCCCAGCAACTTTAGGCACTTACAAAACCTGGGGATGGGCAGAGGCTCCAACCCCAATGTGGGGGATAAGAAAGGATACATTTAAAAAGAAATAACATACACACGTAGCAAACTGTTACTACGAACAAGGAAATTATACCTAAATGTATCATTTACTAGCAACTTGCCCGTCAAAAAATGATGGCAATGAGATGTGTATGTTTGTAAAGTTGTTTAATTAGTAATATACGTATTTGACACTTGTGAGGTTTTAGTTATGTTGAAATAAGTACAATTCTTATATTAACCATGTTTATTTTTTTAAGATTTTCTTTTGTTCTTGAGTAACTGTTAAAGAGTTTTGTAGTAAAAGTATTAACATTTGAATGTAAGAACAGTTGAACTTGAAATTAATCAGTATTGTAAACTTGAGGTAATGATTTTTTAACATGCAATTTACATCTGAACAATTGTTAACTTAAATATACATTGAATCCAGAGGAAGGCAAACAGTAAAAAACCTCTTTGAAATGTAGCAAATTGTCTCAAAGCGGGAAAAAAATTAATTCCATTTCTGACCCCATTAACTGGTGATCGGATAACTCCCTGGATTAATGTTTAACATAAAAGACAATATTTACATTGCGCCTCAAAACGTGGTTGTGCTGTTAACATGAACTTTGTAATATGTCTAAGTAAGGAACTTGAAAGTATATTTTTGGAAACTTGAACTTTCTTATGCATCTAAGTAAGGAACTTGAAAAAATGTTTTTCAAACTTGGAACATTAGAAACAATAACATAGTTAATTAACATTAGAACAGAATTTGTCAAAATAATGCAAAGCAAGTGTTTTGTGAGGCTAATCATGCATAAACAGTACTTCTATAAATTATGACTGAATTCTTTATTGATTTGTAGTTTTCAATGGTTGACCTTTGTTTGTTGGTGTAGTAATTGTTTTAAATGGCACATAGAGTTTTGTCTGTGGAAAAGTGGTTCTCTAAAAAGAGAATGCGAGAACTTAAAGTTGTTCAGCGATGTGTAACGACTTTTCTGTATGTGTTTGACAATTTTATGTAGTTTAATAATAAAATATTGTTGTTCTAAATTAATTTTTGTGGCGTAATAATAACCTTTTGAAGGAAATGGACAGTTGTGTGTACTTTTTGTAAAAAAATAGTTGTTATATTGTGTTTTTTTTAGTTGTTTGCATTTGCTTTTAAATTAGTTTTGCATGGCTTTAGTTTGTTTGATGGAAAGTTACAGTACTTCATAGTAGACAATGTTTTTAGTAAAAATGCGTCCATCTTCTAATAAATCACCTTGACTTTCATTCTTTTCAATGTAAACTTTAATAACCTGTGGATTTTTGCACCGTGATAATGCAACGTAAAATTGGCCATGTGCAAATACTGATTTGAAAGTTTGTCCTTGTGATTTATTAATGGTCATGGTAAATGCCATAATGATGGGAAATTGTCTTCTTTGAAGTATAAAAGGGAGACTACTTTCACATGGTGTTCAATATATTCTTGGTATGAAAACTCTCTCTCCTTTATGGGTACCAGTTAAAATTTCAGCATCTATGAAATGGTCCTTTAATTGTTGAACAATTAATCTTGTACCGTTGCATAGGCCTTTTTTGGGGTTCATATTTTGCAGTAACATGACAATTGCACCTTTCTTTAGCTGCAAAATATGTGGTGGCATTCCAGAAGGAGTTAATGAGTTTATGAATTCAGTGGAAAAGTTTGCCTCACTTTCTTTGTCATCAGCAAGTACAGAATCAGCACTGTGATAATTTCTTTGGGATGCATTAATTGTTTTTAAGATTTCATTTTTGAGCATTAATGCATCCTTATTTTTACATGTAAGGATGACTTGCTTGGCAAGCTCTGAATATTCCTGGTTATTTATGCTACCTTCAAATATAGTCGATATAAGATCTTGGTGACAAATCATATGAGGTGGGATGGGCACAGTGTCCGCAGGTAAATTTGGTATTTTTTCTGTTCTGCCTTCTCCAATTTTAATAAGCCAATCATTGAAATCATTTTGGCCTTCTGATCTCATATTTTGTTGCAGTTGGAGATGGGTAAAATGTTTCCATAGTGTGCTTGACTTTATACAGGTTTCGATAATGTCAGTTCGATTTCCACGTACAACGACAGGTGTTTGTCTAAAATCGCCACCTAACAACATTACCTTTCCACCAAATGGAAAAGTATTATCCATGACTTCATGAAGCAAACGGTCAATACATTGGACAGCATGACATCATTGTGGCCTCATCTATTATAATTAAGTTACTTTTTTTACATTTTTTTGCTTGTAATGATGTAATGCGAATATCTGACGCAGAGGTTTCTAAAATAGGCACTGGCAGTTTAAAGCCACTATGTACAGTTCTTCCACCTTCTAACAAAAGTGCAGCAATTCCAGTAGTGGCAAACGGCAGTGCTATTTGACCTTGTGCTCGTACAAAACTCATTAATAAATTATATAGATATGTTTTTCCTGATCCGCCAGGTCCATCAAGATAGAAATAACGCTCTTTGACCATGTCATCATCTATTGCATTTTTAATGGCATTAAATGCTTGCAATTGCAAAGTATTTAAAGCTGCAAGTCTTTCTTCTGTTCTTTGTACTTGGAGTTGAATGTCATAGTCTTCAAAGTTGATGTCATCTATAAGACCTGGATCTGGCAAATTAAAACTTGCACAACTTAATCCATGAGTTAAAAATACTTCTTCGATTTCCATTAACGCTTTTAATTGTGCAATAGGTTCATTGTATCATTGCATAAAGTCTTCAGCCATATTACTTTTAAATGTGTCCCACAAAGCAAATGCATTTGGAGCATTTGAGAAGATACAAATAAATGCAAATTGTTCCCTCATCTGCCGTGACATTTGACATAGTGCTGCTTCTTCTAGACATCTTTCCCATTCTGTATCATCAGCTAGTAAGTTTCTATGTCTTGCAGCTAAATGGAAGGATTCATATACTATGTCATTAACAGTTCTTAAGTGTTCAAAACTTTGTGCTCCAGGAACATTTAAAAGTAATAGTCGTAAGCAGAAACGTTCAAGATCTCTTGGACTGACTGTGTAAATTCTTGGGATTATCTTATTTCCTCTGCTTTTTCTAGGTCTCCATAATCCATTCCCAAAAACATAGTGATATGGAATTTCAATATATAAGAATTGTGTTGCTTGTGAATCTGTAGAATTTAATTCACACCATGCAGTTAGTGTAGTGTGACAATGCTCACTTTGGGCCAATGCATTACTTTCATTTCAAGCATGGAAATATGGCAAATGTACTGCTAATCTATATACTGCATGTGATCTATCATGTATTTCAAATTTTAAAAGGCGCCACATAGCTATCTTTTATAAAGTGGATAGCCATTACAATTGGCATACGTTTTGTCTCTATAATCTTTTGGAAATTCTTTGGAACATTTATTATTTTCCTTACATGGTGATTGTGGATTAAGCTCGCCACAGGGTCCATGAATCATCCGATGAGTAACAATCTCATATAGTCTACCATATAGTTCTGGATCTGGTAGTTCAGCAACAATGACTGAATCCACTTTCTCACCAGTATCTAATTTATCTTTTTCTTGAAATATTATGAGAAGATGTGCATGTGGAAGGCCTCTTTTTTTAAATTCAATTGTATATACATAAGCAAGACATTTGCCAAATAAGTGACTTATAGTGATGTCACATATTAATTCATCTATATCTTATTAGATGCTTGTATAGTATCAGAAGAGCCGGTTTCATCTGTCTACATTATAATAGCGTTGTTGGCGCCAGGTCAGCATAGACTTGTAATTTGTCCCCGTCCGGGCCGCAGATGGTTGCTAATTTTCTTGCCGCTTGCCATAGGAGGTCTCTCGTCTTTTGAGGGCTCCTGCCTTGGTGTAGCATTGGGCATTTGCCTTGGGAAGTGGTCCCCTATGCACTTGGAAGCAGGCTTCTTTTTAAGCTTCCCCATGTTGCTGCCTAGGAGGAGGATGTAAAATGTTGAAGTGAAAGCTAATAAACTACAATTGCTACCACCCAGATAATGTAGAGGATTCAGTCCCCCCTAGCTAGCTTTGCTAAAATTGGTAGCTCTTAGAGAAGATCATTAAAAATCTTGACAGTGGCTTTTGGAGTAATTTCTATTTACATAATAAAGTCCAGCGAAAAAATATCTTCTTTAGGGCCTTCAGATTGTTTATTTGACAGCTTCAAGTGCGGTTTCATTTTTCTTTTGCAACTCTGCAGGCCAGGGCTAAAAATAGGAGAGCTGGGGGAAGGCAGCTGACTTTTACCTCCCTGTTGGCACTGAATGTAGAGATGCCTGGGAGCCTGCATCACCTTATGGGCTCCAATGGGCCCCTATTGGTATCTAGATTTGATGGTGTGGAATAGTTGTGAGAGAAGTTGCAGCCTGTTGTCAGCAGTCCCACCACAATGTCCCCTTTATATCCAGCACTGATTAGCTCCTGAACCATTTTTCAGCTCAAGATGGGAGAAACAAAGAAACCCCGGACTTTAGGTCTTTCAACCCTGTAAGGCAATGCAATTTTATTGGGTTATGTGTGCCTAAGATGGCGGTCTCAGGTCCCATGAAACTCTCTCTCCTAAATCCCACCTGCCTGGAAAGGTAGTCCTGGGGCATTAATGTTTTGCACACTTGCACACTTGCACCCTTGCACCCTTGATCATAAGGAGCTTCTCTCTCACACACCAAGAACTTGATTGGGCTGGTTTTCCTTCCACGTCACCAGCCGGAGCAGGCACGTGGAGTAAAATGGTGGCCGCAACTCTCACGGTATGTCTCCCCGCACTGCTCACCATTCGCTCCAGAAGTGGACAGCAGGGGTTTGCGATGGAGGTAAGCCCGTGTTCCTCTGGCCAATGTCTCTCCCGCCCGGGAGGCTGCAGCAACCGGCCAGTTCCACTGCTAGCCCAGATGCTCCTCTCTTGGTCTTGTGCCAGTTCTTATTCTTTCTATTGCATTTTTAAGTAATGTTGTACTAGGTAAACTTATGAAATATGGATTATTATAGCAACCTTTTGAATTCCTTGATGAAAGTAATTTTAATATTTAAATTAGTCATACACTGTGAAGTGCTTGCGTAACAACTACAACAATCAGTATATTTTTTGGTTCCCGAGAGACCAGATCAAACAGCAGCAGACTAGTAAAATATCACACTAGACAATATCTCCTATGAAGAGATTAACACATTTTCTTGGTGTTATATCTATGATGTGTTGCATATCATCATAGAACTAGACAATTTCAGATTCTTTAGTATCCATGGTTAGCAAATAGACTTGGATCACTGTGATGTTAAATGGCTCGCCTTGAATTCAAATCATTCTGTCATTTACTGTCCACCCTTTACTCCATTTCTTCTGCAGTAGAAGATGTGATGGTTGTCCAGTGGGAAATGTCCCATTCTAGTCCATTTGAGTTCATCTCATGTTTGACCACATCTACTTAACCTTGGTTCATCGTTCTAACATTCCAGGTTCCAATGCTGAATTGTTCTTTGCAGCAGTAGACTTCCCTTTCCCCTCCAAACACATCCACAGCTGGGAGTCCTCTTGGCTTTGACCCAGCCACCTCATTAGATTCTGATGCTACTCGTACTTGCCCTCTGCTCTTCCTCAGTAATGTAGCAGACACCTACTGACATTAGGAGCTCATCTTCCAGTACCATATTGTTATGTCTCTGGTTTTGTTTGTCCATAAAGTTATCTTAACAACTTACTGGTGTGGATTGGAATATCTTTCTCCAGTAGACCGTGATTTGTCTTACTTCTTTGCTATGACCTGCCCATCTTGGGTAACCCTACATGGTATAGCTCACAACTTCATTGGAGTACAAAAGCCCCTTCACCACAACAAAATAGAGATCCAATGTAGTGACAATTTGTATTTATTTTTTTCATAGCATAGGGACCACAGGCCCCCCCTGGTCATGACCACCCGGTCCCCCTGGGCCCCTCAGACTCACCAGGGCTCCCCTCTTTTGTGGTGTGCTTAGGGCGATCGTGGGATTTCCGTCCCGGATCTTCTTTCCCCAGCTGCACATCTGCTTGGGCAGGGAATCCAGATGTCACATGTGTGTGTGACATCATTCTGGATTCCCTCCTTAGGCACATAGACAAGTGTGCGTGGGGGGGGGGGGGGGGGACCAGGTGGGGGATGGTAGGGGTCCCTACACTATGAAAAAAAATGTAATTTCCATAACCCCCCCACTAAATTAGATTGCACTGGGGCCCCAGTAAATTGCAATGCCTGTACCAGTGGTATCTCTGCCCCTGCATGGCTGCACAATTAGATGCAAAACCAAGGATGCAGAAGCAGATGATCAAGAGGCCGCAGGAACCATGAAAACGAAGCTGGTAAAGGGGTGTTTTATTAAATAGTACAATATTAATTACTGATAAGAATTGTTTGATTGCATTTATAGCTGCTATATCCTTTTTTGAACATTCTCAGCAATATATGCACGTGTAAGAAACACGGTTATCTAGACACCATTTATATTTACTAGTACATTATGCCATATGTTTAGTATTATGTTTTTGATAGTCCTTTGAATTTTGCAATAATCTACATGCATATCTGGTTACTAAAAGTCATACTTTGGATCTAAAGTCTTCTTCTACATGCAGTTCCTCCTTTTTTTTTGCTGGAGAAGGAAGTGTGAGCACCACTTTGTAATTTATTTGTTTGAAAGCAACTGCTGTCAGTACATTGGTAGGTTTAGGGATCCCATGACATAACAGTTTTGCACCATGGGAGCCATTTCTGAGTACAGAAAAAAAACTGTGTTTTTCTTTATGAGATGTTTTGGGACGCTATGGCTAAAACAGTTTGGAAAACAATGTACTAAAGGATTTAACATTTTAAGTAACACATTGAGTTATAATTTTAAACGTATAGAAAATATTATTCATGTTTTTATTATACCCCTGGTGCTAAGGAATCTGTTGGCACTCTGAAAATAAAATATAATAATAATAATGATCAATCCTACCACAAAAAAAGTTATTTTTTTGAAGAAAGCCACATAAAGGTTATTGTTCTCTAATTATTGTAAACAATGTACTGATAAATACTAATCTTTGTGATAGAGATTTCAGAAATAGTTTTAATTGTTCAGTAGAAGGATATTGTATTAAATATTTAGATCAGGGCATTCCTTAATACATTTTTGCAATCAAATCTAAAAAAGCTTTAAAGATTTATTTAATTTTTTTCTTTCTCCTCTTTTAACATTGTTTTGCAATCTTGGAACTTTTGGGTGAATAATTCTTTTTTTCTTGGATTTGTTATAGAATTTATTTATTTTATGTCCTTGATTTTTATAGTTTCCTGATGTGTAGCACTCTTTTCTTGGAGCTTCAGTTCAGAAAGTCATAGTACCAGTACATGAACTTGCAAGCTATGAGCGGAATGCAAGTGAAAATATATGGGTTTGATTTATCAAACTAAACTTTGTCACAGCAGGAACTAGACTAGTTCATGTATAAAGGCTGCCAGCCACCATGAGCCATGATAGCCAACTATATACAATCAGCAGGACAGGTGGAGTTCTTCCTACAATTTCTACTTGTTTTTCCAAGTATTTTTCAATCTGCTATATCATTTTGTATATTAGGAATATTAGGAATAAAAAAAGCATAAAATCAGTATTTTAGCATTTCAAGTAATGTCTTTCATTGATTTTGTGATATTTTCTGCTGATACTTGAATATATATTATGTCATAAACATAGCTATTCAAAAGTAATTGAGGTCCTGGTTCCTGAGAGATTAGAACCTGGTGGGATGATGGGGAGTTTTGGAAACAAAAAAAATTGTGAAATAATTTGTGTATCTTGTTCCAGCAGTTTGAAAGATAGCTCTTATTAAAAACATAGAAATTACAAATACTTTCAGCCTTATTAATTTGTGATTCAGTAAATTTAAAAGGGCTCTATTTAAGCACACAGCATATTTTTTTTTACAGAAGTTTTTAGTTAGTGAATTTTTATCCAAAAGCAAGGTATTCACTAACTAAAAACTTCTGTAAAAAAAATATGCTATGTGCTTAAATAGAGCCCTTTTAAATTGACAGAATCGCAATTTAATAAGGCTGTTTATGTTTAAATAGGACTCCACTTATCCCTGCTTGTCTCCACTTTTATCTCTGCACAATAAATATATCAGTAGGGCAGTGGTGGTAAAATATTTTGTGTGGCTCTCTGGTAGATCTTGAAGTGGATGTGTGGTAGATAGCACACCAGGCTCTGCCCATATGTATATTCAAATCTCACTACCATGGGCATAGGTATCTCTCCTATATTGCTGATGCACGTTGTGATCTCTCTCCTCCTGCTATACACCAGGGCCCTCATTCAATTGCAATTTGGCCAATTGAATAAGGCTCTAAATAAGCACATAACATATATTTTGTAAAGACATTTTTAGTTAGCAAGCATCTATCCAAAAGCAAGGTTTTCACTAACTAAAAACTTTCTAAAAAAAATATGCTATGTGCTTATTTAGAGCACGATTCAATTGGCAAAATTGCAATTGAATGAGGCCCCAGGCATATAGGAGAGGTAGGTAGGTATTATTGTAAAAATGTTGTATATACAGTATAAAAAAGAATTATGTATATATATATATATATATTAGTGACTTGCACGTCAAAAAATTACGACAAGAGATGTCAAGGCTGGTAATGCTGTTTGCCACACAATGTGAGTCTCAGGCACTCTTAACCTTTTACTTATCTACAAAGAAGTACAACAATTCTATAAAAAGCGTTTATTTGTTTAACATGGAAATTGTAATTGAACAACTGGTAACCCATTCTTTTTTAACAATATATTTTTTTTTAATTTTCAGGTATGCATGAATAATATAACAATGGGTCAAGTTTTTATCTGTATCAGTATTGTAAACCATTACATATTGCTTTTTAGCATGCACCATGTAGTTGTATGACTGGTAAACTTTTTTTAACAATATTAAGATTTGTAAATTCTTAACTATGCTGGAGTAATATAACAACTGGTCAACTTAGTATGAATGAGTATTATAAACCGTTACATAATGCTTTGTAACCTGCAACTTGTAGTTCAACTACTGGTAAACCACATCGATATTGAATCCAGAGGAAGGCAAATAGAGAAACCCCCATTGAAATTATCCAAATGTGTGAAAGGGGGAAAAAAATGAATTCCTTCCTGACCCCATTAACTGGTGAGCGGATTAGTCCCTGGATAAATACTCTCTATTTAATCAAATTTAACATTACAAACAGTAACTTAATGTAATAACATGGAAACTGGAATTTTCAGAAAATGCATCAAAAATGCTTTGTGGGGCCAATCCTGCCAAAAGGCCACTTCCAACACATTCCAATTTTAATTTATTTTGTATGTCCAAGTGGTTCCCTTAAAAAGAGCCCATCAGACTTGTAAGTTTTTCTATGGGATATAACCACTGTTTATTGTTCTTGTTGGTTTTTTTTATTAACTTTTTATTTGTATTCCTGTAGTTCTTGAAAATGGCACATAGAGTTTCCTATATGAAATAGTGGTCCTCTAAAAAGAAACCACCAGACATAAAAGTTCGTCTGCGGGCTATTACAACTGTTCTCTATGTTTTATGCTATTTTATAGAGATTCTTATTGAAATAGTGGTCCTCTAAAAAGAGTCCAAGTGACATCAACTTTTGTCCTCGAAATAAAACCACATGTCTTTATGTTTACAGAACCTCATAGTAGACAATGTTTTTTTGTAAAAATTCTGCCATCATCTAATAAATCACCCTGACTTTCATTTTCTTCAATATGAACTTTAATTTCCTCTGGATTGTTGCATTTGGAAAAAGCAACATACAGTTGTCCATGGGAAAATACAAGTTCCTGTAAAAATATACCCACAGACTTAAAAGTTTGTCCTTGTGGTTTATTAATGGTCATTGCAAATGCTATAATAATAGGAAATTGTCTCCTTTGAAGGCCAAAAGGTAAACCACTGTCAGTTGGAGCCAAATCAATTCTTGGTAAAAAAAATTGGTTCACCATTATGGGTACCAGTCATAATTTCTGCATGTATGAAATTATCTTTTCAATCCTGTTCAATTAATCTGGTCCTATTACAAAGTCCTTTTTTGGGATTCATATTTCTCAGTAGCATGACAATTGACCCTTTTTTAATTTGCAAAATATGTGGTGGCATTCCAGAGGGAGTTAAAGAATTGATAAATTTGATAGTTCGATTCACTGTCTTTGTCATCAGCCAGAACTGAATCTGCACTATAATAATATTTTGTGGGTGCATTGATGAATTTTAAAATTTCGTTATTTAGAATCAAGGCATCTATATTTTTTGATGTTAATATCACTTTGTTTGCAATGTCTGAGTAATCCTCGTTATTGATCGTATTGAGAAAGATTGCTGATATTAGTGATTCTTTGCAAATCATTTGTGATGGAATTTCAATGCTATCATCAGGTAGATTAATTATTTTTGGAAGTTTGTCCTTCTCCAATTTGAATTAGCCAATCAGTGAATTGGTTTTGGCCTTCAGATCTCATCTGTAGTTCTAATTTAAGGTGTGTAAATATTTTCCACAGTTTATTTGTCTTTATACATGTTTCAACGATGTCAGTCCAATTTCCATGTGGCACAGCAGGTAATGTTTGCCTAAAATATTCTCCTAACAACATCACCTTTCCACCAAATGGCAAATCATTATCCACAACCTTTTTTTAATAATAATTTAATTTAATAATTGATCAATACATTGCAGGGCATGACATGACATAATTGTTGCCTCATCTATTATAATAATTTACTTTTTCCGAATTTTTTGGGTTGTAATGAATTCATTAGAATATCTGACACTGATGTTTCTAAAATGGGAGCTGGCAGTTTAAATCCACTATGGACAGTTCTGCCACCTTCTAACAAAAGTGCAGCAAATCCAGTTGTTGCAAACGCCATTGAGATTTGACCCTGTGCTCGACTGTAACTCATCAAGCAATTATACAGATACGTTTTTCCAGATCCACCAGGGCTATCTAGATAGAAATAACGGTCTTTGACCATGTCATCATCTGTTGAATTTGTGATGGCGTTAAATGCTTGCAATTGTAATGTATTTAAAGTTGCAAGTTTTTCTTGTTTTCTTTGGTTTTGAAGCTCAGTGTCATAGTCGTCAAAGTTCATTACATCTATAAGTCTTGGATCAGGCAAATTAAAACTTGCACAATTTAATCCATGAGCAAGAAATATTTCTTGAATTTCCATTAATGCTCTTAATATCGCTATGGTCTCATTGTAACGTTTCAAAAAGTATTTTCTCTCCCTCTCTCTCTCTCTCTCTCTCTCTCTCTTGGGATAGGGGAACTGCTTAAAAAAAAGACTTTGAAGAATTTTGAAGAAACTGCAAACATAACTACAGGATATAAAGAACCAGCACAAAAAATAAACAGTACACTTTAACTGGTAGATGTGGTAGCTCAAGCTCAAACCTGGCTTTTTTTGTGACAAACTGGTCCATCGGTCTCTGCTTTCTGCACCCATCCAGCAAATTCTGGTAGCAAGCCATTGCCCCATTAGCACTGTATCTCACAATTCTGCTATTGACAGCGTCCTGATCATTTGCCACTAAGTCATCCATTAGGGCATGTATGGAATGCAAAGTCTTGCAGAGGAACTCGGTTGAAGGACCTTTTTGTTCCTCTGTGTTAGATTAATAGATGGCCTTGGCTTCCTCGATGCCCTGTTCCACCAGTTGTTGGAGGTCCTCGTTGGTCATGCTCTCGTCTGAAGCCTGTACCAAGTCCTCAATACCCTGGGCAACTGCATCTCCCAGTCCAGACGTTTTCACCAGATCTATTATCTCCGCTATGATGTTCTATTTGCACTTCAGCACACAGTCCTGGTTATATCTTCATCCATACCCCTTTGAGACATTGGTGTGTCACCTCCTTCAAGGACAAATCAATGTTAGTGACTGCCTGCATAATGGTGTACTTTTTCCAGAAATCCATCATGGATTGTTTGTCCTTGCTGTCTGTCTGGTCAATGAGCTGGAGGAATGTGCTGCAAAAGATAGTAGGCCTTGAAGGTCACAATAAGCCCCTGATCAGTAGGCTGGATGAGTGAAGTAGGTGGGTGGGTGTAAGGAACACTACTTCTACTGGGATGCAGCAATGGAACGTAGCCAAGTTGGTAGGGTGGCTTGGACCATTGTCCATTACCAGGAGCGCTTTGGCCTCAAGTCCTTTGTACCTGCAATATCGCTGCACTGATGGACAGAAATGTTAGCGGAACCAGTTCTTGAAGATGTCCATGGTGATTCAGGTTTTCCAGTTGAATTGCCAAATGACCAGCAAAGTGGATTATGGTATGCCCTTCATTGCTCTAGGTGTGTTTGAGTGGTATAGCAGCAATGACTTGAAGTTGCACCTGGTGTTCCCACCCAGAAATAGGGTTAGCATGTCTTTTAAAAGAGCGAAAATAAAGAGTAAATATCCAGGGTATTAAGTAGAAAAAAGTTACTATTTTTGGATACATTCACATATCTTAATAATCAAGTTTTATGTATTTCTATTGAAAAGATATATTATTGGCAATGTAGAGAAATCTATAGTATTGAAAAGAGAGAAAGAAAAGTACACCTTTAATTCCAATAATATTATTAACCCTCAAAAAATTATCCTACATATATGATGGAAAGAATCTTAATCAAATATCTTGTATTAAAAATATCATTTTATTAATATACACAATATACAAAAATAAATACATTAAAATCACGGTAATCCGGCCATCTACAAAATTAATGCAAAAACACTTGTTATAGTAATTAAATGATTCTAATTGTATATCAATAGACTAAACCCATTAATATGGTAAATCCAATCAAAAACAAATAAAGTAATGGACTTAATAGTAAGCTGGTAAATACCAGTCTATATTGCTTTAGTTATATAATTATATGATCATACAACTAGAGATTGTTAATACAATGTGCATATAATATGTATATTGCATACAAGTGAATTAATATACAGTCATTAATGGTCTAAAGATGCCACCTTCATTCTGTAGTGAGGAGTGTATAGGCAGGTAGGGGAGACTACAGTTTTACCTCTGTTTTCTAATCTGCTATGGGATTTGGATATAGGGCCACAGAGGTAAAACTGTAGTCTTTGGCCACCTTGAATCCCAGTGCTATCTTCTGCTCCGTGTTATCAATGTGCGGCTTGGCATTCGCTTTCAGAACAGGCAAGTCTTGTTGATGCTGAACACCAGTTCTCAAGGGTAATTTCCTCTTTTCACAATGTCCTTCAAAGTGGCTGAAAAGGCCCGCACAACTGTGCCTCAGCAGCGATCACCACTTTTCCCGTGATATTCATGTTGTTGAGATTGTTCCTTCTTTTTGAAGCTGGCTGAGCAGCTTTCCATCACATCTGGTGTCTGGATATATGCTTCTAGCCTTCTCCATTATGATGGCCTGGCTGAGAGGCATGTTACTTTCAAGTTCCTTGTTCAGATGGACAACGGTTTCTCCATCTCCTCCAGGGCGGGCATCTGGAGCGGGCAATCTTCTTCAATGAAGATGCAGTGCTGGTGGTTGCTATAGATTTGATCTTTTCCTTGTTCTTCATGATGGTGCAGGTTGTGGAGGTTGGCACCTTTAAATCTGCTCCAATGCCCACTTGGCGCTCCCCTTTCTCCAAGCAGTCCAGCACCTAAATCGGGATATCCAGATGAATGCTCTGGAGCTTCATTTTGCCCTGGTCTTCTTTGCACTCAGTCATTGTCTGTATAACAGTACAAAAACAATACAATGAATGTAGATTTTATTAGACAAATAACAATTAACAACCACATTATGAGAAACAAGGAGCAAGGGAAATATTCTGTACCTTCTCTCTGGATATTGGAGATAGAAACTGGGGGTCTCTTGTGGCTCTTTCCCTGTCCAGGATGTCACTTTGCTCTCTCTGTCTCTCTCTGTTTCTCTCTGGCTTCTCTCTTGCTGCCAGGATTAACGCTGTGACAATGAGCATTAAATGGGCTCCTATGAGGAAAGACCAGAGTTATAGCAAAGCAGAGCATTCAGCTGGGATCAGATGCCAAATAAGAGCTATTGCAACAAAAAGAGCTCTATAGCGAATCAACGCTAAAAGGGGTAGAATTACTAACCTCAGGGGTCTGGCAGCCCCACTCCTACTATACTGGAGGCTGAATCCACTGTACCTTGCCACAGAAGTCCCAGCTGGTATCTTGGCTGAGTTTTAGAGTAAAAAAAATCTGCTTCCAGCTACTGCCATACATTTGGTGTATAATATCTGACAATCTTGTATCACGCTGCCATTGGGTGGTCATTCAGGATAAGTGCAACTGCTATTTTTCTGTCTTTTTTTTATCATCAAACATTGTGAGCTTAGATCTCATTTCAGCACCTGCACTGAAAAGTTGGCACTGACTACTCCTGGTGGGACGCTGAAAAATACACAATCCAGATTTGCTGGGGGCATAGAAACGCGGAGCATATCAGCCTAAGGAGATGTAGTTGACGGGGCTGTGCACAGTTCCCGCCAGCAGGGTCTGAGAGATGCTAAGACTTCACTACAGAATCTAGATATGAACAGAGAAAAAAGCTAATACGGAGTGACCCCCCCAGTGGAATCCACCTGACGTCTGGACATTCAATGGCTACCCCGGGAAGAAGCAGCTCCATAAAAATGGTGAAGAACAAAAAATCTTTAACTTCCAAGAAAATTGACGAACATTTCAAGGCCTCGGAAACACAGGCGGCACTGCTGAAGGATCTTGTCTCAGAGCAATCTGATACCTCAGACTTGGATCCCCTGGAGGGGGCCCCACAGCCTGAGGTCTCCATCAACAGCAATTCAATGGCAAGAATTGAGGCTCTCCTGGCCTCCCACATTGATAGGGCGGTCACATCTTTGCAGAAGGACATACATGAGATTGGCCAAAGGACCCATCAACTTGAAGACACCGTTGACCAGGTGGTGGGGGCCCAGGAGAGAGACAGGGCCATCATCGCTGACAACACCTCTGTGGCATAGAAGATAAACTGGAGGATTTGGAGAATAGATCCAGACGATTCAACCTGAGGATCAGAGGCGTGCCTACGGCAATAGTCGACTTTCCTTGTTACCTTAAGGCCGTGATCGACGAGATCCTCTCAGGTCATCCAGACCACGAATGGGAAGTGGAGCGTGCACATAGAGCCCTTGGGGGAAGTCGTAATCTAGACCTTCCCAAAGACATCATAGTCAGGCTTCTACGCCAACAATCTAGGGACCTGATCCTGGCAACTACCCGCAAAAAGGCTATGATCATAGGCCCAGATGGGGCCAAACTTCAATTTTTTGCGGATCTCTCCCCTTCCACACTTCAAAAACGGAGGCTGATGAAGCCTGCCCTGGAAGTCCTTCTCCGCCATGACATCAGGTACCGTTGGGGATTCCCATTTGCCCTAATTTTCTCAGTGGGGAGCACCCAGTATACAACGCGTTCTCTAGAAGACTGCCAAGAGCTTCTAAAGAGTCTGGATCTTACTGGGGGGGAACCGACTTCGACATCACCTGCATCGGCAGCTTTATCTCTCCCGAAAAGACAATGGTCGGAAGTGACCAGGCAAAAGAGGCCCACTGACCAAGCCTCAAAAATCACTCATAGGCGTCCCACCCAGATCATGGACTCGTAAATGCAATAACTCAGTTAATGCCATCTCCAGAGACTTTCAATTAGGCTGGTCCGCTTGAAAAGGCAACAGGCTACCAAAGACTTATTTGGCATCCACAGGAGTTACAAGGGCTTAAAAACACCATACCAAAATTCCTTGGTAGAGACTAACATGGAAGTCTCCTGGAACTGACCTAGCCTTTTCTCAGGACATTTTATTTTTCTTACTTTTTTACTTAGGTCCTCTAAGGAGCCTGGGGCCCTAAGCGGGGCCATGTCAACCAAAGACTTTTGAAATGTTGCTAACCCATGTTTTGTTTTCCTTCCTTTTTTAGCAGGTTTTAGCTGACTGATAAAGTTATAAGTTTTAATTTACATGCAGATAGTATAGTCAGTCCGTCAGGATCCTTCCTCACTGGACCGGGTCTAAAGGTTTACTCTGCTTTTAGTTCAGATAGAAAATTAGGTTAATAATGCTTAAATAAGCTATTCAAGGTTCTGGCTTTATTCTGTTTCCTTAATGCTTCTCTAGATTACTTTTGCCTGTCCTTGCTGGCGGGAATTGGAGCAGGGGCCCTAGTGTTCTGAGAGGGTAGAATGCTTAAGACAGGGCGGGTGGTCTTGGGACAGCAAGACCTCTTGACAACAATTGTACTTTCTTCCCTTTGTGTTCTCTTCACTGCTGCTCTTCTCTTTGTCACATATCAGCTTGGGTTCTCTTGCCCCTATACTCCCCCTTACTGTCTAACTGGAACCTGTCACTTAGTGCTTCCTCATACTTGTTATCTCTCCCTCTATGGCTGTCTAGGGGATTTAGAACCAAATCAGGGTTCACTCTACATAGCTGGGGTAGAGGCGGCGGCCTGTCTGCTGGACAGTGGGCCAAGCTGCCTGGCCTCAGAGAGTGGAGGACCTCTGGTACTATTGGAACGGATCTCTTTTCAGCCTAGTGAGTTGGGTTCTAACAGCTCTGAGACACTACCAGACTTGTCTGGTACTATCTTGCCTCCTGTAGATCTCTTGGGACCGCACCTGTACTACTTATACTCATGCCTCTTTTACCCCCACAGAGCTAAACATACTGGACCTCTTCTTGGCCGGGCTCAACCACTCCTATCCCCAAGAGGGGGAAATCCGCTCTGCACTCTCTCCTTGGCGCTCCTCCGGAAGGGTAAGGCTACGCTAATGCATCAGATATATACACCTCTAGTTTACCCATGACCACACCGATGACAATACTTACCCATAATGTGAAGGGTTTCAACTCCCCCTTCAAGCGAAGGAAGGCTTACCTTTATTATAAGACCCTTAACCCCATGGTGATCTTCTTACAGGAGACACATTTTGCCAGGAATAAAGTCCCAATCTACCTTGACAAAAATTATCCTCATTTTTATTACTCTACCCAGGTCTCCAAAAAAGAAGGAGTTGCAGTTTTGCTCCATAAGAGCCTCCAGTTTCAATTAACAACTAAGATAGTGGACCGGGAGGGCTACTACATCATTTTAAAGGGGACGATTTTGGGTTCTCCAGTTTCACTGGCCTCCTTCTATGCCCCTACGAAAACACCACATAAGACCCTGATCAGATTCCTAAGGGTTCTGGAGGGGGGAGAATGGGGCAAACTAATTATAGGAGGGGACTTTAATCTGGTATTAGACCCAGTGGCAGATAAATCTAAACCTCCACAAGAAGATCGCTACTCCAAAAAGAACAGGCAAATCTTAAAACTTCTGCACTCCTTAGACCTAGTTGACGCCTGGAGAGGTCTGCACCCAAGAGGGAGGGATTTCACTTTTTATTCCCCCACTCACGGGACTTATTCGCGTATAGACACAATATACATATGTAATTCGCTTCTAGATAGCTCAAACAAAGCGGATATAGTTCCGTGCACTTGGTCGGATCACGCGGCGGTCATACTTGAGGTAGACCTGGGAGTTCAATCTCGGATGCCCTATACCTGGAGACTTAATGAATACCTGGTATCGCAATCCGGATTCCAGGAACAAACTGAGAGGGAGTTGGCAGAATTTTTCGAGTCCAATGCGGGTGGGGAGACAGGGGCGGGATGGGTTTGGATGGCGCACAAAGCCTACATCAGGGGGGTGTTTATCAAGCTAGCCTCCCAACATAGGAAACAGAACAGGCTAAAAGAAAAGGAGCTAACAGAGAAACTAACTCAGTTAGAGCGGCAACATCAGCTTTCTCCCTCGATAGCTTTAAGGAAACAGATAGATAGAACCAGGCTAGAGCTGGATAGTATACTGACCATAAAAACGGATAAGGCATTAAGGAGGACTCAACATTTGTTTTATGCCAAGGCGAATAAACCTGACAAGCTACTAGCAAGGAGTTTAAAAACTAAGGGCCCTATTAAATTCTCCCTCGTAGTTCTCTCGGTGCTCGCAAAAGGCAGTTTTCCTGCTGTTTGCGAGAACCGAATCTCTCGCAGCCTGCCTTACGATATGACTGCGAGAAAATGGCCGAGAATAGGCTCCGAGAGAGCTACGTAGCCTTAAATCTATGCACGAGTCTCGCATATCGTAAGAATCCCTACGTGGACAAAAAGTCCACGCAAGGGATCCGAAAGCCTCTACGTGCTGCCTCGGAACAGCCCGAGACAGCAGTGTGAGGCTCCCCCCTCCACCCTATACACATCCCCATGTTGCAGGGGTCTCTATCAGGACGCCTGCAGCACCCCCACATTAACCCCTTGCAGCGGGGGTCCCCGATCTGCATAGATCAGGCCCCCCGCTGCATTTAAAACTTTTAAATTCCCCGCCGCGGCTCCTTAAAGGGACCGCGGCACACTATTACCCAATCCCGGCCGCGGCACTTAAAATTAACCCCCCTCTATGCTGGGGGTCCCCATCGGGACCCCCGAAGTGTCCCCACATAAACCCATTGCAGGGGGGGTCCCCGATCTGCATAGATCAGGCCCCCCGCTGCATTTAAAACTTTTAAATTCCCCGCCGCGGCTCCTTAAAGGGACCGCGGCACACTATTACCCAATCCCGGCCGCGGCACTTAAAATTAACCCCCCTCTATGCTGGGGGTCCCCATCGGGACCCCCGAAGTGTCCCCACATAAACCCATTGCAGGGGGGGGCCCCAATCTGCATAGATCAGGCCCCCCGCTGCATTTAAAACTTTTAAATTCCCCGCCGCGGCTCCTTAAAGGGACCGCGGCACACTATTACCCAATCCCGGCCGCGGCACTTAAAATTAACCCCCCTCTATGCTGGGGGTCCCCATCGGGACCCCCGAAGTGTCCCCACATAAACCCATTGCAGGGGGGGGCCCCGATCTGCATAGATCAGGCCCCCCGCTGCATTTAAAACTTTTAAATTCCCTGCCGCGGCTCCTTAAAGGGACCGCGGCACACTATTACCCAATCCCGGCCGCGGCACTTAAAATTAACCCCCCTCTATGCTGGGGGTCCCCATCGGGACCCCCGAAGTGTCCCCACATAAACCCATTGCAGAGGGGGGCCCCGATCTGCATAGATCAGGCGGGGGGCCTGCTGCATTTAAAACTTTTAAATTCCCCGCCGCGGCTCCTTAAAGGGACCGCGGCACACTATTACCCAATCCCGGCCGCGGCACTTAAAATTAACCCCCCTCTATGCTGGGGGTCCCCATCGGGACCCCCGAAGTGTCCCCACATAAACCCATTGCAGGGGGGGGCCCCGATCTGCATAGATCAGGCCCCCCGCTGATCTTAAAACTTTTAAATTCCCCGCCGCGGCTCCTTAAAGGGACCGCGGCACACTATTAACCAATCCCGGCCGCGGCACTTAAAATTAACCCCCCTCTATGCTGGGGGTCCCCATCGGGACCCCCGAAGTGTCCCCACATAAACCCATTGCAGAGGGGGGGCCCCGATCTGCATAGATCAGGCCCCCCGCTGCATTTAAAACTTTTAAATTCCCCGGCGCGACTTCTTAAAGGGACCGCGGCACACTATTACCCAATCCCGGCCGCGGCACTTAAAATTAATCCCCCTCTATGCTGGGGGTCCCCATCGGGACCGCCGAAGTGTCCCGCACTCGCACTAAAAATATTAACCCCAGGCAACTATAATTACCCCATTAACTCATGATGGTCAATCCAGACCACCATAAGGCCTAAATTAACCCATTAACTCATGATGGTCAATCCAGACCACCATAAGGCCTAAATTAACCCATTAACTCATGGTGGTCAATCCAGACCACAATAAGGCCTAAATTAACCCATTAACTCATGATGGTCAATCCAGACCACCATAAGGCCTAAATTAACCCATTAACTCATGGTGGTCAATCCAGACCACCATAAGGCCTAAATTAACCCATTAACTCATGATGGTCAATCCAGACCACCATAAGGCCTAAATTAACCCATTAACTCATGATGGTCAATACAGACCACCATAAGGCTCTATTTAACCCCATCAGTCCCATAAGGGTATATTATTACCATTATGGGCCTGTTACAACCCAACATTAACCACATAAGTGCCATGATGGTCCTCAAGGACCATCATGACACTAACTACAAACACTACACTATAACCCCCAATAAACCATTTAATCTAAACTAATCCCCCTCTACACTAATCTATTAACACTTACACTACCTACCTACACTACCTACCCCCTAGAAAAAAAAAAAACAATTACAACCCCACCCCCACTACAGAAAACAAAAAAATACATTATTGTGTTTATCTGTCTTTCCTTTTCAGGTGTGTAATTTTTTTATTTTCTGTAGTGGGGGGTGGGGTTGTAATGTATTTTTTTGTTTTCTGTAGTGGGGGGTGGGGTTGTAATTTTTTTTTTTTTTTCTGTACTGTAGGTTTTTTTGTTTTTGTACTGTAGGTTTTTTGTTTTCTGTGCTGTAGGTTTTTTGTTTTTTTGTAATTAGAGTGTTGGGGAGGTTTATTAGGGGGTAGGTAGTGTAGGTAGGTAGTGTAAGTGTTAATAGATTAGTGTAGAGGAGGGTTAGTTTAGATTAAATGGTTTATTGGGGGTTATAGTGTAGTGTTTGTAGTTAGTGTCATGATGGTCCTTGAGGACCATCATGGCACTTATGTGGTTAATGTTGGGTTGTAACAGGCCCATAATGGTAATAATATACCATTATGGGACTGATGGGGTTAAATAGAGCCTTATGGTGGTCTATATTGAACATCATGAGTTAATGGGTTAATTTAGGCCTTATAGTGGTCTGGATTGACCATCATGAGTTAATGGGTTAATTTAGGCCTTATGGTGGTCTGGATTGACCATCATGAGTTAATGGGTTAATTTAGGCCTTATGGTGGTCTGGATTGACCATCATGAGTTAATGGGTTAATTTAGGCCTTATGGTGGTCTGTATTGACCATCATGAGTTAATGGGTTAATTTAGGCCTTATGGTGGTCTGGATTGACCATCATGAGTTAATGGGTTAATTTAGGCCTTATGGTGGTCTGGATTGACCACCATGAGTTAATGGGTTAATTTAGGCCTTATGGTGGTCTGTATTGACCATCATGAGTTAATGGGTTAATTTAGGCCTTATGGTGGTCTGGATTGACCATCATGAGTTAATGGGTTAATTTAGGCCTTATGGTGGTCTGTATTGACCATCATGAGTTAATGGGTTAATTTAGGCCTTATGGTGGTCTGGATTGACCATCATGAGTTAATGGGTTAATTTAGGCCTTATGGTGGTCTGGATTGACCACCATGAGTTAATGGGTTAATTTAGGCCTTATGGTGGTCTGGATTGACCATCATGAGTTAATGGGTTAATTTAGGATTTATGGTGGTCTGGATTGACCATCATGAGTTAATGGGTTAATTTAGGCCTTATGGTGGTCTGGATTGACCACCATGAGTTAATGGGTTAATTTAGGCCTTATGGTGGTCTGGATTGACCACCATGAGTTAATGGGGTAATTATAGTTGCCTGGGGTTAATATTTTTAGTTTTTTGTCCTTTCAGGACCTTTACGGTCCTTTGAGGACCCGCGAGGCGGGAAATTTAAAATTGAATTGCAGCAGGGTCACGATCGGTGCCGATCGGGGCCCCCCGCTGCAGGGGGTTTATGTGGGGACACTTCGGGGGTCCCGATGGGGACCCCCAGCATAGAGGGGGGTTAATTTTAAGTGCCGCGGCCGGGATTGGGTAATAGTGTGCCACGGCCCCTTTAAGGAGCCGCGGCGGGGAATTTAAAAGTTTTAAATGCAGCGGGGGGGCCTGATCTATGCAGATCGGGGACCCCCCCTGCAATGGGTTTATGTGGGGACACTTCGGGGGTCCCGATGGGGACCCCCAGCATAGAGGGGGGTTAATTTTAAGTGCCGCGGCCGGGATTGGGTAATAGTGTGCCGCGGCCCCTTTAAGGAGCCGCGGCGGGGAATTTAAAAGTTTTAAATGCAGCGGGGGGCCTGATCGGTGCCGATCGAGGACCCCCGCTGCAAGGGGTTAATGTGTGGGGGCTGCGGGGGTTCCTATGGACCCCTGCAGCAAGGTGTTCATGTGAGGACACTTCGGGGGTCCCGACGGGGACCCCCGCATTGAGGGGGGGTTAATTTTAGGTGCCGGGGGGGTATTCGGAGTACCCCCACGGCAGGGCTTATGTGGGGGACTGCCGCGGAGGTCCCTTTTAGGACCCCCGCAGCAATCTCGCAGGCTGTCACTCCTCATGTACATTTACGCAGTGTAGATACGTACGGCCCTGCTGCGTAGCTCATACGTTGCTCGCAGCAGGGCTAATTTAATAGCATTGTAAGTTAGAGAAACTTTGCAGTACGTAGGGCTTAAGTAGAAGCCTCTTATTTACGAGGCTGGAATTTAATAGGGCCCTAAATATGCCCAAGCCAGGGTATCCCAAATCAGAAATAGGAAGGGGGATCTCACCTACAGCCAAAGCGAAATTCAGGAGGTCTTTAGGGATTTCTATCAAAATATTTACTCCACTCAGAAATTGGCCCCAGAGAATGTTATTCATTCCTATCTAAACTCCCTTGATTTGCCCCAGATTTCACCTTTGGACTTACAAAACTTGAATAAAGATGTTACTGTCAAAGCAATTCTAGATGCCATTAAAGAACTGAAGCTAGGGAAGTCCCCCGGCCCGGATGGGTTCACTAACATCTATTACAAAAAGTTCTCAGAAATTCTGGCCCCACATTTATGTAGTCTATTCAATTCAATTCTAAGAGGAGAGACGACTCCCCCTGAGCTGAACCATGCAGACTTGACGCTCTTCCCTAAGGAAGGCCGAGATCCAAAGGAAGCTAAAAATTATAGACCAATATCGCTTCTTAATGGCGACGTTAAACTGCTGGCCAAAATTTACTCCCAGAGGACCAATCAGGCTTTATTCCAAACAGGCAGACTAGTGACAACATTAGGAGGACTCTAAATGTTATTCATTTGGCTAGGTCTAGAGGTCTCCCTGTGTGCCTGCTCGCATTGGACATCGAAAAGGCGTTTGATACCCTGGAATGGCCCTTCCTATTCGCCACTTTGGCAAAGTTTGGGTTCAGAGGAAACTTCCTAAACCTATTGCGTACATATTATACACTTCCCAGGGCCACACTAAAACTGCCTGGCTCCCATACGGCCAGCATTAAAATCGAGAGAGGTACGAGACAGGGCTGCCCTCTGTCTCCTCTTCTTTTTGCTCTGGCCATTGAGCCTTTGGCTCAAGCGATCAGAGCTAACTCCTCTATAGAGGGGGTGCGGGTGGGGCACCAGCATCTAAAGTGTTCCTTGTTTGCTGATGACCTTCTCTGCACTCTCTCGAATCCTAGCTCCTCCGTAGGCGCCCTGATGGACACGATAGGGGTCTATGGCAACTTGTCAGGCTTGAGGCTAAACCAGGACAAGACAGAAGCTTTGAGTGTTGGGATCCCTTTGGATATTCTGAACCACCTGAAGGGAATTCATACATTTCTATGGCCCCCCTCACACATCAAATATCTAGGGATTAACTTGACCAACTCATTAACTAATATGTATAAGGCTAACTATCCACCTCTCTACAGGACTCTGCGGAGAGACCTGGAAAACTGGAATAAACGGCATATCTCATGGACAGGTAGAGTAGTCACGGTTAAAATGAACATATTGCCGAGGCTGCTCTATCTTGCCAGGACGCTGCCAATCCAGGTAAATAATACAGAATTGGCCCGCTTCCAGACACAAGTATTTCGGTTTATATGGAGAAATAGACCCCCTAAGATAGCGAGAAAAACGATGTATGTACATAAATCCAAGGGGGGCCTATCTTGTCCTAATTTCCTGAATTACTTCAGAGCAGCCCAGCTTGCCTCTGTCCCCCTAGCTCACTCCATTCCACTCCAACCAAACTGGGTCTTTGTAGAGGAGTTGCAGATGGCCCCGCTTACGTGGGGTATTATCCTGTGGGCTCCAGGTGCAAGCGCTTTCTACTCTAGAATACAGAATCCCATAACTAAATTTACACTAAGAGTTTGGATCTGGGCTAGGAGGAAACACAAACTAACTCACCCGGTATCTCCCCTCACATCAATCTTTACATCACCCTCCTTATCAACCACCATCACTGCAGAGTCCAAGGAATATTGGACTTCGCATGGTCTAGATAAACTGGGGGCTTGGTTTGAGGGAGGTTTGATGAGAACTTCAGAATCTATGATGAGGAACTTTGAGGTACCACACCGGGAACTTTTCAACTACATTAAAATAAGAAGCTGGATTGAAGAGATACAAAGAACCCATGGGCCCCCGAGGGACTCTTGGATGTCGGTAGTGAGGTCCTGTCCAAAGGAATTTTAGGGTCAATATACAAAATCTTCAATAGTCCACCAAGCACTTGGAGGCCTTCCTTTGTTTCGAAGTGGGAGTGGGACCTAGGACAAAATTGGGATGGGAATAAATGGGCTGAAACCTTATCGAACCTATCTAAGGGTTCATTTAATTATAGTTTGTTAGATACCTCTCTTAAGATTTTACACCGGACATACACAACTCCAGTTCGACTAAATAAGATATCCCAAACAATCCCAGATAGATGTTTTAGGGGGTGCCAAGGTAGGGGAGACTTTATACACACCTGGTGGAGCTGCCCTAAGGTATTTAAAATTTGGTCAGAAACGACCAGTCTAATCTCAAGAACACTCAAAACCCCACTCCAACCATCAATAGCAGTCTGTCTCCTGGGAGCTCGCTTCTCAAAACTGGGAAGGGAGGGGAATAAATTGGCCCAATTGATATTTCTAGCAGCTAAGAATACCATCGCAAGACGATGGAAGAGCAGGGACATTAATTTCCAGGAAGTAACAAACAAAATAAATTTTATTTGCATCAATGAGAGGATGACCCACATCATATCAGATACACATCACTGCTTCTTGGAGGTTTGGGAACCCTGGATCTTATTCACAAATAGTAATATATAACAACTAAGTTAAGGGAACACATTAAAGAAGCCATTCCTGTTGAGCGGCTGAGGAGTGGAGTGTGGAGCGGACGGGAAGAAATGGTGAGAGGACCCTGAGAGATATCTCTTCAGTATTCCAGAGGTACAGGGGGGGAGGAAGGTTACCTTAAGATTGGTTGAACGGGGAATTGCTGGGGGAAGACACTCCACCATATGTTTTGTACAATGCTACCTGTTTTCTCTCTACTTTATTTTTCTTTTATCATATTTCTTGCTGCTCTGGTTCATCTATGGAAATGTGAATTTCTGCAATTTGAACAATGTGACCTTATAAGCTGTATATATTGCTGAATCTAAAGAAACTAATGTGAATATATTTGGACAGAATCACCAAAAATACGAAAAAAGAGTTGTAATGGAGTTTTTATTTAAATGGAATGGTTTCAACATGTTAGCAATACGATGTTAGTTATAAGACAACTTTTGGTCTATGTTTTTCATTATTCTTTTTTGTCTTGTCTTTGCAATTCCAGAACTTCTCAATAAAATTTATGTTATAAAAAAAAAGGGGTAGAATTAAGTGGGTATGCCTGTATATAGTCACCAACACAGTCTCCCTACTTGCAACAGGACCTCATGGATGCATCACTGCTCCAAGCACTGGCATCTAATAAACTATGTAATTGTCAGGTGAAGGGACAAACAGGATGTCAGCGTGACAAATGCTACTAGCGGATCTGCAGCTCATAGTATCCAAAATAAAGCTCCATATTATGCCAAGGAGATAACAACAAGGTTGTAAAGCCCTCCAAAGGACTTAGAGCATGAGCTTGTTGATTTTCATCCTGAGGATGAAGCCGGGAAAAACTGGAATTGATTTCGCAACACAGTCCACACAGCTGCATCGAAGGTATTCAAGCCCTTCATACATACAGTGAGGGGAAAAAGTATTTGATCTCCTGCTGATTTTGAACATTTGTCCACTGACAAAAAAATGATCAGTCTATAATTTTAATGGTAGGTTTATTTTAACAGTGAGAGACAGAATACAAAAAAAACAAGAAAAACGCATGTCAAAAAAGTTATAAATTGATTTACAGGTCAATGAGTGAAATAAGTATTTGATCCCTGATATTAGGAGGACTCTCTTAAAAGGGGTGTTACAAATATTAGCTTGTTACCTGTATAAAAGACACCTGTTCACAGAAGCAAACAATCAATCAGATTCCAAACTCTCCACCATGGCCAAGACCAAAGAGCTGTACAAGGATGTCAGGGACAAGATTGTAGACCTACACAAGGCTGGAATGGGCTACAAGACCATCACAAAGCAGCTTGGTGAGAAGGTGACAACAGTTGGTGTGATTATTCGCAAATGGAAGAAACACAAAATAACTCAGTCTCCCTCGGTCTGGTGCTCCCTGCAAGATCTCACCTTGTGGAGTTTCAATGATCATGAGAATGGTGAGGAATCAGCCCAGAACTACAAGTGAGGATCTTGTTAATGATCTCAAGGCAGCTGGGAGCAAGAAAACAATTGGCAACACACTACGCCGTGAAGGACTGAAATTCTGCAGCACCCGCAAGGTCCCCCTGTTCAAGAAAGCACATGTACAGGCCCGTCTGAAGTTCGCCAATGAACATCTGAATGATTCAGAGGAAAACTGGGTGGAAGTGTTGTGGTCAGGTGAGACCAAAATCTTTGGCATTACTCAACTCGCCATGTTTGAAGGAGGAGAAATGCTGCCTATGACTCCAAGAACACCATCCCCACCGTCAAACATGGAGGTGGAAACATTATGCTTTTGGCGGGGGGGGGGGGGGTCTGCTAAGGGGACAGGACAACTGCACCGCATCAAAGGGACGATGGACAGTGCCATGTACCATCAAATCTTGGGTGAGAACCTCCTTCCCTCAGCCAGGGCATTGACAATGGGTCATGGATGGGTATTCCAGCATTACAATGACCCAAAACACACAGCCAAAGCAACAAAGGAGTGGCTCAAGAAGAAGCCCATTAAGGTACGGGTGTGGCCTAGCTAGTCTCCAGACCTAAATCCCATAGAAAATCTGTGGAGGGAGTTGAAGGTTCGAGTTCCCAAACACCAGCCTCAATACCTTAATGACTTGGAGGGGATCTACAAAGAGTAGTGGGACAAAATCCCTCCTGAGATGTGTGCAAACCTGGTGGCCAACTACAAGAAACGTCTGACCTCTGTGACTGCAGCAAGGGTTTTGCCACCAAGTACTAAGTCGAAGGGGTCAAATGCTTATTTCACTCATTGACCTGCAAATCAATTTATAAGTTTTTTGACATGCGTTTTTCTTGCTTTTTTTTGTTTTGTTATTCTGTCTCTCACTGTTAACATACACCTACCATTAAAATATAGACTGATCAGCAGGAGATTCATTACTTTTTCCCTCACTGTAGGCATTTAGACTGGTTTGACAGAAATGATGTCAAAAGCCTGACCTTAATTGCTGTGAAGCATCACCTGAAACATGCCCATCAGAACAAACTATCCTCAGTGTGACTCCTTGGACAAAACATGCATGCGGATGACATGTTTCATATATTATAATGATCCATTGATAGTAACCAAATTGCAGTTTTTCCTTTTTCTATTTGTAATATAGAACCCACTGTGATACCTCTGTTTATCATAAGTATAATAAGGAAGAGGATACATATAACTACATACGCATTATGACCATCTTAGTCCCCAGAAGCACTTCCACCATGACCAAAAACATCTACAAACTGCCTAAATTTATGACCTGCGGAATAGACTTTATATTGTGCTAATGTTGTACTGCTTATGTAGATAGATTTACACTTTTCTAATAAACCACTAAGAATGGAAATGATATCCTTGATACAGCTGGATGAACTGGCAGAGAATATTGAGGCTAAATTTAATACTTTTTAATCTGGTAAATGCATTTGTGGGAACGGATTTAAATCTATTATGATATACTTGACTTATAACCAATGAACAATAAATATAATATTTTTACTATTGTGGTAAGATTATTAAATAAAGAAAATTCTCTTTTGAGTGAGGTTTGTTAAAATGAACAAGCCAATTAGACAAATTTATGAGTCCATATTTTCCAATAAATTGTAAAAATCTAGTCAGTTATTAAATTGATGCAAAGGGCAAATTAAAGCCATGTATCATAGCAACAGCTATATAAAGTACATGGAGATTTTGCCAATGATACATAACTTATTTTAGTTCTTGTAATTTAGGATTGGCCAGCATGAGTAATTATGTTCTAATCGCTGTACAGGTGGTCTTCAATATAATACAAAAAAAGCAGCCAGAATTACACAAAGATTTGGTCTCAATACCTGATAATGTATTGCTGGTTTTGGGGTGACACTGACACTGTTACTGCACCTATGATCAGGGAGTATAGATCTAACTCTGTGGTGGTGCAGTGAGTTCTCTACCTCTGTGAACTTGACAAGGTAGCAATGGCAGAGCTAAAGAATGCAGGGCCACAGTGCAAAAAAAAATGTTGTCCCCTCCCCCAAGGAGGGTATAAAAATGATTTTGCATTGGCACCCCAGTACCCACTCACTCTGTACCCCTCAAGCCCCCTTCCCATAAAAGCTTCCCACATCAAGACTCCTTTCGATAACAGCACCCCTCCCCAAGACCATTTCCCATAGCTGCTGCCCCATGATCCCTTTCCATAGCTGCTTCTCTTCCCATAGATGCTTCTATTCCCTTACCTCTTGCCAGTGTGAGGCTCCACTGTCTGCACCACAGCTCCCAGATGTGCGAACTCCACTTTCCAACGACATCATGGGAGAGGGGCTGTGACAAGGTTTTACCAGGGATATATGTGAGCCGCAGACTCTGCAAAGTTCTCTTTCCCCAGAAGGACTGGAAGGGTTAACTCAGCAGCACTATTTAACCCAGCTATGCTAATGGATGTACATGGATGAAAGCCTTGATAGTGAAGAAACTATTCTACAGCAAAGTTAGCACTCTACCAGAGCAAGGCCTTTTCATTTTAGGCTTTTGATTTTGGTGTGCTATTATATATTATAAAACTGGCAAATGATTATAGTAAAATTGAAAAGCATTTCACAAGCCTCCTGTCTGATGTTCCTCCATCAAAAGTGACAGGAATCACGGTACTGACCCAGAGGAAGACAGTTACCTTGTCACATTTGGTGTCAGAAGTGGGTTTAAGATAGAGGAGCTTGTGAAAGCTCCTGTAGAAATCACTGCATGCCAGAAAGAGAAGACAAGCCATAGAGGACAGAGCCCATATAGCACAGGCCTTGGCAGAACAACAGGCCCAAGCCAAAGAAGACAGAGCTCATATGATACAAGCCACTGCAGAAGAACAGACCTGAGTCACAGAAAACTTCAGCTGGAAATAAACCAATAATTTCTGGCCCAGCTGCAGCACCAGATACCTGCAAAAACTGCTGTAATTCCAGAGACCAGTGGAAGCAGTAAACCTAATATCTTTCTCCAAAAAAATAGATTAATGAACATAATGTGGAAACATACCTCCTGACCTTTAAAGGAATTGCCATTAGGGAATCTTGGCCCAGAAGAAACTGGGCCAGTATAAGTAGACCTTATGTGTATGGTGAAGCTCAAAAAGCTTACTTTGACCTGAATACATCTAAAAGCAGAGATCCTGCCCAGATCTAAAGTTACCAGAAATGTCAGAGCACAGAGATTTCACTCCTGGAAATTTGTGGAGAATAAGATCCCTCCCTCACAAATGTTTGACCTGCTACACTAAGTACATATCATGGAAAATTATAGCACTGCTGGTGATTGATCACTATTTGAGTCTTCCTCAATGCTTAAATGAACGGGTGGGACAAAATGAACCAGAGATAACTGACTATGAATAAACTCTCACATTGCTCAAGGGGAGGCCTCCAGCACTCAAAGGCGGTCTAGTGCTTCAAAGACTCATACCATTAATTTGGATTGAAAGCCTGGATTAAGACAAGGAAATGTGAATTCTGAATTTGGAAGATATCAACTATGAAACACCCCAGAAAGGATGGTTACAGAAGAGCCAAAACAAAGATGAATCCCAATAAGCAAGGTCAAGTGCTTTTATTGTGGAAAACTGGGGCATGTAGCGGCTTATTGTCCAAGCAAGGAAGAACACACGCAATTTAACATGGGAGAACACCAGTACAACTATAACCTGATCTAGTTGATGGGAGTAGCAGAAAAGTTTCACCAATTTACCAAAACTATAAAGGTTAACGGTAAAGAAAAAATGCAATTAATTGACTGATTAATTGATTTCAGGCAAAATCATAAAGTATGGTGAAATAAAAACATAAAACAAAATAGACATAAAATGTGTATATGGAACAGTGAATCTCTATCCTACAGGTACAGCAATACTGGATGTACATGGGAAGAAGATGATAACCACTGTGACAATAGTCACTAACTTACCTTATCCTGTCATGGTACACAGAGATTTTCCCAACTTTGAAGACATTTTTTAAATAAACAAATGGGAAAACATAAAAATACCTGAAGAGAAAACCCAGACTGAGCAAGAATCTATCTCGCCACATCTGGCATGCTTAGAAAATGTCCTGTTCTCTAGACCAAGGAAGGTGCGTAAAACAAAGCGTGAAAGATGGAAAGCAAAAAAGATTGGTTCAGAAATAAGGAGAAAGCTTTTGAGGAGGCTTTAACGGCCAGTCAGGCTGAGGAAAGAAGACCAGTCTCTCACAATAAAGAAGAAAGGGCCAGTACAGGAGAACATGAGGAGGAAGATTTGACAATACAACTGTTTTCTTCTGAAATCTGTAATCTTGCATGTGACCAAGCTTCTGATCCAGTGCTTTAAAATATTCAAAATAAGCTAGCAGTAGTAAACAGGGTACCTATCTCTGTAAGAGAAATTAAACAGAATGATCTGCTGTACAGAATTGTTTCTTCAGGTGACAAGGCACTGGAGCAACTTCTAGTTCCTAAAACACAGAAAAGTTTAGTTTTGGTTTTTCCAATAGGATTTACTGGTTTATCAGAATAAAATCTGATTATTTTTGTTTCTGTCTATTCATATCTAAATAATGTCTGCTAACTATTCTTGATGTTTGCAAGCCTGCAGAGGATCCAAATAAATCTCCCTGTTCTCAGTCGATTCACCTCCTTATCAAACCTTAGTGATTCAGGTACTATTCACCCAATCATCTCTATAAATCCTGTATTATTGTAAGTCCCTTTTGTGAATCTTGTGTTTTTATAAATATAAACATAATAATAAAAAAAAATGGTCGCAAAGGCGTTTTCAAATGTATTTAACATGTTATCTGTCCCCTCTCTTTCCCCCATGCTTCAATTTTAGATTATATTTTACATTTCTGAGGGTAGATTAAGGCTTGGATTAAACAACTACCAATAGAAAACGAAAACAGACTACTTATGTTTTTATAGCTATTTATATTTATTTGTGTTCCAAATTTGTGTCCACATGAAACAGCAAGCAAAAATTCAGCATTTCAAATTACTTTTACAGCAATGTTCTTTTACATAATTAAAATGCTCCTTCAAAAACGGCTCCTTCACTATTAAGCCTGGATAGAGCTTGGTGGGACAACAATCAAGTTACCTAGAATATGATATTGAAAATGTTATCAAATCCATAACAAACAATGCTGCTTTACTGGTTAATTTCAAATATTCCCAGAGTTTTATAGTTCTACAATTAGTATCTGTTCAGCTATAGGTAGAACTATTTATTTTTAGTAATAACATGAGAATTGAAAAAAAGACTTGTTCACTTTTGATATTTTTCTGTGTGGCATCCCCACTAGATATGCTTCTGTACTTCAGTACTTAAAAATAAAAGGTAACATATTTTAATTTGGTTAGTTAGAAAAGTTTATACATATCAAAAATATGCAGTGTTTACTGCAACTAAAATATATAGTTATATGATAGTTTTCCTATATTTAGATTTTACTAGAATGGACTAGTATCTCCTTGAGCAATTACTGGTAATCCTGATAAGAAAAAGAAAGTGAGATTTTGAGAACTGTTTTTTTGTTTGTTTTGAGTCAATTCATTTATTGGAACATTCCATCTTAAACTGCTTAGTTCAGAAGGAGTAAGAGTAGAAATGTATACTCAGTCATCCCAGATGGTAGTTGGGTTATGAACCCAGAATGTAAGGGGCGTGAAATTCCCAACAAAGAAAATGCTGCTATTAGATGCATTTAGGGATAACAAATATGAGATCGTTTATATACAAGAAACTAATTTTGATTATAATGACCCATAAAATTAACAAGTAATTTCTATGCACATAGAGACTTAGATTCAAGCCAATCAGGGAAAATTGGATTGGGAGTAATATATATTTTACTATGGAACACAATATTGTCGATGTAGATGGGAGATACATAATTATCACTGGCTGTATTTCAGGTTATACAGTTACTTTGGCAAACCTCTTTTTATTTTTAAATATCTGCAAGTTTTTAATCTTGGAAGGTGCTTTGGGAAAAAGCACCAAGTACCCAAGATTTTAAGCTCAAAGGCAAGGCCCTTCATTTTGCCATGTGTTGATACTGTATGTTTCTTATGTTCAATCCTTGTACAGCGCTACAAAATATGTTGGCGTTTTACAAATAAAGGATAATAATAATAATAATAATAATAATAATAAATGTTATGGATTTATTGACTGAACATAAAATGGGTTTAGTAATACTTGCTGTAGACTTCAGTATAATGTAATAATAGTTTTACACCAATAACATGAAACAACTTGGAATAAAAATGTTAACACATGAAAAAAAATAAAAAAAAACAGGAAAATTTTTAAAAACATTGTAACACAATACCTGTTATTAGACACTAGTGACTTGCCCGTCAAAAAATGACGGTCAATAAAAGAAAGTGTTGAAATGCTGTTTGTCACACAATGTGAGTGTACTGTGTGCTTAAACTATATAGACCCCTCTAACACACTAATGAACGCATGTAATAACACTATAAGTGCCATGAGGGTCATCCAGGACCCTCATGACCCAAAGTGTAAGCACTACACCATTTTAACCCGGTCATTTATGGCGGTCTATCCAGACCCTCATAAGCCTCTATTTAACTCCATCAGTCCCATAAGGGTATATTATGACCATTATGGGCCTGTTACAACCCAACATTAACCACATAAGTGCCATGACGGTCCTCAAGGACAATCATGACACTAAGTATAAACACTACACTTCACTATACCCCCACAATAAAACATTAAATATCAACTAAACACCCTCTACACTAACCTATTAACACCTACACTACCTACCTACCCCCTAGTAACCCCCACCCCACCATTGTAATTACAGAAATCAAAAAAACTAAAGTCATGAAAAATCAGAAATCTACATTATATAAAATAAAAAAATAAAAAATCACCAAAAAAAAAATTGTACATTACAGAAAAAAAAAAAACCTAAGTCACAAAAAATAAAAAAAGGAACATTACAGAAAATAAAAAAGTACATTACAACCCCCCCACTACAGAATGTAATATACTTCCCATTATCTAATATACAATACTATCTAATATACATCCCCCTATCTATCTATCTATCTATCTATCTATCTAATATACAATAAATATTATCTATATACTATACATCCCCCTATCTATCTAATATACAGTCCATGCTATCTCTATATAGCAACTCTAATTCTAAGCTACAATAAAATAATTAAGACCACTTACCTTTGAGATGTTTCTTCAGATCACCAACCTAGGGTAAAAAAGATTACAAAAAATGAATACAACACGTTTACATAAAATAACTAAACATTCTAAATATTCTAAATATTATACTCACCTTTCCAGCATGTCCCGTTCCAGCATGTCACGTCCCAGCATGTCACGCCCTTCATCTTTGCGTCTTCATTGTACTTACCTCCCCGCAATGTCTCCAGCCTCCTGGTGTTCTGCTCCGGAAGCATCCGCGCGTTAAATGAGCTAATGAGCTTCATACAGAGTGTTCCAGAATAAAATTGGCAATGGGGCTTCTGATTGGCTGAAAACCCTGTCTATCAAATTCAGCCAATGAGAAGACGCCAATTGTGATCCAATGAAAAAGGGATACACCCCAAAATACCACGCTGATTGGATAACACGGCTGTCAATCTTTATTTGAACCAATTCTAAGGCTTTATTGCCATCCGCCAATCACAATGGAATATACCCCCACATACTGATTGGTGAAGACATCTGTGCCTTCCCCTTGGCTGTAATATTGATTGACATTAACAATAGCCAATGAGAATGCGCAAATCCTTCACCAATCAGTACGTGGGGGTGTATTCCATTGTAATTGGCTATTGTCAGTGCAACCAATCAGAATGTTCAAATGCTCCAACCAATCACCCTGTGTGATTGGCTGAAGGCATCTGCGCCTTGTGATTGGTTTAAATAAAGATTGACAGGTACATTATCCAATCAGAGTGGGATTTTAGGGTGTTTCCCTTTCTGATTGGCTCACACATTGTCGCCTCCTGATTGGGTGAATTTGATAGACAGCGATTTCAACCAATCAGAAGGCGCCATTGCCTATTTTCTTCCGGAAAAGTCTCTGGGAGCCTCATTAGCGTCAGGAATGTTCATGAGTGCGGATGTGAGTATTATTATTTTTTTTTTACAGGGCGTGGCAGAAGAGGAGACGGAGGCCGGAGACATCGCGGGGAGGTAAGTACAATGTAGATTATGTTTATTTTATTTTGTTTTTATGTATATGTATGTGTATTAATGTTATGTTTTTTTTTAACAGGTGCCGCTCCGAAGAAGAGTAAAAGAATCAGGACGGGACATGCCGGAAAGGTGAGTATAATATTTAGAATGTATAGAATGTTTATTTATGTACTGTAAACGTGTTGCACTCATTTTTTTTCCCCCCGTAGGTGCCTGATCTGAATGGACATCTGCAAAGATAAGTGGTCTTAATTTTTTTATTTTAGCTTAGAATTAGATTATTTTATATATAGATAGCATTTATTGTATGTTAGCTAGGGGTATGTGTTTTATATAAATAGCATAGAATGTATTGTATATTAGATTGTGGTATTTATTTAGATAGATTGGGGATGTATATTATATAGATAGGATGTATATTACATTATGGTATTTAGTTAGATATATTGTGTGATGTATATTAGATAGGGGTGTATTGTATTGTATGTATTTGTATTATATTTTAAGTATTGTATTGTATGTATTATATTGTATGTATTTGTATTATATGTATTTCCTTTTCAGGTGTGACAATTATTTATAAAAGCATTAAAGTACATTCAGTGGTCAATGCCTATCTTTGATGTGCTGATTTATTTCAGTACTTTGTTATATACAAATTAATGCCATATACAGTATAAGAATGCTATTGCCAAAAGCTTCAAAGCTTCGTGTATCAGTTGTCTGTACACAGCTGTTTAAGAGAATAGAAAATAACCTTGTAAATGGTAACAAAATGTACTTCTAAACCTGTTTTGTAACAGTTCATGTATCTCTTTAATGTTTCAAAGAGGTAAAACAAAAAAAAAGCAATGTAACTTTATGCGTCATTCATTGTGAGTTTTCGTTAAGGAACCACTGAATCCCCACATTTGCTCTTTTGAAAAACTAGGAAAAATGTACACTTTAAATGTATAAACTATTATATGCAATTACCCTTAATTGTGGATGATGATTTCCTTGATTGAGCTACATGACTGAGCTGCTTCCCAACAGGGGTGGGCGCTGTAGGCTGATCATTTGACTACCTCTAGTCATCATCATTTTATGGGGGAGAAGGGTTTAATATATCCCTATACCATCTCTAGGGGACTCATGCCATTCAATATTCGATAGATGTAAGCCATATAAACAGCACAAAAGTGTAAAAATGTACTTTGGAATCTTTGACCCCTAATAAATTGTCCAAATTGTAGTTACTGTAGCCCGTAATGCAGCCTGCAAAAGTTACTGCTATTAAATTGGCCTGCGGGCTACAGGTTAAAAATCCCTATGGTTGTCAAAATCGTAACTCTGACCCAGCTAAGCCTTTGATCTGTCAAACCCGCAATCGTTAAATCACAAATCGCTATTAAATTGCTACAATTCTTCTAGCCCGCAATTGTTTTTACACACCGTTAATGGCAAATGTAGCCAAAAATCCTACGAGTACCAGATAGGACTCGCAAGGGGTTAAACACCTGATCGGAGCACTGTAAAAGCACATAAAAAATAAATACTGCACTTTAAAAGACTGGGAAAGTGATGAAAGACATTAGAATTAATTGCACAAAAGTCTCAAGATTGTAAATCTGCAATACAATTTTTTTTTATTTTGGTGTAATTTCTGTGTTATATTGATCCAAGCAATCAATAAGGTTATTGCATATCATTGAACTCGCATGGACTAGAATAATAGATTTATTGAATTTTTTAGATTGCAACATTTTTGGATTGCAAGTCCGATCGCATATCGGACTTCTAAACACTAACTGATTGTGGTTTAACCTTCATGTTTTACTGATGTCATGATGACGGTCTCAATTACTATTGGCTGTTTGTAAATTGGTACTTACGGGCTTGCTTAATTGATCATGATCATGCCCTGAAATACTACATACAGTTACATTGTTTACATTTTTGGCTTTCAGCCATGTCATTGCGGGCTTGTTCAATTTAATCGCTCTGTAACTTTTGCAAATGTCAAGCCCACAGACTTACGGGCTTTATAAAGGCAACTGGAATTTAATAAGGGCTTTTGTTTTCAAAGCTTTTTCCAAAGATTTTTTTTGAATGGAAAAATGAGGCGTGTACTATACTTCAGCATTTCGAAAAAGTAACCTTAAACTAAAAATAGTAGTTTGATTAATTAAGCACACTATTTAATTATTTTATAAGAATATAAAGATTTGCAGAGCAACATATCTCCATTTGTCATTTTGTCTTTAAAGATAGAAAAGAGCAATGTAACACACAGTATTTTTTGGACAAGTCACATAAAATCTTGCTTATAAACATGGCATAATGTATGTCCTGTTCTGGGTTCAATGCTGGACTACAAGAGTATAAAAGTAATTACTATGAGTAGATTAATTGGGAATTCAGACCTGTATAAGAAAGCACCTTCCTATGAAAGCAAATATATAAAGGTTGACTATGTCTCTCCTCCCTTTATTTTTTTGTACTGTATTTAAAATATAATCTTTTAAAGAACTACACATAAAATATGCATTTATGTTGGTGTGTATTATATCATGAATCTAATATTGGCAATTTAGTGACATTCCCAATATCCCACAAAACCAACATAATAACTATATATACTTGAAACAATAAAAACAGAAACAAGTTAAACAAGGCTATGGTTTTTATTAAGCATTTTAAAAACCCAGTTAAATAGCACACCAACTTGAAAAAACATTAAAATGAATCTTTAAAGGTGCTTGTTCAAGAATGAAGGAGGTGCCAAGACACCATTTGCACCACACACTGTGACAATAAATGCCACCTAATCACTCCAAGCATGAAAGCAAACAGAGTCACCCCCAAAGCAAGGTGATAGATCACCATGACATAGTGACATAGTATCATTGTAATTGAGAATGGAAAAAGTTCCATCTTTTTAGACCTCTTTTGATCCTTATGTTTAGTGAATTGCAAACAAAAAAACAATTGAAAATCTTCCAAATGTCTCACAATCTGAAAAAAGTCCTTCTGGTTACTCCCTGGATTAATAACCATCTTTCTCTAGTTATCCAACATAACCCTGTGTGCCCTTTTTATTCACAAATATATTCCAATCTGTTATTAAATGTGCCTTCCATAACCACCTTTCATAGAGAGTTCCACAGTCTGACAGCCCTTACTGTGAAGAGCCTTTTATTTCCTTAAGGTCGAATCTTATTTTCTTCTAACATCAAGGGATGTCCTCTTGTCAGTTGAAAACCTCTTGGGACAAAAAAGTTCTACTGATAAGGCCTTATATAGCCATTGAAAAGGCAGCAGGAAAGTTGGAGCAATCAACTCCACATCCCATCGTGACAACCCAATATATATTTAAGAAACAAACAATACCAAAATGTAAACAAGATGACGGTTAGTAAAGAAGGTGATCAGGAGAGACACAAGACCGTACAAGATTCTGTAGACGAGGAATTTATTTTTCTTAATTTTAATCTCTATTGGAAAAAAAATTAATTTTGTGATATTATATGTTTATATACAGTGCTTAGTGGTTCAGCCGCACTGATTGCAGTGGAAGTTGCAGCACTTCCCTTACTCCTTGCATTTAGAGAATGAGACCACTACAGTAAATTCAATAACACCAGAGCCCGATTTCTTAACACATAAAAATGATTTCCTGCTCATTATGTTGTATTAGAAAAGTGTAATCAACAGCTGCTTATTCATATTATGACTTTTTATCAGTGTGATATCATCACCTGACTACTTGAAATGTGTTGATGACTGAAGTTGCAAAAACTTATGAAACTTAATACTGTGTTTGGATGATATGTCGGTCCATTAAAACTTATCACAGCCAACAAAGTGCACTGTAACTTTCTATAAATATTCAGTCTGAAATAACTTTTGCATCTGGAAGCCATTTCAGAACAAGTCTCTTGCAAATATATCAGACAAATATGAGTATCTGCTCCTTTTCACACCCTTCTGAAAATCCACGGCTCATACGCTCAGTTCCTGTAAACCTACTTTACGATGCTGAATTGCTCAAAATTAAATTGCAGAAAATAATTTTTCTTTTGAATTCCACAGATAGCATAAGCATTTATCAACTCTTGAATACACTACAGCTGTGTGTGGTTCTCTTTAAACCTGTTTTGGGGATTATTACAGATCATCAAGTTGCAGCATCTGCTTTGAATGCACTTGCATAGACACTTCAAACTATTTACAGCATAAGGCTGATGTGTACTAAAAATCTGCAGCTCAC
Organism: Discoglossus pictus; assembly: GCA_027410445.1. NCBI lineage: Eukaryota > Metazoa > Chordata > Amphibia > Anura > Alytidae > Discoglossus > Discoglossus pictus. Next base: position 394,457,274 of record CM050166.1, on the reverse strand, counting down.
TTTAAAATCTCCCATATAAATTAACACAGCTGGCAATGATGCTAAGGGAAGCACTTTTAACTAAAAAGCCTGTAAAATTGCTTCCTGATTTTAATACATTTGTTATGCTCTCCTTTGGTTTGCACTCACTCAGCAAGGGGTTTCAAAGAGCCGTAAAAGTACTTTACTGCAAAACATAAAGATAACTAGTTGCCGTTATATTTTTGCAGAGGCTTGGGGTCACTCATTTGTACAGAGAAACAAATTGCTCGTGTAGTAGTATAGTAGTATATCCATATGCATAGAAGTATGTCATTTTCTGATATATTGTATATATGCACAAACACGTATGCTTTTAGTTATATACAGTAACATGTATGCATGTATTTTGGGATTATGTGGATGTAGCAAGAGAAAAGGGGGATTTGTAATTAAGGTGTGCATATTTAAATGAGCCTAGCACAGCATAAACAATAAATATATATTTTTGACAGGTTTACTAACTTACAAGGAGTTGTGAGGAAGTTGTTAATTTTGAGGACAGAGGGTCATTTTGAAAGCCTATATATTGTCTGGTACACCTTGTTGTATAGCTCATAGCATATCATTACTTTGCTTACAGTCTCCATTGTTTGTGTGCTAACAGTTCCATATCAACTTATTCTTTTTTTTTTTATTTTAGCCCTATTAAATTCACCAAATCGCACTTTCAGAAGCCCATAAAGGAGCCCACAAATGTAGAGATACAACTCAAAATAGTAACTTCTATAAGGATGCTTCACCGATGAAGCCTATGCGAAACGTGCTTCGACATGTCTGGAGCGCCACTTGATGACATCACACGCTGCCAAATCCCGCCAAACAGCTGAGATCCCAATTAGGAGAGCAATGTGTACTGTCACAGATGGATCCTTATAGATGTTACTATTTGGAGTTGTAACTCTATTTATATAAAGATAAGTGTCTAATTACATACAAAGGGCCTCATTCTATTATCGGCCGTAAATCGGCCGTAAGGCTGCGATTCCTTGCGGGGGTTCTGTTAACTCGCGTTTCTATTATACGGCCCCGCAAGGATCTCCCCTTACGGCCGGCCGCATATCTTGAAACCGGCCGTAAGCTCTGAAATCTAAAAACGCAAACATAAATTCAAGCCTTCACTGTACAGCTCTGTAAATGCTAGGGATCATATTGGGGGACATGAGGATTAAAAGTAACCCACTCTCAAGCTTGCACATCAGCCCAAACCCGAGTTCAAATTAACTGTTTATTTTCTGGCTGCGGCGTGGGCGTGTCTGAAGTGCTCCAAGCACTCTGGACTTTTTACAAAAATATTTTACGTATATTAAAAAAAAATTATTTTACGGATTTGAGTATAGGGTAATTATGTGCTATTTTTGCTAACACCGAATATCACTTTATAGACTCTGCAAAGTGCAGGATGGCTTTATTTGGGCTATTTTATGTGCTTAATTGGTGCTAGCGGGACCTCTTTCCTGCAAGTAAGCTGCGGCTCGCTTTTAGCCTTGCAGAGAGGGTTCCCGGAGCAATTGAATTGCAAATACAAATACAGTGGCAGGCACTTCACATCAGCAGAGCCATAGCAACATAAAGTGTATGATTGCAAACGCAAGAAGTTTGCCTGGGAAAATGGATGAGCTAGAAATATTAGCAGTACAAGAAAAATGGGGCTTAATAGGCATTACGGAAACATGGTGGGATGAATCTCATGACTGGACTGTTAATCTGGATGGTTATAACCTATTTAGGAAAGATAGGGGAAATGGTAAAAGAGGAGGAGGGATCTGTCTTTATGTTAAGCCTGAATTTAAGCCTATAGTTAGAGAAGATATTTATGCTGGCACTAACGGCATCATTGAATCCTTGTGGGTTGAGCTAAATAGTGGAGGAGCTAATTCTAAATGCATATTGGTGGGAGTATGCTATAAACCCCCAAATATAGCTGAAAGTGAGGAAATACAATTATTGTTACAGATTGGAAATGCAGCTAAGCATGGGCAAGTTCTAATAATGGGAGACTTTAATTACCCTGATATAAACTGGATAAACGAGACCAGCAGCTCAGCTAAGGGGAGCAGGTTCTTGAGTACACTCAGGGATCATTATCTAGCCCAGGTAATACAAGAACCTACTAGAAATGGGGCCATCTTGGATTTAGTCATCACAAGTAATATTGATATAATATCAAATGTAAAAATAGGGGAACCCTTGGGGAACAGTGATCACAACACAGTCTCATTTGAGATTGAATACAAAAAACAGAGTTGTAAGGGGCCAACAAAAACTCTAAATTTTAAAAGGGCTAACTTTAATGGGCTACGGGCAGCAATACAACATATAGACTGGGACAAAGAACTTACAGGGAATAATACTGAAAATAAATGGACAACATTCAAATCCTTACTAAATAAACATACTCATCAGCATGTACCATGTGGAAATAAAATAAATAGGAGTAAATCACATCCCATGTGGCTTAACAATGACTTAAAGATCATGATGAGGAAAAAGAAATATGCATTTAAATTATACAAGAAGGAGGGAACAGAGGCATCTTTATGTGACTATAAGGAAATCAACAAGGCTTGCAAAAGGGCTATTAGACTGGCTAAAATAGAAAATGAGAAGTCAGTTGCAATGGAAAGTAAGACTAACCCTAAAATATTTTATAAATATATTAATGGGAAGAAGGCCAGGAAGGAATCGATAGGACCATTACAATGTGACACAGGCCATCTGATAATTAGTGACCAGGAAAAGGCAGATGAGCTAAATAGGTTATTTTCGTCGGTTTACACAAGGGAGGTACCAGTGGTTGGGACACTGCAACATAATGGGGCTACACTACCTTCACTAAATAATTGGTTAACGCAGGAAGAAATACAAAAGAGGTTGGAGAAAATAAATGTTAATAAAGCCCCAGGTCCTGATGGAATACATCCAAGGGTACTGAGGGAGCTGGGTTCTGTAATAGCCAAACCATTATATCTAATCTTTAAAGACTCGCTCACTACAGGGTCTCTACCAGATGACTGGAGAAAAGCAGAGGTGATACCTATATTTAAGAAGGGATCTAGAGCAAATCCGGGGAATTATAGACCAGTGAGCCTCACTTCTGTAGTTGGGAAGCTTTTAGAAGGGTTAATAAGGGACAGAATACAAGAATATGTCTATTTGAACAGGATCATAGGTAGCAGTCAACATGGATTTATGAAGGAAAGGTCGTGTCAGACCAATCTAATTAGTTTTTATGAGGAGGTTAGTAGGAACTTGGATCAAGGCAACTCAGTGGATGTAGTCTTTTTAGATTTTTCAAAGGCATTTGATACAGTGCCACATGGAAGACTAGTGAGCAAACTAAGGGATACAGGAATTGCAGTAAATATCTGCTCATGGATCGAGAGCTGGCTAAAAGACAGGAAGCAAAGGGTTGTTGTAAATGGAACATACTCCGATTGGTCTAATGTGATAAGTGGGGTTCCTCAGGGCTCAGTATTGGGTCCTCTCCTTTTTAACATATTTATTAATGACATTGAAGTAGGACTCGAATGTAGTGTCTCCATTTTTGCTGATGACACTAAGTTGTGCAAGGTAATAAAATCAGATAATGATGTACTTTCCCTACAAAAGGATTTGCATAAATTAGAGAAATGGGCGGCTAAATGGCAGATGAGATTTAATACAAATAAATGTAAGGTTATGCATTTGGGAAGGAACAATAGCCAAGCAATCTATAATCTTAATGGAGCAAATCTAGGGGTATCAGATATTGAAAGGGATTTGGGAGTACTAGTGGACAACCACCTAGGTAACAGTGCTCAAAGCCAAGCAGCTGCTGCAAAGGCAAATAAAATATTAGCATGTATTAGGAAGGGTATAGAAGCCAGGGAAGAAGATATAATTCTGCCACTATACAAATCTCTAGTACGCCCTCATTTGGAATATGGAGTACAATTTTGGGCACCACCTCACAAAAAACACATTTTAGAGCTGGAAAAAGTACAGAGAAGGGCTACAAAACTAATAAGGGGAATGGAGGGGCTAAGTTATGAAGAAAGACTAGCAAAATTAAACTTATTTTCGCTAGAAAAAAGGCGTCTAAGAGGAGATATGATTACGTTATTTAAATACATCCAGGGTCAATATAAGGCTTTGTCAAGTGAACTTTTTGTAGCAAGAGATTTTCAACTGACAAGAGGACATCCGTTGAGGTTAGAGGAAAAAAGATTTCACCTTAAACAAAGAAAAGGGTTCTTCACAGTTAGGGTGGTTAAACTGTGGAATTCTCTACCAAAGGAGGTGGTGACAGCGAATTCGATAGACAACTTCAAAAAGGGGTTAGATATATTTCTGAATAAAGAGGGCATTCAAGGCTATCCTAGATAACAAGCAAGGAATATTGATCCAGGGAGAAATTTGATCGCCAGTTTCTGGGGTCAGGAAGGAATTTTGCTTTTTTTTTCCCCTTATGAGACAATTGGCAAAGTTTCAATGTTTTTTTTTTTATGTTTGCCTTCCTCTGGATCAATTAACAATAATTAACAATTAACAATAATAATAAATAGTCCAAATTAAAAAGATCAATAGAGATCTAAAAAGGTTGAACTTGATGGACTAACTCTTTATTCATTCTCCAATACTATACTATTAATAATTATTTAATCAATAATTTAATTAATAACTAATCCGCATATTTCAGATCAGAGGAGATCTTAACAGGTTGAACTTGATGGACTGAAAGTCTTTTTTCAACCTTAATTACTATGGGCCTCATTCTATTATCGGCCGTAAATCGGCCGTAAGGCTGCGATTCCTTGCGGGGGTTCAGTTAACTCGCGATTCTATTATACGGCCCCGCAAGGATCTCCTTTTACGGCCGGCCGCATATCTTGGAACCGGCCGTAATCTGTGAAATATAAAAACTCAAATATAAATTCAAGCCTGCACTGTACAGCTCTGTAAATGCTAGGGATCATATTGGGGGACATGAGGATTAAAAGGAACCCACTCTCAAGCTTGCACATCTGCCCAAACCCGAGTTCAAATTAACTGTTTATTTTCCGGCTGCGGCGTGGGCGTGTCTGAGGTGCTCCAAGCACTCTGTACTTTTTACATGGATATTTTACGGATATTAAAAATAAAATATTTTACGGATTTGAGTACAGGATAATTATGTGCTATTTTTTCTAACACCTAAAATCCCTTTATAGTCTTCTCAAAGTGCAGGATGGCTTTATTTAAGCTATTTTATGTGCTTAATTGGTGCTAGCGAGACCTCTTTCCTGCAAGTAAGCTGCGGCTCGTTTTTAGCCTTGCAGAGAGGTTTCCCGGAGCAATTGAATTGCAAATCTCTTGCGGCCGTTTTAGATCAAAGGCTTTCCTCCGGCGCGAGCGGCCGCAAGAGATAGCAAGACACCGGCCGCAAGCCTGCCGGAATCCCCGGCCGTAAGGGAATAGAATGGCAGAATAGCTTGCGGCCGGTCCTTGCGGCCCCGCAACGGCTGCGGCCGATAATAGAATGAGGCCCTATGTAAATAGGAATTTCTTACGGCCGATTTCCTTGCGGCCGTTTTAGATCAAAGGATTTCCTCCCGCGCGAGCGGCCGCAAGAGATAGCAAGGCACCGGCCGCAAGCCTGCCGGAATCCCCGGCCGGAGGGGAATAGAATAGCCGGAAAGCTTGCGGACGGTCCTTGCGGCCCAGCAGCGGCTGCGGCCGATAATAGAATGAGGCCCTAAGTACATTGTAATATTTGTAATATTTGTTTCAATGGTTCAATTGTGGTATTGGATACTGTTGAGAATTTCTAATAATGCTGAATAATTAAATGGATACTATTGAAGTTATGGAAACAGGATACAATGAAATAGATACATTTCCGTAAATTGGTATATATAATTGTATATTGATATTTTATTCTAATATTGTGCATAGCAATATTATATTTGGGATACTGCTTTATAAAATGCTAATTATATAACAAGTCCTTCTGATACAACTGAGTTATATTTGTTACAATGTTATATAAGAATGCTGTGCTATGAATACAGTGAGAAATATATTTCCACAGTATTGAATAATTTAAATAATATTTACCCAAATTAATTGGTACCGATATTGGGATAATTTCCCGAATTTTGTTACTGTAAGCGGCAGGCACCTTCAATGATTACTTATATAATTATATAGATAAAGCACTTTATTTATTATTTTCACTCAGCACTTTAACTGCACCTTATTTTGTGCCTAGCAACTTACAGTGCCTATCCTCTGGAGATGCTTCCAATATTATATATTAATCTGTGATTTGTACTCAATGAATTATTGGACGTGATTTGTGTGATTAGACTCTTGAGATATAATCTAATATATCAACGAATCACTATATGGATAATTTTAAATGATTTTATCATTTATTTTAATTGATATTAATAAAGTTTATGTTTTAATGTATATCTTCCTGGTATTGAATATTAATGGTTAAGATTAGATAGAGTGTTTCTTTTTCATCCTTCTTTTTTTGATTAAAACAAATAGCACAACATTCTCAAGCTCGCAAATCTGCAATATAAAATAATTGTATTATGTTTAATTTCCGAGTTATATCGATCACAGCAATTTATGTGTTAATACATATAATAGAACTCGCATGGACTAGAATATTATGTTTACTGATTTTTTCATATTGCATTATTTCTAGAATGCGGGTCTGATCGCAACTTGGACCAAAACCGCAAGTTTGTAAAATTGTAATGTAACCTCCATGTTTTAGTGACGCAATGATGACGGTCTCTTTGACTATTGACTCTGTCTAAACCCGTAACTCCGGGTTTGAATAATTTGCTACCTGCCGAAGCATGGTTTACGGATTTGGATTCCGGCCATGTCCTTGCGGGCTTTTCTAATTTAATTGCTCTGTAACTCCTGCAAATTTCAAGCCGGTAGTCATACCGGCTGTACGATGGCCACTGCTGGCTTGGAATTTCATAGGACCTTAGTCTATTATTTTTTGTAACATAATCTGTACCTATAAACCACTGTTAGTTTTTTTTGAAAGAGTATACTGTATATTCTTGTTATGAGTCCACATGTCTGCTTACTATTACAATCACCAAAGTACAGTCTTACAAAATATATTTGTCACAAACCAGCATGTGCCAGTCAGGATTGTGTGAAGTGTTCTTTGCACTGGGCCTCTGAGCTGGGGCATTCAGTGTACTGGGCATTCCATCATACCCAGGACTTGATTTACCTTTTTTTGGAGATCCTAGGCAGTGAAGTGGAGGAGCCCCTGCAAGTGTTTGTGCAAGGTGTTCACGCACCCGTATTATTTTACATATTTTTAGAGTTTCTCGAGTTACGCGATTGAAGTAAGTTTGGCCGTTAAATTTGAAAACTGCACTCCTCATGGTCAGCTGCAAAGTGCTACACTTTTTGGCGGCTTCCCGCAAGCCTCACCTGTTCACCTAGCTTTGCGAGGCTCGCAGTTCAATGAGCCTTAGTCGTGCGTGCTTCAATGGCTCGCCTTGCTTCGCGAGGCTTGCAGGCGGCCCTTGCGAAGATCCACCACTATATACTGTATGTGATATATACAGTATCTCACAAAAGTGAGTAGCCCCTCACATTTATGTTAATATTTTATAAATATCCTTTCCTGTGACAGAAATTACATTCTGGGCAGCTACAGTTCATTGTGGGAACCATGAATGCCAACTTGTACTGTGACATACTGAAGCAGAGCTTGATCCCTTCAGAGACTGGGGGGCAGGGCAGTATTCCAACATGATAGCGACCCTAAACACGACCACTGCCTTGCTAAAGAAGCTTAAGGTAAAAGTGATGGACTGGCCAAGCATGTCTCCAGACCTAAACCCTATTGAGCATCTGTGGGGCATCCTCAAATGGAAGGTGGGGGGGTGGGGTTGCAAGGTCTCTAACATCCACCAGCTCCGTGATGTCATCATGGAGGAGTGGAAGAGTACTCCAGTGGCAACCTGGGAAGCTCTGGTGAACTCCATGCTCATGAGGGTTAAGGCAGTGATGGAAAATAATGGTGGCCTCACAAAATATTTACACTTTGGGCCCAATTTGGACATTTACACTTAGGTGTATATTAACTTTTGTTGCCAACAGTTTAGACATGGCTATGTATTGAGTTATTGTAGCAGAGTGTCATTTCTTCATTGTTGTCCCATGAAACGATACAATAAATTATTTACAAAAACGTGAGGGGTGTACTTACTTTTGTGAGATCCTGTATATACTGTATATATATGGCACTGGAGGGGGGCCCGAGGCAGGTCAAAACATGTTATGCCCCTCCTCCTTGGGGGGCACAACTTTTTTTTTGCACCAGGGCCCTCCATTCACTAGCTCCACCACTGATAATGAAGAATATAAATATATATAAAGTATACCTCCACACAAGGTAGACATTGATAGATACTGTATATACACAGCAGAGATATACAGAGCTTAGACAGATAGAGAGACAGATAGATACTAATTCCCTCATATTATAGAAATAAAAACAGTATTTTACCTACACTCACCAGGGGCCTCATTCTATTATCGGCCGTAAATCGGCCGTAAGGCTGCGATTCCTTGCGGGGGTTCAGTTAACTCGCGATTCTATTATACGGCCCCGCAAGGATCTCCTTTTACGGCCGGCCGCATATCTTGGAACCGGCCGTAATCTGTGAAATATAAAAACTCAAATATAAATTCAAGCCTGCACTGTACAGCTCTGTAAATGCTAGGGATCATATTGGGGGACATGAGGATTAAAAGGAACCCACTCTCAAGCTTGCACATCTGCCCAAACCCGAGTTCAAATTAACTGTTTATTTTCCGGCTGCGGCGTGGGCGTGTCTGAGGTGCTCCAAGCACTCTGTACTTTTTACATGGATATTTTACGGATATTAAAAATAAAATATTTTACGGATTTGAGTACAGGATAATTATGTGCTATTTTTTCTAACACCTAAAATCCCTTTATAGTCTTCTCAAAGTGCAGGATGGCTTTATTTAAGCTATTTTATGTGCTTAATTGGTGCTAGCGAGACCTCTTTCCTGCAAGTAAGCTGCGGCTCGTTTTTAGCCTTGCAGAGAGGTTTCCCGGAGCAATTGAATTGCAAATCTCTTGCGGCCGTTTTAGATCAAAGGCTTTCCTCCGGCGCGAGCGGCCGCAAGAGATAGCAAGGCACCGGCCGCAAGCCTGCCGGAATCCCCGGCCGTAAGGGAATAGAATGGCAGAATAGCTTGCGGCCGGTCCTTGCGGCCCCGCAGCGGCTGCGGCCGATAATAGAATGAGGCCCCAGCTTTGCACACTATAGATATAAACTCACAGTTACCCCCAGCCCCAGCACTACAGATAAATACAGAAAGTTGTGTTGCACACAATATATTTACAGTTAATTAAATTAAAAGTCCCTGGTGCTTAACACCAATTTATATATAGCACTTTATTATATGGGAACAAAGAGCAAAAACAAGAAAAAGGAGACTGAAAAAAACTTTTAGAGCTAAATATAATAAAGCCATTGGGCTATCATGGGCAACACAACAATAATATGGATACTCAACATACACAATTATCTATGCACTAATGAAGGTATGTCCATATTTGAAAACAATATCCAATAGATCAATAAATCAATAATGCGTAGATCAACAATTTTCATATGGAACTAGCAAGTAGATCAACATCTATATATGGATAAGCAAAATAACCAATCGAACGATAGTACATAGTGTAAGTTTAATCATAATTTGCCCTATAAGGCTATCATCATATTGCAAAAAAGAATTGCTAATCCTTGGATAGCTCAAAAGTGAAGCTCTAAAAATATTGGATTAAAAACAATGAAATGCGCTACAACAGTAGTCAAAACTGTATAAATACAGGGAGATATGAGGATTTGTGTCCCTTGTGTAAAATAAACAACAATCAGAGCCCCATGCTCTGTGCTGATGCCATTATTAGTCATAAAAGTAAATCCATACAGCTTCCATTATGGCTTAACTCAATACAACAAGGCACCCACCTCCCATCAATCAAAGACTACTTGCGCATTCCAATAGACAGTGCAGTCCCAACGGTCTGTTTTGCCCTCACTTGAGCTTAACTTAAAACTGATGTAGGTAACTAGATGGCAAGAAAGTACTAATATGAATCTAGTGCCTCGTATCCTATAGATTGTGAAATCCAGAAACAGCTATGTTACATAGTTACATAGTTATTGAAGTTGAAAAAAGACTTTAGTCCATCAAGTGCAATCTTTTTAAATCTCTCTGATCTGCAATATGTGGATTAGTGGTTAACTGATCCATAGGAAGGCAGACAGAAAAAAAAAAAAACATTGAAACTTTGCCAAATGTCTCAAAAGGGGAAAAAACTCAAATTTCTTCCTGACCCCAGATACCTGCGATCAGACTCCTCCTTGGATCATTAGTCCCTATCTAATTAAATAGGATTACCCTGAATGTGCTTTTAATTTAAAAATATATCCAAACCCTTTTTAATGATATCTATTGAACCCCTGTCATCACCTCCTTTGGTAGAGAATTCCACAGATTAACCATCCTTACTGTGAAGAACCCTTTTCTTTTTCTAAGGTGGAATCTTTTTACTTCTAACCTCAAAGGATTTTCTCTTGTCAGTTGAAAACCTCTTGGAGCAAAAAGTTCACTTGGCAAAGCCTTATATTGATCATGGATGTATTTATATAAGGTCGTCATATCCCCTCTTAGAGGCCTTTTTTTCTAGAGAAAATAAGTTTACTTTGATTAGTCTTTCTTCATAACTTAGCCCCTCCATTCCCATTTTTATTTTTGTTGTTCTTCTCTGTACTTTTTCCAGCTCTAAAATGTCCTTTTTATGAAGTGGTTCCCAAAACTGTACTCACTATTCCAAATGAGAGCGTACTAAGGATTTTTGGAAAGTGGCAGAATTTTATTTGCTTCCCTGGCTTCTATACCCTTCTTAATACATGATAATATTATACTTACCATTGCAGCTGCTGCTTGACTTTGAGCACTGTTATGTAGGTGGTGGTCCACAAGCACCCCCAAATCCCTAGATTTCCTCTGTTAAGATTATAAATTGCATGGCTATTTTTCCTTCCCAGATGCATAACTTTACATTTATTCGCATTAAGTCTCAAAGTCTCACCTGCCATTTAGTCACCCATTTCTCTAATTTATCCATATTTCTCTGGAGGGAAAGTACATCATTATATGATTGAATTACCTTGCACAACTTAGTGTCATCAGCAAAAATTAAGACAATACTTTCCAATCCTACCTCTAAGTCATTAATAAATATGTTAAAAAGGAGAGGACTTAATACTGAACCTTGGGATACCCCACTTACCACATTAGTCCAATCTGAGTTCAATTTACCACACAACCCTTTGTTTCCTTTCTTTTAGTCAACTCTCAATCCATGAGCAGATATTTACTTATTCATGTATCCATCAGTTTGAACAATAGTCTCCCACTTGGCATCATATCAAAAGCCTTTGTAAAATCCAAAAAGTCTACATGTGGCTCATACAATAAATTTATGGGATCTGTGATCACACTTTTCTTTATGATTATTTGAATACACAAATTTGATAATTTACAGAAAGTTTTTAGAAATGTAAAAAAACAGCCTTTAATTTTTCTCTTTTATATTCAATTTTTTATTGCTGCATATTTATTTATTTTTACTGCTCTGCTTCTTGCAGCTTTTAATTCAGGAGATACGTCTTTGTAAATTAATGAAATTTCTATTAGACCCAATGATAGCACTGGCAATTGTAGCAGTCGCATTTCCATTGTCCAGATAGAAGCTTCTGCATTCAAAGTGTCCTCCAACCTCTGGAAGTAGATCAGTGAAAATTAAAATGTCAGTGCATATAAAATTGCATATAAAATGTAATAAACTGAAGGCTGGTTTATTTTCTGTAGAATAATTAAAACAAAAACTATTTGCCTGTTTTATCCTAAAGTTCGTCCTTTAAATTACTGTGAAATAAATCCCCCAAAATATTTTGACTGAGTGAATAAAATATCTGCCTCAGATTACTTTTGTGAATTTCTGTTTTGTCTGAAACATACTGTAAAAAAATCACAGTTTTTTTGCTATGCACAGAGACCCCTTTAATCTTCTTCAAAGTATCCGCTCCACCATTCTCAAAATATAAGGATTTTTGAGTCTTTTAGAAGTCTGGTTTCTATGTCTCAAGTCTGTAAAATAAAGAAAAACATAGAATTGCTCAAAATCTGGTATTTCACTTTTACCTGTAAAATAAGAGGAGTGCTGAAAGAAAAAAAAACTATGAAAAATGTAATATTAGCCTTTTATGACTAATATTAAATAGTTTCATCATAGTATACCATACCAGTAAGCAATGTTTTGTAGGAAGCAGATGGATATAAGAAATGTTTGCCCTTGGTAAAGTCATGTTAAGCATAAAATCAATTTTGTAATGCTGACATGTTCCTCTGTCAAGTAGTTAAAAGTTCAAAGCATGGGGAGAGTGCTAAACACCGATCCATTATCTCAAAAATGGTCTATGCGTAAAATGTTAATGTTCAAAGTGTTTTTTATATATGTTTGACATTTATAGTACCAGGTTTTACATAAAGTCTTTCATTTATGCTATAAAGCTTTGAAAAATAAAACTACACATAAAAAGTCCAATTTTGGTTTGTTTTAAATTAGTTTTCTTCAACTGGTTATAAATAAACTGTTTTTTTTTTCCAACATATTCCTCAAGCACTAGTCAATGGCGCTTTGATGAAAAAAAAAAAATTATCAGGACATGTTCTTTCTGTAATTTCCTATTGTTCAGTTGAGGTGGGAATTCAGCACACACTTTAGAAAATGAAATATTTGTAGTATCTGTTTCACTGAAGCATGTACTAGCTTAAAATAAGGGCTTTAGGTGCAACTAGATTTACTACTGGAAGAAATAGGGAAACATGTGGAATGATTATTGTATGTAAACCAATACTTAGCAGTGTTATATAAAAACAAAGTAGAGAAATGGGGGTAATGGCTAAATAATAAACAGATGAATGCCCAAAGATGAGCAGTAAATAAAAAATTGTATCTAGTATCTGTGGAAATGCCATTAGGAAAATTTATAGGAATAAGGAACAAACACTTATCTAATCCGCTGGAAGAGGCTTTGTATTCTGAGTGATTTAGAATATAAACTAAAACATGTTATAGCTGCAACAGTAAATCACTAAATATTTATTTTCAAAGACTGATATCATTCTCAAAACCAACATATCTTAACCACAGTTCAGTACATATCAGATGCTCTTCAGTACATGCACAATGAACATTCACGTATTGTACAGTCACCTCTAGACGTCATAAAGGGAATATAATATATGTATATGACACTTATCACTCTATTTAATATTTTTATGCAGCATAGTTAGTAAGATGGATGTATTATTTTTTTAAATCTTTTACACTGACACCCAAAATATTACATGTCCACTTGATGGTGCAGTCAAATGTAAAGGATAGCCACAGTGCAGCACTGAACTATCTATGCACAACAGCATGATGTCAGCATTTAGATGGATTTCCATCAAATCCACTGTAAACTCACTTTAACCTCTTCCAATTCATTTTCCTTGGAGTCATATTGCAATGGACATTGTAGCTGACCTCCCTCCCTCTCCAAGGCATGATCACTATCTCTTGTGGTAGTGGGCAGATTATCCAAACATGAGCTGGCAAATATTTTCTTGAAGGAGATATTGCACCTCCATAGTCTCTCATCAGACATCTAATCCCAAATCATTGCCAATGTAGGAATCATTGGTATAGGAACTGGGGAGATTTTTCTATGTTTGTATGTATGTATAAATAAGCGATTTTAAGGTTTGTGTGTACAATAAGCTGTTTCCCACGCAGAATTATTCTGGCTTCTACACCCATTGTAGGGAGGATTTCTGCACCCAGCTGGTCATCATGCTGATATATTCTTCATTACTACTCTTAATGGCCTTTTATCCTTCCAAAATCACAGATGTGTGAGTATAGGAAATGAAACATTTGACTTTGACAGCCTAATCATAAGCTTGGTCCATGCTATATTGGTACCTGCAATCCACAAGGTAATACCTGTTGACTTCTGAGTTGGACCTTTCCATTATTCTTCATGGTATTTATAAACCCTAGGTTTATAACGCCTAATCTAATCAACTTCTTCCTCCATCTCCTTTCCTATGTGATATGAGTGCAGTGCATCTTTATCTCCAGGATATCCAGTCTAATATATAGCGAACTGGAAGATGTGTGGTCTAGAGCAGGGGTCCCCAACCCCCGGGCCACAGACCACCACCGGTCAACAGCCTTGTGAAGAGACAGCGCAGCCCCTCAGCGCAGCCCAGCGGGGCACTTACCGCCCACCTCCCAGGAGCTTGCGTGTTATTCCAGCTCTGTACCGCCCAGTCCCAGCCGCTTTGCTCTGCACTTCCTACGCTCACTTCCTCCGCTGTGCTTCGATGCTGGATGCAGAGTCATTGTCCTGTCACGTGGCAGAATTGTGAGTCTCTGGTTGCCGGACAGGTGAGAGCACGAGACCCCCAGAGGGAGCATTTGTATGCTTATACAGGGGGATGCAGTCTAGTTATGTTTATACAGGGGGTGCCCTGTAGGTGTGGGTGACATTCATTTATACACCTGATGGCCCCTCATACAGATGCAGTCCATTTATACACCTGATCCCCTCACACGCCTTTAGTTAATTTCAGCTTACATCCGTATGAGGGGTTATCAAATATATAAATGGATGTCACCCACACCGATACAGGGCACTCCCTCTATAAACATAACTAGAGTACACCTGTATGAGGGGCCATTATATATATATATATATATATATATATATATATATATATATATATATATATACACACACACACATATACATGTAACACATTACAATCAAACCCCTTCCACCCCCACCCCATCACCACACCCCATACCACCAACACCCTCCCTCATCGGGCCATGAAAAAATGGCCCTGATGCCAAAAAGATTCGGGACCACTGGTCTAGAGGATCAATCTTGGGTGAATGCCCAGAGATTTCCATGCATTTCTTTGTAATCTTCTGTGGTTGCCACTAGAGGACAGTATTGCAAGGGCTTGCCATTATAGTGTACTGTACTCTTCCCATACTAAAGCGTGCAGTCATTTCCAAGAATTTCTGCCTTAAGCATTTAATTTATGCAATGGGAGAAATTCTATTTCTGCAAATGGATGGATTCATGTTAAGTAACAAAATAATACCAGAAAAGAGTACTGATAACACGTGAGTGTCTGCAGCCATTTTTGTTATGTTTCCCATATATATCCATAGTCTATGGATTTGTGTCTTGCCACAGCAAGGCACTTATGAGAGACACCATACTACCAGTTACTTTTGATGATCATAAACATCCCCAGTGGTGGTTGGTGACACATTTGTATGGACTCCTCCCCAACATCATATTGTCCTTTATATGCCCCAACCAATGACCTTATACTGGCTTCACTTAAACTCCACCCACTGTTTTTTTCCCTTGTTGATAAATTCTAGATTCTTAGGAGTCTGATGAATAATAACATTAAAATATCTCTTCTGTTTCAACAACACAATGACACTCACCAACAGTTGGTTCTCCTTCTCAGGGTCTCTTGAAGTGTAGTCATTGAACAACCAGTCCAAAAATGTCTGTAGCCTCAGAGTGCTTGGACCTGGGTTTTATCTAAAACAAGCAAGTTTGGCTTCTTTCCCCCTTGCATACTTTTTCACTTCATTCAGTTGCTCCTTCAACTCACCCAGAGGGGTATTGGTGTCTGGCTCAGATAGTAGCTGGCTCTCTGCTATTGATTGGTACAACTCTTGATCAAACTCTGTGACCCATTGAGCTTGTCGGGCTCCCTTCAGTCTTTTCTGTAGGGTCTCCAATATTCCCTTGTTAGGTTCATTATTATTATCATCATCATTATGGAACAACAACATCTGGGGCTGTTTTGCTTCCCACTTTCTCTTACAATTTACTCCATAATTCAGCAAATTGTCCTGAGCCAATGGTTTGCAAGGACAGATTACCTGGATCTCTTTGTTCCAGGTGCTCCAATTGACTGGCTGATCATTCTCAACGAACTGTATCAGCTTTATATGGACATGTTTCTTCTGTTCTAGTACAGTATCCTACATACATGCACCTCATCTTTCTATTTTGCTCGCAGCAGGCACACTCAGTACCACTGAGCTTCCAATCCTGCAAGGTCTGCGACTCTCTCTCTTTGCCAGGAAGGATCTCTCAGATTTTTGCTGCAATGTCTCTAGTTTTTGAGCAACTTCAGGCTTACACACAACTGATAGGCTAGTGCACATGAATTTTGCATTCCTGAAAAACACTTTTGATTTCAGAATCCTCAGCTTTCACCCATGTTTCTTTTTCTTTTAATGGCTCGTCTTCCTCTTTTTGATGCTTTTCTACTTGCTTTGCCTCAAAGGCTTCCAGCTTTTCTTTTTTTTCGGCTCCATTTAGCCGCAGTTTCTCCTCATTTACTGAGGAACCTCCTCTGACTTTTCCATTAGGTCCTCCCTGAATATCTTTGGCTGCTGAGCCATGTTTTCTTCCTCTTTCTGCCACTCCTGTACAAGCTCCTGCTCTGTGCTCCACAAATGAGCTTCATGTGGACATAGCTCTGTATTCAACACAGTGTCTTCTGTATACCGATCCTGAAGATCAGGTTTAGTCTCTTCTGGACGCGCATCACCATGTTCCAACCGTATCTCCATTTTAGACAGAGCGTTCCTTCTCTGCTCTTGTGGACTATGCATCAGCCATTTCTTAGCTATCAGAGCTGTTTTACTCTCTGCCTCTTGTAGGTGAGAGTGTAAATCATCTACTTGGCTGTGCCTCATTCAATTTTACTGCTCCCAGTAGAGTCGCCCCTCCTTTAACATGCATTTTATCCTCTTTTGTGTGTCTCGCAGTTTCTTTGTTTGCTCCTCAAACTTCTCTTGTGCCTCGCTATTAGAGAGATCACACATCATCTGAGATAAATGATTAGGGAGGAAATCTCACTTTATCGGTTTGCCACTGGGCAGCAGCTTCTGCATACATTTCTCATTTGTGTTGTACTTGGGAGGTGTTATAAGTGTTAATTCTGAAATAACAAATACAGCTGTCCAAAGGAACTAGTTTCAGTCAAAGGCTGTTGGATATCTGATAACATCTGACACAAACAATGTAAATGTAGATCAAAGAATGGGAACCTATGTTAAAGAAGATTTCACACTAAACACCCTGCTGGTTTTATCAGAAACTGGACTCATCAATCAGGTGTTAGCCTTGGGGAATCAAGGCTGGAATTAACATTTGCCCAACAGATGCCATGGGACAATCAGAGGTCAAAGGTTTAATTATTGGAGACATACTGACATCTACAGGTCATCTGAGATGGAATTTACCTCTAGCAGCAAAAAATAATTCTACAAAATGTTACAATCAGATTGGCTGGGGCAATCTCCATGGTGTGGCTATGATGGGTATAATTAGGCAATATTTACTGACCTGGAGTAGAATTGTATTAAGGAAAGGAATAGAAGAACATGAGGAATACTTTACATTTGCATGCACACACTCAGAGACATTAATATAGATTGGAGCCTTGTATATGAGATGCTAATATCACCACTAACTGTTGTATGTTAATAAACATTTTCATTTGGAAGTTTACAGTGTATTTGGAGTTTCTTATAGCACTAAGATGTAAGTTAACTGGTCGGATATTCTGTTAGAATTCCAGTATAAAAGGACAATATTTAACAGGAGGACTCTTCCTTTGCTCCCAAATAGGCATCTGTGTCTTCTTCTTATAGGACACTCTGTTGTGCTCAAACACAGACTTCTTTTTCCATTCAGGAATATAATCTGGCATCACCCTGATACCCTTCATTTTAGTAGCAACTTGCCTGTTTTCCATTGCTGGCTTTTCCAGTTCCACTGGGATAGAGTTCATCTGTACTTTTTGCTTTACTGATTTCCGGTCTTGATTTCCTGTCCTTGTCCACAGCACTTTGTTTTATTGCCACCTGAGACAAAGCGCTCTCAGGATACTTTACATTTATATAGGACATATCTTAATTTTCTACTTCTCATGTCCTCTCCGGTATTGTGGTTCATCTTTCACAATCTCAATCTCCAGACTCTTTTCTTCCTTATCTTTCACTTTAGTAAGGTTTCCGGTTTCATATTTAGGGCATTCTTCCTGGGTAAGTACACTGGCTATATTCATCCATTTGATATCTCCTTTCTCTGGATCAGAGACCGTTGTCAGGCACTTCTATTCTCTAGTATTCTCCACCTCAGGAGCATCCACCAAGGACAGGTGGTTGTGTCTGTCCAGGTTTCTAATGGAGACATCTTCATTGCGCTTACCCATAAGGTCTCTGCATGGGTTTGGATTCAGATCTTCACCAATAACTTGATCAGCATGCTTCATACTGAGGCTGGTTTTGCACTCAGTCAGTGGCAGCACTTTGTCCTTTTCTCCTTGACCTCTGCTCACAACTTTAGTTGCTTTTATATCATCAGCAATTTGCTCCAGGGACAAAGGTTTTTTAGTTACACCAGCATTCTCTTTTATCATCTCAGTAATATCGTGAACCATCTCAGCACTGAACTTGGTGGCTTTTTTCACTCTCTCTGCCATCCACCAGGTCTTTAATTTCCTTCTGCATCAGGTTCGGTTTGCCTTCCCTTAACAGGGGAAATGCATTTTAAATTTGGGTAAACAAGCATGTCCCTTGGGTAGTGATGTCTGTCAAAAAAATCCCAGGAGTGCAATCTCTGTACTCACTCCTACTCTGTTAATGATCTCTTCTTTCAGGATACAATACTTTGTTGCCTTGTCTTCAGGCAAAATACCACATATTCTCTGAGCTTCTCCACATATATAGAGACCAATGACTATGACCCATTCCTTGTAAGACCAACCTTCCCTAGTGATTATCCACTCAAAATGAAGCTCTGTATCTTCATTGCTTTTCAGAGCAGTCTCCGAGATCCATCTCTCTCAGCTCTCCAGACTGCAGTATTTTCACAGCCCCCAAACAGTATCTCTCTGAATGCACCTCTTGCCAGGGTCTCTCGGTTTTGCTGTCTGTATCCTCCAGGCAGTCTTGCTCAATTTCTAGGTCACACAGACCTCTCTCTCTCTGTGTCCACACATAGCTGTCCAGTGATCTCTATCCCAGCTCAGACTGAGCCACTTCTAGGTAGAACACAGGTGGGCTAAATTATTCCCTGGATTTAACTCCACACCCCCTGGTGTGATTTCTACTGCAGGGACTAACTTCCTCCTTGCCACAGTATATCTATACCAGCCTATGGGGGGCACTCCATCGCACTCGCAAATCAATTGCAGGTAGCTAAAAGAAGCCAATTAAATATAAGTAACTTTTATGGGATATATTGCAGGCACTTGTAACTACAATTTGGCCAGTTGAATAGGGGTCATAGTATATTAATAGAGAAAAGGATTATACATTTATACAAAGATTTACCGTACAGTTGATAATTCTAAAAATAAAACAGGTATAAAAACACAGCAAGTGCTTCAACTTAGTTATAGTCGCTCAGCTGTGGAATAAAAACATTGTAGGAGAATAGATGGTATCATAAAGCACTTAGCATGTCACCCTCATATCTTGTAGTTGTTCCAAAAAGAAAGACACATAATTATTTCTTTGTTGTAATATTTAAAGCTGCAGATGCAATCTTCCTGTAACATCTAACACATCCTTTTACATTTACATCCTATATATAGCATGACCGGGAAGACGGGGAAAGACGGGGAAAGCTATGAAAGACATTAAAATTAATTGCACAACAGTCTGATCGCATATTGGACCTCTAAATGCTAATTAATTGACGTGTAACCTCCATGTTTTACTGATGTAATGTTGACACTCTTGTTATGATTTAATTGTTTAAGGACTCATATTGCCAGTAATTATGAATATTTCCAAGGGAGCATGACATTGTTGCATTGGGATTATGTGTTATTGTGTGTGGTTATATGTTGCCTGTACATGATTATTATATATTATAAGAGGAAAAATGTGTTATAAAATATATGTTGAACTGGTAAGAATGCTCTGCACAGAAGTTAGCTGCAGATCATTGCACCCTCACAGTCAAGACAGATGTGTGTACTTCCAATAGTCCTAAGCAAACACTTGAGATTAACATCAAGGTTGTTTTAACTAGTCAGCTATAGATATCTGGTTAATGTGATCCCAAGAGTTTTTATATTAACCAAGGCTACAGGGCAGATGTGTGACATCAGGCACATAAACAAATGCAAGTTTAATATAAGTATAAATATGTTGTTGTCATCATTCAATAAAGGTTCAGTTATAGTTTTCACATATCCACAGTGTGAGACTATTTCTGTGTTTTGTATCCTGACTTGGGGAGTGGTCTTGCCATGGGCCACTAGTAACCTGTATGCAGTATTCTCTGCATGAAGCTTTGGGCTTTGCCCTCTTCAGAAGCCATATTTTGTACCACAGAGATCAGGAACTGCATGATTCTGCTGGAGTAGGTTTGAACTAGGTTCATATCAAGCCCCCTCAAAGAAACAGATCACGAGAGCTCTCTTTTACTATTAGCTGTTTCTAAATGGGTAGTTACAGCCTTGCTTATTTGATCATGATCACGCTCTGAAATGCTACATACGATTGCATGGTTTACGGTTTCGACTTTCGGCCCGTAAATTGCAGGCTTGTTCAATTTAATTGCTCTGTAATTGTATTGCATATTTCCAGCCCACAGACATACAGCCTGTATAACGTAATCTGCGCACTTGCAATTGAATAAGGCCATTGGGGTTGTTCTGAAGTTTTGAGTGAATTCTTTGAGTTCCATGTCCTTTTAAGTAGTAATGATGTTTATAGTATAAACAACAAAAGCATGATCTTTTGTAAGAAAACTTACACTGGAAACAGCTGGTTCTTCCTTGACCTTTAAGCTGAAACTTCTCCCATATTTTTCAAGCTTTAGCAGGAACTGCAATGCTTTCCCCCAGACTCTGGCAGTAAAGTTGTGCAGTAAATAGGCAGTTGCTAGTTGTGTCATATTTTGAAAAAGATGGGAGGAACTCCAGTCTAAAGATGGTGGAAAACCAGCAACATTTAAGGTCCATTTTATCACAAAAGATTAAGCTGCTTCAAAACCTGTAAACTATGGACCTTTGACTAATGTCAGTAACTGTAAAATATTGAAGAGTTCAAGTTATGTCCAGAAATGAATATGTTCTGTACTTTCAGTAGATTCTACCAATCTATTTTTGGTGTCCAAAACATAGAAAAGTGGTCTGTGGACAACATTTGCTCACATGCTTTTGCTGACTCATTGAAGCTGTTTCTGTCAATTAATGTTAAATGTCTTTTGTACAGAACATATTGTAATAATTACTGTATGTTTCAATTATATTTTGGAATGTTAAAAAAGTTATTTGTTTTACTTTATACAGTGTTTACACATATGGAAAACACTTGGTTGTTTTTTTTTAACACTGAGCATGTTGGAGGTGAAGATGAAACAGAAGCATGATATGAGTATGCTGTGCCAATGTAGAGTAGCCAAGGCAACATTTTAGGGCACATCTGCTTTAAATATGGGAAAAGCGCATGTACACTGTTTGATTAATTATACAAGTTCTAAGGGATTTTAATATATTAATATAGATAAAGGCTCAAGGATAATGTACGTTTCGCTTTAGCAGTAAACTACCGAAATAAAACAAATAAATAATGAGGAAATATTGTGAAAATAAATGTGATCTGCTGCAGGTTATTGAACTTAATTTAAGCCTTTATCAGCTCTGTAACATGGGATGCTCTCACCTGGTTGTCTATCCTTTTGGTTTGTGGTCTTTGCTTTATACTTGATTCTGCTTTTTTATTTTTCACCTTGACTGCAGAAACTGTAATTACTATTTTAATAGTGCTCAATAAACTGACTTTGATTTTAGAAGTTGTGAACCATTTTGACCCTTTTCACTTTCCATAGATACGCATATAAATAGGCATAGATGTATTTGCACCACTTTAGACTGTTGCTGAATTGAAACAATTTGTTGGAAATGTTATTTAATGTTTCTTTATACTCTTTATCATTGTTTTCTTAGCTGATTTTACATTAAAACAATTAGTAATAACACCTTCACTATGAAGTACCCTTAAGCGTTGAACCTCCACTAGTCTTTTGCATCATTCTTCTGTCAGCACTACAAGGGTACAAGGCATCTTGTCCCACATCTAGTTATGCTTCTCCACAGGAACCAGCAAAAGTGAAGACATAGGAAATCCTTAGAAGCACAGGGACCTCCTGGTTGCTGTTGTTGTTGGAAGCTCCTTAAGAGCTACCTTGCCACCAAGAATCATGAAGTTATGAACTTCCCTTGGGTTCCCTTTTGAAAGAGGAGAGGACCATATGAAAAATAAGAAGTCACATGAGTCTGTAGCTATCAGATGACCAAAAGTAAAACAAATCAATAATCAATTATTTGGAAATGTGTTTCTTTTTCTAATGACGTTTCAATAATAATTTATCATATTGACCTAATATTCTGTTTGCCGCTTATCTAGTAACTTTAACAAATAATACCTTAACTGCCCAGTTTTATGTCTCCAATAAATGAGTTATCTGCCAAGGTCAATGGCTCTCACTCAGGCAGGCATTAGTAATGAGCGTAAACATTCCCTGATAATGTATGAGTGTTTTCATGCTCTAAAGGGTCAGTTGCACTCACCCACCTCATAAGAATGACTGTATTGTAAGCTTTAAGAGAGTGTGGAAATTAATTATTGAAAATAGTGGCAGATGTTTTGTAAGGAGAAGCAGAAAGGTAATTATTCCAAGAAAATTTCAAGTATTCAAATTGCAATTAACAGCCTTGTCTAAGGCTGTGTTACATTTTAGTTATCTGGAGGCATCCAAAAGTTCTTCACGCCTTAGTGCAACTGATCCAAGATGGACCATTAAGCTATATCCTTTTCCTTCACATTTTGGTGAAGATCATATTTGTAGCCTCTATAAATAATAGGCAAGTACAATACAAAAATCTGACATTCAAATAGCTAAAGCTCTTCAACAGACAACAGCATATGAAGAACATGCAAAATATCTTAACTATCGATCCTGTAAATTGTTAAAGTATTAAAGGGTGAGAGAATCCAGCTTAATGCGCAAAAAACACACAGCCTGAGATAAGACAATTTCAGTGAATTCAAAATGATCAAGTAGCAGACAAAATAAGGTTAGGGGGAAAGAAACGTAGTAAAGAATAAGTCATTATGAAAGTGTCAAAATATAAAGGTTGTGTTTATTATTATTATTAATATTTTTATTGCTTTCTGAATCATGTTGCCCATTATCAAACATAGTTATTCAAAAGACCATAAAGAAAAACACTGAATACACTGGTCATTTAGTTTTATAGACAAGGCAAAATACTGATATTCAACCATAAAAATGCCTTACTTATGTCTATGATATAGATTTTAGGGTTTAAAAATAAATTCAGTTAGGTTCTTCCAACTTAGAAAGTGCCTATAATATTTGCAGCTCACAGCCTGTGCCAGGATTTTGTAAGATTTATCCATAAGAAACAGAAACATATTTAAGCAACTACATTTAAGATACCTTTAATCACTTTATTTGTAAAATGTCTTTCAATCTGTGAGTGACCCTTTAAATGACTGAGTACTTATTATTGTCATAGTTTACATAATTTAGGCATTTCTTCATATTACCTATATCGCAGAACCATGTTGCTAAATAATTAAATCAACATATATTGTAAATACAACATTTAAACATCTCTTATCTGTTAGGTGCAGGTAAAATAAACAAAAATGTGACAAGGGTAAGCATGGTTTAATTTTTTTTTAATAATGCTGCACATTTCATTGAAGATAGTTCTCTTATCTGGAGAAAATGTGGTTGGTATAAAGACCAGGAGGGTAAGTTGTACATTTACTATTAGTAATTCATATTATGGAACCAGATGTCTATTTTGGAATTGATAGTTTGAACAAATCTGTTTCCTGAATATATTATCTAACAGAGTACAATAAATTGGTTCCCAGCTGTCATATTAATATTTTAATTTGACCAACCCACAGATTTAAGTAATAAAAATCTGCCGCCTGCTACTATTTCTACTAATACCATGCCCTCTTTCCATATCCCCAAAATGCTGTGACGCACTTCAGTTTCCATTTTCATATAAGGTTACAATGCCTCCTAAAATCTTTGGCAACCCAAGGTAATAGCACTGCATTATCAGCCCTCAGTATTTGGAGCAATGTCTGGAAAATGTCTAATTTTAGTTTCATTGGAACTATGTTAGCACACCTCCTTGTCTGATTCCAATATACGATCATAAAAATCCTATTACACATTTGAAATGTAATAATAAATGTAGAATAACAAGGAACATTGAGAACACTATATTTTATGTGCCACATTTTGCAAACTCAGAAGCGGCGATTAAACATAATCAATCCCCAATGCACTTTCCCATAATAAGATTAGGGATATTTGCATCTCAGGTTTTTCAATAGGGAAACTTTTATTTCTGTCTGTCAACAATAAGAAAATATCATACAGCATTGAAATGGCACTGTGTATATCTTCAAACACTTCACGGGTGATGAGAAATTCTTGAACCCAAAGATAGGGAACATTGAAAAATAATAGTCTCAGGAACAAATGAGAATAGAGTCATTGACCAGAGAGAAAAGACAGACAGAAGAGTAAGATGCCAACAAGAGATGAGACCAGAAAAGTTGGAATGGAGCGTGGAATCCTGAAAGAGAAGAAGATAATTGTGAAGTTAATAATGGATTTTTGGAAAGTCTAAATGTTTTTAAGGAAAGAATTTGGAATACTTGTATAGAAGAATTTTAATTTAGGGTGTGGGTGTTAATCAAGCAATGAATTTGAGCTACTGTTTGGTAAAAAAAAAAAAATCTCATGGGTTGATTGGATCTTTGTAAGTCAACACTAATGTTTGCCAATCCAAATAAAAGTGAATTCTAACCAAAAAAAGAATTATGATAGTTACCAAACTATAAATGCTATATTTGTTTCAGTTTAGTAACTAAAATGCTATAGCTCTATAGTTTCTAAAAACATTTTGCCCATTATCAGTTCTGGATCTATAAAATGAGCATAGTATAAATTATGGGATTTGATTGGTTCTTTGCATCATATAGAAACTGTGTTGATGGAATACATTTTACTCTCAATTTGATAAGTGTAATAGTTTTATCATGTTGCATCTACAGATATGACATTTGTCTGTAAGGTTCAAAATTAACTTCCTAAATTAAAGAGCATCAGTAGTGGCCATATAATACAGAATACATTATACTCATTGTAGCTTTTAAAACTTACATTTGAAATATTTGAGCTGCTTTTTTTTTCACCACATATTGTACATAAGTGTAAATGGTGTGGGAGAGGAGATGGCGGTCCTAAAAAATTTTTCTGACCAATCCAAGTTTTCCTTAACTTATCTTCACAGGAGTATGACCTGATGGAAGACTGCTTAGGGGCAGATGCCCTCCCATCCCTAAGCCACTAAGCTAAACAGTAAAGTTCAAATGTCAATTTTCTAAAGCTGCATTGAACATTTTTTTTCTTCAAATAATAATTTATATCTAATGAGTAATAAAGCAAATTAAACTCTATTGTTTATAGGAATATTGATCTGAATATTCTGTAGAAGGCAAAATGTCAAGATCACATATAAATAATGAACTAGATACTGGTAAGTTTGCAATTCACTGATATAACAATGTGAAAGAAATGAAAAAAGCTGCGAATGGAGATCAGAGCAAATAATGTACTTTTGATAGGACTTCCTTTCTAATAGCCTTATTAAATTTCGATTCAGCCATTTGAATAGGGCTCTATATAAGCACAGAGCATATTTTTTTACAGAAGTTTTTAGTTAGTGAAGACCTTGCTTTTGGATAGAAGTTCACTAACTAAAAACCTCTGTAAAAAAATATGTGCTTATATAGAGCCCTATTCAATTGGCTGAATCGCAGTTTAATAAGACTGTTTAGGACTTAATTAATTGAATATCTTCTCTTTACCTAATGGCTAATTTGTAAGAAGACTGAGCACAAAAAATAACTGATAAACCTGTTGATTCTAGATGGGGAATTTACTAACCATCTCAAGTGACCCACGTTGACTATGTTAGAAAACACAGTGATTAAAAATGTTACTGTTTTGTAAAAAAATGTGTTGTTCTTAGGTTTCAAAGAAAGCACATTGATGCAGAGTCACTAACTATAGTCTTATCATAAAGACTTCACTTGTTTTCTGAAAAAAAACTATTTGTACATAACTTTCTTGTATTGATTATCCAAAATGTAGAGGCATGTCAAATCTGTGCACATTTTTCTTCAAAGACAATTTTTGAATTTTGCCTTAAAAAAAAGATATCTCACAAATGAACATATTGTGGACAGTAAAAGTATGTGAAAATATTTTTGAAGTCCAACTGAATATATAGCTGTCCAGTTGTATCATGGTACCCTCAGACTCACTTAATGATAAACATGTGTTTTATTTATTAAACAAGCATATGTTATACCTTTATTTATTTTCCAGAGATTAACCATTAACATAGTTTGCCCAAAATATAAGTTAGTTTGTCACATTTATTTTAATTTCATTGTCTTATTTTGTTGTTCCAATATTTGTTTTACATTATAGGTTGGCTAGTGCAACAAAAAAGTGTTCATTTATTATTAAAAAAGTATATGGGGCCATTAGGTGACATAATTTCTGTATTTTTGAAATTGGTGCCTTTTTCACAGAGAAATTAAGAGTCATTGTCAGTGCCCCCAGACAGACTCAAGACAAGTTAATCCTTCCCAAATTAATCTGTGCAGATAAAGGACTGCTGGAATCAACTCAATATGACAGTTGGGGTTAACATGTCCTGCTGTATTCCTGAAATTCAGAGAAAAACTATAAATATTTGTCTTCATAGAGCACTCCCCGCGCTGTGTTCGCAGATGTTGTAAATCATAGAAAAGTCGGGAGCGCTCATACAACAGAGATTTATTTGTTTATATACTCATTAGCAATACATTTTTATTTGAAGAAAAAAAAACTTTTCAATGCAGTTTTAAAATTGACATTTGAACTTTAGTGTTTAGTTTAGTGCCTCAGGGATGGGAGGGGTCTGCCCTCATAGAAGTCTTCTATCAGTACAGACTCCCGTGGAGATAAGTTGGCCATTGCAGGAAAATTAGGATTGGTAAGAAAAAAATAAGAAATCCTCCTGGGCATCTCTTTCTTCACACCATGTACACTTTATAGAAGGTGAAGCAGCCCAAATAATTCAAATGTACCTTTTAAAAGCTACAATGAGTATACTTGTATTGTATGGCCACTACAGTTGATCTTTAATACAGGAAGTTCATACATCTAGCTTTATCTTTTATTTCCCGGTACTAGGGCCAATGAAAGTGAAATCTTCTGCTATGACATAGGGATCAAGGGCAATTGGACATCTCCAGTTGTAGATGGGCTCACATATTCCCATGATCTCGCCAGCTGGTCTTACCCCTTTGAAAGAACAGGTTTAATATGGCAAAAGGGACATTTTCATGTTGTCATGTTAATAAGTCATGCAAGTGTTGTAAGTAGCCGGTTTGCCTTCACCTTTTAAATACTCCCATTGGATTCTAACAAAAATAATTAACAAAGGCACATTTGTTACTTACTACAATCCAGCTGTCCTTATCCGACTGGAAAAATGTCAAATGGTAACAATTTCTTAAATATCACCTTCAATTATGGGTGGTGTCCTTATGTCTGTATTTATAGTCTCTGCTTTTAACCTTTATAATAATTCAGCGAAAATCTGTATAAACATACATAAGGGGAATTAATGTTCACTTAAAAATCTAAGTATTCTCTGCAGAGATTTTAGAAAAAAATGGTAAAAATGTTCTAGTGTTGAAATAAACCAGTCTACTTTTAAATATGTCAGAAAACAATATTGTCTGCTATTCAGATCAGCCAGCATACACAATGATTTTTACATTTCCACTCCATAGCATTGAGGCTAAGGTGTGGCTTACTGCTTTCCCAGTTATGGAAGAAGGCCAAAGGGATACAGAGTCTAGTCATCAAAGGGCAAGTACAGATGTGCTTCCACAGTAAATGGGCATTTGGTTCTACATTGAAGAAAAACAGATTTCTGTAGTTAAACATATTCTGGTTATAAAAACAGATATTATTGGATATACCATTATAATTTCAAATCTTTTAACATAACGTGTTCTAAAAGATACATGGCATGGAGTATTTGAAGGCAGAGAAAAAAAAAGACTACATTGTTAAACCAATATTACAGAGAATAATTTTCTAAATAGTGCTATTTTTTATGTAATAACACACACACAATCTTGGATTTTGGCTCCATAACATTGCTATGAATGGGCCAAAATAGCATGCATAAAGATGGAGTAGGTAATAAAATTCTAGAATAGGAATTCAATTTTCACATGTTCAAAATTTTAAATATGCCACATATATTTTTTTTTTTATAACTTGCAAAAATCTGTTAATTGAATTGTTCGTTTGTATGGATTTAAGTAATTTGTTTTTATGGGAGATCATCTATAAAGCATACTAAGATTTCAGTCATTATTTTTAACAGTAATTCCAAGGTAAAAAGCAGAAACATACTCAAAAAGCACTTTACTGAAAGATCTCTATATTTAGTAGCCGCATAGAAAATAAGGGTTTTTCTTGTTATAATGGTTTATGCATATTATGCCATTTACAGATTTAATTTATTTTTCCTATTATTACTTTTTTGGTTTATTTGGTTTTCTTTACTTTAATCTGAAATAATATGTAGTATGTATGTGTCAATTCCAATGCCACCTAAGGTTGGTTTCCCCTGAAAGAACTTTGATCCTTGCACATTTTCTGTGTTTTCTGTTTCTGGGGTTATTAACAAAGGTTGGCTTACATGAGGGCAGCCAGCATTTAAGTGTGATTATAAGCACCCATGGTCAACCTCACGTAGGTAAGTTAAGTCTAATGTTTCCCTAGCACCATGTATTTTGCCATCACTCTGGGCACATAGGTCTGGTTGCGGTTTGAGAGATTCCTAGCTCATGTGATTTTGAGTGAGGTGCTGAGCTTCAGACTTAAAACATTAATTCAATGGTCCCACAGAACGCCACATTGTAGGTGCTTCCTGATTGGCCACCCCGTGCACGGGAGGGAATTTTGATATCATTAGAATTTATTCATGGATATGTGAAAACTGCTCTGATGATTGAGAAGCCTGTAATAAAGTACTGTGGTACCTGCTTCTCTTTACTCCTCAAAGGAGTCTAGCCCAGTCTTTCCCAAATGAATCCCTTCCCTTGGCAAGCGCAATATGGACATGGCAGCCCTGGGCTACTCCTGTTATAACCATGGCTTCTACTGTTTGGACTATCTAGGGTCTGGAGATCCTTATCCCCAGTGACAATCCCTTTGTGTCTGAGTGTTTTGGACATTGTGTGGCTAACCGCTTGTAATACTGATCATATCTATGCTAAACATACCTGATATTGGTATATTTTTTTTAAATGTAGTTTTATAATTTATATACTGTGTTCCAATTATTGTTTGGCCGTTGTCAAACAAACACAATGGGGAGTTCAGCAGTGAAGACCTCCTGCTGAGAGATTAGGTTAGCTGACCTCCCTATCTTAATTACATAACTTTTTGTTACTCTGCATCCAGACTCACTCAGTTACTGGGACATGTTTGCTCTCCGATAAGTCCCTGCGTGTTAATAAAGTGCAAATGTGGGAAAAAGACCATATACATATCTTGTCTACCATATGCATATATTACCTACATTATATGGTATTCTGTTTGTTTTGCTGTTATCATGGTAAACGCATACAGGTACTTATAGTGTACTCTTTTCACAGGTGAAGGGTTAAACATTTTCCTTTCCTACAAAATAAATATCTGAATGTTTTTTAAACATGTTTTATCAAATAAGACTTGGCCAAGCCAGTGCTAGATATGTTAGCCCTATATTACAACTGTCCTAAGATAGGGTGTTCTTGGGCATACGCATTTAAACTCAATTCCCCATTGTTCCTCACCAAACGTTGTCAAAACAGGTGTTAGGTCAGAATACACCATTGTGTCTAATCTAAGAAATATTTGGCAGAATTAAATAGAATTAATTGGAAATAATTGGTCCCATATATTCTCAGGTCCATAAATATTGGGACATCGACACAATTCTAAACTTTTTCACTCTATACACCACCACAATGGATTTGAAATGAAATGATGTGCTTTAACTGCAGACTTTCAGCTTTAATTTGAGGGTATTTATATCCAAATCAGGTGAACGGTGTAGGAATTACAACAGTTTGTATATGTGCCTCCCACTTTTTAAGGGATTAAAAGTAATGGGACAGATTAACAGTCATAAAACAAACTTTCACTTTTTAATACTTGGTTGCAAATCCTTTGCAGTCAATTACAGCCTGAAGTCTGGAACGCATAGACATCACCAGACACTGGGTTTCATCCCTGGTGATGCTCTGCCAGACCTCTATTGCAACTGTCTTCAGTTCCTACTTGTTCTTGGGCATTTTCCCTTCAGTTTTGTCTTCAGCAAGTGAAATGCATGCTCAATCGGATTCAGATCAGGTGATTGACTTGGCCATTGCATAACATTCCACTTCTTTCCCTTAAAAAAACTATTTGGTTGCTTTTGCAGTAAGCTTCGGGTCATTATCCATCTGCACTGTGAAGCGCCGTCAAATGAGTTCTGAAGCATTTGGCTGAATATGAGCAGATAATATTGCCCGAAACACTTCAGAATTCATCCTGCTGCTTTTGTCAGCAGTCACATCATCAATTAATACAAGAGAACCAGTTCCATTGGCAGCCATACATGCCCACGCCATGAGACTACCACCACCATGCTTCACTGAGGAGGTGGTATGCTTTGGATCATGAGCAGTTCCTTTCCGTCTCCATACTCTTCTCTTCCCATCACTCTGGTACAAGTTAATCTTAGTCTCATCTGTCCATAGGATGTTGTTCCAGAACTGTGAAGGCTTTTTTAGGTGTTGTTTGGAAAACTCTAATCTGGCCTTCTGTTTTTGAGGCTCACCAATGGTTTACATCTTGTGGTGAACCCTCTGTATTTACTCTGGTGAAGTCTTCTCTTGATTGTTGACTTTGACACACATACACCTACCTCCTGGAGAGTGTTCTTGATCTGGCCAACTGTTGTGAAGGGTGTTTTCTTCACCAGGGAAATAATTCTTCGGTCATCCACCACAGTTGTTTTCCGTGGTCTTCCGGGTCTTTTGGTGTTGCTGAGCTCACCGGTGCGTTCTTTCTTTTTAAGTATGTTCCAAACAGTTGATTTGGCCACACCTAATGTTTTTGCTGTCTCTCTGATGGGTTTGTTTTGTTTTTTCAGCCTAATGATGGCTTGCTTCACTGATAGTGACAGCTCTTTGGATCTCATATTGAGAGTTAACAGCAACAAATGCAAATAGCACACTTGAAATGAACACTGGAGCTTGTAGCTGCTCTTTGTAAATGGGATAATGAGGGAATAACACACACCTGGCCATGGAACAGCTGAGCAGCCAATTGTCCCATTACTTTTGGTCCCTTAAAAAGTGGGAGGCACATATACAAACTGTTGTAATTCCTACACTGTTCACCTGATTTGGATGTAAATACCCTCAAATTAAAGCTGAAAGTCTGCAGTTAAAGCACATCTTGTTAGTTTCATTTCAAATCCATTGTGGTGGTGTATAGAGCCAAAAAGTTTAGAATTGTGTCGATGTCCCAATATTTATGGACCTGACTGTGAATTCATTTTAATACATGTAACTAGACTGCGCCCCAGCGGGCAGAAACATATTTACTCAACATGTTTATTTGCACATTATATTTATGCACATACATACAAATAAGACATAAGCCATTGTAACTGGTGGAAACTACTCCATGACGGGGAGAGAGAAATAGTTTATCACATAGGCAGAGAGAAGGTTCTGGATCTTTTTGGGGTTTTCTGACTATCATTTCCCTGCCTAATTTCTGTCTGTCACTCTCTGGCATAAATGTCTGCCCCCTTATATTTTATCTAAGATATTTCACTAAATCTGTCTATATCCAATTCCTACAATACCTTTCCTACAAAGAAAGAAAGCAAAAGGAATACTTCGTATATCTTCAGAAGGGATCCTATATGCGACAGGGTTTTACCCTTAAATCCTATACCTGGTATATATTTCAATCAGTGTGCATTTTACCTAAAACAGACTGATTGACTTTATGAAATAATATAACCATGTAACTCTGTTACAGACCAATTATTAAAGACACCTATACACAAAACCTACTTAGCATTTCTCAACACATATCTTCTTTTATAACACAATCAACAAAACTGTTTTATATAATTATTGATTAAATTGTCTGCTTTGTTAAATTACATGTAATCAATTCTGTTATAAAACCCATATCAAATAATCCAATACCTGAATACAAAGTTTATTAAGCTTGCCATTTAGATAAAGTATAACCTAATTAGTCATATTGCTTCAGTATATATTCTAGATGCAATACCTGATTTTGCCATTTATTGTTTTCATAGAGTAACGTGCGATATCACTAAATATTAATACCAAGTATATTGTACTAGCGAATTGCCCGTCAAAAAATGACGGCAATGAAATTGTAAGGTAGCTAATGCTGTTTAGTGTGTAATAATGAAATATATAATACATTAATAAATGAATATACTTTACCTATTTTAAAGCATTGTGTGGAAGAGCTGTGAATGTGTTTTGATGTTGCTGCAGCATTAGTGGTGTGGATCTGCTGTGTAAGCGTGCTGAATGTGTGCAGTGTAACACTGTGCGTGCGCGAGCCCAAACCGTTGTCGTGTACTTCCGCATTGGCGTAAAATGGCGAGTAATGTGTGGTATACGTTTGTATCGGAATATCCGTAGGTGTTTTGTGGTGTTTTGCGAGTTTCTTGTGGTGTTTTGAGAGTTTAGAGTGCTGTAGCCTCGTTTTCGTTTTGTTCGGCGGCCATTTTTTCTCTCGCTTCGATTTTTTTTTAGTCTCTAAACTGTTTTATTTCGAGTAAAATCGAGGTGTAAGTTGTATTTTTGAGGTGCTGGGTGCTCCCTCTTGGTGTAGGTAAGTTTTTTATGTATGTGGTGTGTGTATGTATTGTGTTTTACATTTTGTAATGTTCGCGAGTTGCGTCCGAGTGTTGCGAGTCCGTAATGTGTGTGAACGTGTGTCGTATGTTGTTTGCGAGTGTCGTAATGTGTGTGTCGTACTGTTTGGGGTTGCGACGTGAAGTTTGCGAGGGTCGCAGTTGCTGGCATGGAGCGCCTTCGCCGCTCCATGCCAGCAACTGCGGCCCTCACTTTGCGAGGTCCTCAGGTGCTGGCATGGAGCGCCTACGGCGCTCCATGCCAGCAACTGAGGCCCTCGCTTCGCAAGGGTCCTCAGTTGCTGGCAAGGAGCGCCTTCGGCGCTCCATGCCAGCAACTGAGACCCTCGGGCAGTGCCCTCGTTTGGGTTGCGACGTGAAGTTTGCGAGGGTCGCAGTTGCTGGCATGGAGCGCCTTCGGCGCTCCATGCCAGCAACTGCGGCCCTCACTTTGCGAGGTCCTCAGGTGCTGGCATGGAGCGCCTACGGCGCTCCATGCCAGCAACTGAGACCCTCGGGCAGTGCCCTCGCTTCGCGAGGGCCTCGGCTCGCTGCGCGAGCCGCGGCCCTCGCTACGCGAGTCGCGGCCCTCGCTTCGCGAGGGCCGCGGGCTCGCTACGCGAGCCCGCAGCGTTAGCAACAACTCGTACGCTCACAACTATATATGTGATAGAACAGACATCTGATTGTTTATCTAAGTGTGATAAGAATTTATACTCTGCTGATCATTTATGTATTGAACTAACCAAATATATACTATATTAAGAAAAATTGTTTATCCAAGTTTAATAAGTTTATACACTGTTTATTGATTCATATATTGAACTAACAAAATATAGATTGTTATCCAATCAGTTAAGGATTGTAATATTCCTATCTTGAACTAACCATATATAATGTTATATATAATGTTTTAAGATAGATTGCTAACCAAACTTGATAAGATTATATACACTTCTTATTGATTTCTATATTGTACTAACAGCATATAAAATGTGTTAAAACTAATTGTTATCAAATCATTCACTAGAGATTGTAATAACCATAATATACATTTTAAATTGTGATCTATCTAACCATCAAAGCTTACAAGTAATTACATCCAACTCTTTATTCCTGATTTTACTATTGTCCCAATAAAAGCTATTCTGTAATAGAGCATTTACTTGTCTATAAATTGATCATTGAACTCAATAAACTTTGTCAAATCTAAACAGTGTAATATTTGTGTAATATCACAATGATAACAAGCATGTCAGTCGTATTTCGCTTTGTTCCAGTCCAACTTCCAAGGAATCCTGTATCCACATTCCAGAACTTTATTCCTGCTCTCCACAGATCCTGAAGAAAGCCTCCTTCCATGGGAATTCCTTGCACCAATACATACAAACACAGATTTTATTGTGACTGTTCGTCAACATCTGAACCTATGTGAGATGTGTTCGTAGAATAGATGTAGTTATGCACATGTATTGTGTTGGTGCGCACTGTATATATTTCGCTCGCAGTATCAGGTAGCACTGCTGGGAGATCAAGGCACTGTAATGTTCTATTTCAAAGGTCCCAGAAAATTGAAATAGAAAAACAAAACTAAAAAGGGTCACTATAAAGACCTATGTTGGTAGTGGTGACAAGGTGACAACCTGACATCCCGGGTCCCCCTAAAAGGAGGGTCGATCTATAGAAGGCGAGGAGATATGGGGAAGAAGGCATACAAGGTGGCAGAGATTAATTCATCCCCTCATCCTGGCCAATGTCCTCTTCCTCCTTTGGTGGCTTCTCCTGCTGCACTGCCAGTTCTGTAGAAGAAAAATAACATCTCCAACTGGATATGGAAAACTATTTCTTGAATTCACAGAATGTTTAACTGCATTAGTACCAAATCACTCCAGGTTCCTTATCCTTGGTGACTTTAATGTCTGGGTGGGCAATATCTGCTGTTCTTGATGCATGCTCTGGCCTTTACATTAGCTGTTCCCTCTGCCATCCACAAAATATGTCACATATTGGATCTTGTTTTCTTTACTGATCTAAATATTTCTTATCTTTTATAG
The DNA here is from genome assembly GCA_027410445.1 of Discoglossus pictus. Lineage (NCBI taxonomy): Eukaryota > Metazoa > Chordata > Amphibia > Anura > Alytidae > Discoglossus > Discoglossus pictus. Next base: position 394,421,869 of record CM050166.1, on the reverse strand, counting down.
ACCAGCGGCCTTGTTAAATTGCGATTCGGCCAATTGAAAAGGGCTCTATATAAGCACGTAGCATATTTTTTTACAGAAGTTTTTAGTTAGTGAACTTCTATCCAAATGCAAGGTCTTCACTAACTAAAATCTTCTGTAAAAAATATGCTATGTGTGGCGAAGGGTAACTGCAATGATCTCTGAGGTATTAGACAGGGAAATACACCCCTCTAGGGAGACATGATTACTGGGAATGCCAGTGCTGAACGTTAATAAGAACCATAACAAGTGGATACAAATGGTCATGCTGGCAACCAAAAGCCACATTGCAAAGAATTGGAAATCACCCCATTTAGACGCCCAAGAGCTTATAAAAAAATTAAACCACATCATGATTTATGAAAAAATTACGCATTCAATAAACAACTCCCTCTCCACTTTTAGTCAAATTTGGGACAGATGGGTGGAGTCGGACAAAGCTATTTTAATTTAACAAAAACTTGATTTAGAGTGGAAATTAGTACACTAGGAAGGGAAGGCGTAATTGGATGAGGCGGAGACTCCAGGCCGGGGTGACGGGTGTCTTGGGCGTTGACAACTTCTGGCGAATTGAGTAAACTGAAGAAGATAGACAAGAAGAAAGAGGAAAAAAAAAAAAAAAAAAGCAAGGAAGATACAGGTAATAAGTTCATTGACTTGTTTATTCATTGTTTGTTCGATGTTATACTTCCCATATACTAGGTGAACAATGTAATTCTCGAGCTATGCAAAACATCTATATATATCTACATGGAAAGACAACAAGTTAGCTCACATGTAAGAATTTGACAAGTTTAGTATTGAGAAGTCAATTGCTAGGGAAGGAATAGCTAGCAGGCGTTTCCTGCAAAGTTGAGAAAACGGAAAAAGGTTATGGTGGACACATAAAGCAGACACCCAAAATTGTCAGGACAGGATAATCATTATTGACAACAAAGTTGTACAAGATATCTAAAACGATGTTAAAAAATCCTGTTTATGCAAAATTGTGTTGGACCTGCGAGTCCAACAATATTGTGTTATTGAGCACTGCTTATGTGTCAATAAAAAGATTTGGAAAAAAAAAAAAATATATGCTATGTACTTATATAGAGCCCTATTCAATTGTAAAAATTGCAATTAAATAAGGCTGCTAGTTAGGAAGTCAGACCACTCTCCTATCAAATTCTGTATAACTACTCATGCAAATCTCCTCCCATGTAGATGTCTACATATCATCCATAAGGAGAATGACTCCACACACTCTGATATCTGAGTTGGATTTTTCATATGTGATGGGAGACTGTGAGGATATTGTGTTTCTAGTTCATTATTATAACAGTAGGGTGGCAAACAGCACTAGACAACAAGCCCCCTGGTTTGAAAGAACCATCTGGGAGATGAAAATGGAAAAAAGGAGGCTGCAGGATTGAAAGAAGTTGGAGAAAGTCTTAAACAGTAGAAGATAGACTTAAACTACAAAACCATATCCAAAAATATCAGTGAGCTATCAAGTCAGGATTGCAGATACATCATTCAGAACAGTGTGTAATCTAAACTCCCTCACAGTAGACCTATGCTTTGTTCCTGGGACTTGTGGGTTAGCTTAAGCAGCATGACACGCACACCATTTGAGCAGGGAAAAGGTGGCTTTATAGACTCACTATTGCAAAATTTACTGATGTTCTGTAAATCCACTGGTGTTGCTATAGTAAGTACTGTACGTATGGACTCTTACTTGCTTTTTAATCTCTTAATTGCTTACATGTTGCAAGTGCAGGTTAGCTAATCATCCTTGTGTGGCAAACCCCTTGGTCATGAGTACATCATTTCCTATGCTACCTAATCTAACAATGTAATAGCCCTGTAAATGCACTCATAAGAACTCCCCTTTGGCTGAGTCAGCCTCACATGAGTTCCTAAGGGAGCTAGGTAATATCCCCTTCAGTGGGATCATACCAACAATATTCCACATTGATGAGGCAGAAGTGTGCTTTATAGACACTGCTTGGACAACCTGGGAAAGGGTATAAGTTGACAGAATAGATAGAATTAGGAGTTTCTTCTTTCTCATCTTGGCTTTTAAAAATAAAGCTATAATGTAGTGGTATAATAATACAGTATGCAGTATACCAACTTGAATGCAATACAGTATAAATAAAGTGTTATTGTCTTTTTTAATTTTTACAACTTAAATGAAAATATGTTACTGTAATTTTAGATTGGTTTGTGTAGTAACCTATACATTACATAGTTACATAGTATTTAAGGTTGAAAAAAGAATTCCAGTCCATCAAGTTCAATCTTTTAAAATCTCATCTGATCTGCAATATGCAGATTAAATATTAAATAATTAGTTGTTAATTAATTATTAATCAATTATTTAATTATTTTTTTAATTTTATTTTTTTAATTATTAATTAATCCACAGTAAGGCAAACAGAAAAAAGTGAGACTTAGCCAATCATCTCAAAGGAAAAAAAAATGTAATTCCTTCCTGACCCCAGATACTGGAGATCGGATTTCTCCCTGGATCGTAATTCTCTAAAATTATCCATGATAACCCTGAATTCCCTTTTTAATTAGAAATAAATCCAGTCCCCTTTTAAAGTTATCTATCAAATCCACTGTCACCACCTCCTCTGGTAGAGAATTCCACAATTAACCACCCTTACTGTGAAGAACCCTTCTCTTTCTTTAAGGTGGAATCTTCCTATTTCTAACCTCAAGGGATGTCCTCTTGTCAGTTGAAAACGTCTTGGCACAACAAGCTCCCTTGACAAATCTTAATACTGACCCTGGATGTATTTATATAAGGTAATCATATCTCCTTTTAGAGGCCTTTTTTTCTAGAGAAAATAAGTTTAATTTGGTTAGTCTTTCTTCATAACTTAGCCCCTACATTCACCTTATTAGTTTTGTTGCCCTCCTCTGTACCTTTTCCAGCTCTAAAATGTCATTTTTATGTAGTGATGCCCAGAATTGTACTCCATATTCCAAATGAGGGCGTACTAGAGATTTGTATAGTGGCAGAATTATATTTGCTTCCCTTGCTTCTATACCCTTCTTAATACATGCTAATATTTTATTTGCCTTTGCAGCTGCTGCTTGGCTTTGAGCACTGTTACCTAGGTGGTTGTGCACAAGCACTCCCAAATCCCTTTCAATATCTGCTACACCTAGATTTGCTCCATTAAGATTATAAATTGCATGGCTATATTTCCTTCCCAGATGCATAACTTTACATTTATTCGTATTAAATCTCATCTGCCATTAAGATGCCCATTCCTCAATTTTATGTAAATCCCGTTGGAGGGAATGCACATCATTATCTGCTTTAATTACCTTGCACAACTTCGTGTAATCAGGGAAAATGGAGACACCACACTCCAAGTCATTAATAAATATGTTAAAAAGGAGAGGACCTAATACTGAACCCTGAGGAACCCCACTTACCACATTGGTCCAATCGGAGTATGTTCCATTTACAATAACCCTTTGCTTCCTGTCTTTTAGCCAGCTCTCAATCTATGAGCAGATATTTACTGCAATTCCTGTATGTCTTAGTTTGCACAATAGTCTCCATGTGGCACTGTAACAAAAAAAAATTGCAAAATCCAAAAAGACTACATCCTCTGAGTTGCCTTGATCCAGGTTCCTACTAACCTCCTCATATAAACTAATTAGACTGGTTTGACATTACCTATCCCTCATAAATCCATGTTGACTCCTACATTGAATGATAAATTAAGTATTGTCTGAACTTGGAGAGCCTCTTAAGTCTTTTTTACAAGGTTATAATGAAATGCTCTATTTGAGTTACCAATAGAAAATGCTTTTTGAGGCCAAATAACAGCTAGCAGAACATTGACTACTTTCTGAAACAAGGTTAAATTTGAAACAGAAAGTAAATTATGTTTCCAAAGTGGAGCTCATTAGAAGCAGAGCTAATGACTCAAAAGGCAATTATCTGAATGTACCAATGTGGTCAGTTTATTTCCTATCCTGCAAGTTTTTTTTTTTTTTTGAGAACCTAAGCTCAATAATGTGTACAAAGTAAAAAAATAAATACAACCTTTACATTGTCCACTTTCATGTACAATTATTCTTTGCTGAGGTATTCCACTTTCTTTACTGGGCTGTTTCTGTCTCAACAGGCGGTGTCCTGATAAGAAAAATTTCTTTGAATCAGACCTAATAAAAACCCTCACAGTTGTAGATATCAAATTCTTACTGGTAGATAGAAACATCCTCTCTGTATTCTCCTCCCATCTCAGGAATTAGACCACTGTAAACTAAAATGCTATATTTAACAATTGCATAATTGCATATAAAAGTAATAAATTAGAGTTTCTATAAAAAAAAATCTTACAATCTAAAAACGTATTTAATATTTTCAAGCGTAGTTCTTCAAAAGAGAATATTTTACTTTATCCCCACAGGGGTTATTTAAGGCTTAGTTTAAGATAACTTATATATTTTTTAAATGTTAAATGTAATTATTTTGATGTCTATTGTGTTTGCTTATTGTAAAATGTAATTTTTATTCTTATATACAAAACAGAACAATGAAATTAAATAACAGTAAATGGGAAACAAAATTATCTGTATTCTATTATCTCTTTTCGTAAACTTTTTTTAAATAATTTGATATCCCAAATATTCATTTTACATATGATAGTTATATATCTTCCTCGCAAACTTACATTCTAAAGGGTATGGGTGAGCTACAGGAAGGTGATAGATGCATTGTTCATATAGAGGCTAAAGATGATAAGCTTCTTTAAGCAGATGTGTTTTTAATTAGGTTTCAAAGGATTTGAGGCAGGAGGATTGTCTAGTGGATCAAGCCAAGGCGTTCCAAAGAATTGAGGTAGTACAAGAAAAGTCCTGAAGGTGGGAATGAGAGGAGGTGATAAGAGAGGAGGAGAGAAGAAGGTCATTAGCAGAACAAAGAGGGCGAGAGTATTTTGAGACAAGAGCACCCCATTGTGGTTCCCTCAAATGAATTATACCTTACTTTTTAAAAATATCATTTCATTTTAACACCTCAATCCCATCTAGACAATAAAACTGTTATTTTCTCATACCTTATCCATCTCAGACTCTACCTCGTCTTTTACCAGACATATCCATTGCTTATTTACTCTTCAGTTCCTTTCTTTTCTTCTGTTTCTCTCCTTGACCCTTAAGCATGTGAGCTTTCATTCAGGTGTAAAAAGGCAATATAAAAGATTTAAATCTCAAACCTTACCACCTTTTGATATACACATAAAATTGTATTTTTATGTATGTACCCAATTCCGATTTAGCACTACAGCATATGTTGGTGAAAAATATAATTATTATATTATTATATATTAATATAATAATAAGAAAAAGTGATAAACATTGTTCCAGGGTTTTTTTTTGTGCTACATTTCCAGTCTCTCATCTTAATATCATTAAGAAGTTTGCGGCGGACATTGATACCTATTTAAGAGGCCTAAGTTTACATTCTCTACTAACAAAAAAGTAAACACAGCTTTTAGTTTTTAATTATTATATTCATTTTTGCTTTAATTTGGGAAGCAATTCGTTTTTAGTCACTTGGGAGGGATCTTGGTCATTGATAAGATCTATATTCACTTCTGCTGAAAGGCTGTTACAGTACTTAACAATAGTATTTAACTGGAAGGGCAACTTACAGTAGAATCTCCTCACCCATATGCTCCAGGATAACAAAAAAATGAATTTGCATGGTTGGCTATTTTGACATATTCTCCACAAATGCTTATAAGCTCATGGTTTATATAATTGCTACTGTAGTTCTTTAGTGTAACTGTGCCTGTAAGGTGCATCTTCTTTTTTATTCTTCCATTTTCTCAATCCCAGTTTGAATTATAAAGATAACCTTGTAAGATATGCTAAATACATCCTATTACACCACTGAACATAATTCTGAATTTTTGAGTGACTAGGATAACCCATTTCCTTGACAGAAGGAGCCAAAACAGACAATTAATAATAAACATTTCTGGAAAGGTACACATATATTATTTTCCTGTAGTACAGGTTCACTACCTTTTCACTTCCAACAAAACCATAGTGCGGAAAATAAATATTAAAAAGGAATCAGGATCAGCATTCCAACATAAGTAGCCTGGAATCAGTAAGACAAGCAAAAATGCAGGGAAAATGCTTAGACAATACCTAGGTAGTAGTAAAATGTGTTTAATATATTTAGCCATAAACCTCGTGGTGGGTCAACAGTGCCTGCGTCAGCAGCTCCAATCAAATTCCACTGCCTAAAAAGTCCTGGCCTGTGCGTTAAACATATTTTTTTAGTTCTTACTGGCTCTCAAAACTTGACATCAGTAGTGCCAAAGCTCTGCTTTTACTTTTCCAGCAAAGAAACTAATTGAGCTTTTCAAATATATGGGCTGTAAAATGAATATAAAAAAGAAATGAACCTTAATGCAGAGGTACACTGAGGACTCTTACATCAATACTGTGTAAGGAATAAATCTAATTTTGTAAAAATATGAAATGCTGTTTGATCCATACATTTGTCGCATTAGATAACAAATCACCCTTGAACATTTAATTAGTGCACAAGATAGATTAATGTATAATGCTTAAATTCATACTAGCTGACTTTTTGAAGGGATACAGCAGGCCTAATGAAAATATGTTTCTTTCTATTTCTTCTTAAATAACGTTCCACCTAAACATAACCTTATTTTATTTTAAAGAGACGACCTTGAGAAGATTAACTATTTATATAAAAGTTATGGAACTTGTCTAGTTTGACAGTGTCTGCTCTATTTTGAGGAGATTTGGGAGCCACCATTAGATACTCCATTTCTTCCAATGAGCTGTGTGATTGGGTTAGATTGGGTCAATAGCCAATTCAGAACCAGATAAACTACAGTTGGGAAGCTTTCATGCTAAAGTGGGTGTGAGAAAAGACAAAAATGGTAGGGAGACACAAGCACAAGAGATCAAATTGTCAATGTCCGCTAGCCAATAGAGAAAGCAAGAGAGTTCCAGAAAAAATATTTACTTCTGCTTCATAGATTATGCTAAGATTTTGACTGTGTGGATCAATGTGACAAGTTTTTAAAGAGATAAGGGTACCAAATCATCTTATCTGCCTCCTGAGGAATCTGTATGTGGACCAAGAAGCTATGGTCAGAATCAAACAAGGAACAACCGAATGTAACAATTGATTAGGAGTATGACAAGGTTGTATATAGTCACCTTTTTAAACTTTTGTGCAGAATACATCATGCATAAATCTGAGATGGGTGAATCTAAAACAGGAATCAATGCTGGGAGAAATATCAACAACATTAGAAGAAAGGATTATACTACTCTGATAGCAGAAAGTGAGGAAGATCTAAAGGTCCTTACTGATGAGGGTGAAAGAAGAGAATGCAAACGCTGGCCTGCTGCTCAAAGTTAAAGAGACGAAGATCAATATAATTTTGAGCAAGGGCACAACCCCCAAATCCAAAAGATCCAATTCCCGCATCCGATTTTTACACAATTTTTCCTGAAGTTCAAATTATGATGGAAAAGACAATATTATTTCCTGGCAAAAAGATGGGGAAGAAGTGGAGGCAGTGACACATTTTACTTTCCTGGGCTGCAAGAGATATGTAGATAGTGACAGTCATAACAAAAAAGTCATTAAAAAAACATTTGCTCATGGGGAGGAAAGCTATTGCAAGTATAGACAAGTTATTAAAAAGTAATGATATAAAGAAAGGTTCACATAGGTAGAACTTTGGTATTCTCAGTAGTTACATCACATATATAGTTGTGAGCAATACGAGTTGTTGCTATCAAAGCGAAGCCGAAGGCACTTCTTGCGCTGGTGGAGATGAGCACCATAGGCGCTCATCCCTATGAACCCATACGACTTAGGCAGTGAATGCGCTCATTGTGCTGGTGGAGATGAGCGTCATAGGCGGTCATCCCTACAACCCTGTACGACTTAGGAGCAAAAGTACACAAGGGGAGAGGCTTGTAATGCGCGCCAAAGGCGATCAGCGCGGCCCTTGCAATGAGCTCCAAAGGTGCTCAGACCACCAAAAGCATACGAGCGAAGAGACTCGCAATGAGTGCCTTCGCTCAGCGCAGGGCTCACAATGAGTGCCAAGGGTGCTCAGAGGAGCAAAAGTACACCAGGGGAGAGGTTCGCAATGAGCGCCAAAGGTGCTCAGATGACCAAAAGCCTTACATTGTGTGGCAAACAGCATTCCCAGCCTTACAATTTTATTGACCGTCATTTTTTGACGGGCAAGACGCTACAAAGTATATAAGAGCTGGACCATAAAAAAGCTGAAAACAGTAGAATTGACGCCTTTGAATTGTGGTGGTACGGTAAATTGTGGTGTTACGGAAAATTACTTAGAAACCTTTGGATTGCAAGAAGATCCAATAAATCAATACTACATGAAATCAAGCCAAACTGTTGACTAGAAGGTATGATCATGATGCTGAAGCTCAAATATTTTTACCATGAGAAGAGACGATTCCCTAGAGTAGACTCTGGTAATGGGAACAGTACACAAAGAAGGAGACAGCAGAGGAGAAGATGTATAGATAAGGAAATTAAAGCAATGAACATAAGCTTGAGGGATCTCAGAGGGGCTGTGGCTGACAGCAACATAAAGCATTCTGTAGATGAGATTGTTAAAATCATTCAACTACAATAAAAAAACTTGATCACCTTCATCAGTTAACAGAGAGAAGCCATCAGGTTGTAAAGTGTTAACTGGTACTATAACTGCTTGGCCTACATGGGCACGTGAAAGCATGGAGTAGAGTGGATTGCGATCTAGAGGTTAAATAAACATATAAAGTTTACTGTTAGCTTAAACTACATGGGCAATGGATATTAAAGTTCTCCAGAAGAGATATATTATATACAGTAACATTACTGTTTAACTTTATAGTACGGTAAGAATGTATCCTGAAACCACTTGTGATTTGTAGATTCCAATTAAACACTTCAAAACGCAGAGCAATTTACAAGGTTATAGACTTGTGGCTGTTGAGGTTTAATAATGTTTCAATGTCAAAGACATTGTTGGCTTTAAGGGCAAAATTACATATATAGGTTTTCAAACCATTTGGAATAATAATGTCCCAGGTGAACAGCCACAATGTTATTGTAGCATTAAATGTGAAACTAATGGTAATTCCTAATATTACACTCAAAATGTGAATGGCACTAAGTGCAAATATGTCAAGAGCATGAAAGGCATTAACCATATGGTTCTTTAGAGAGACAAATATGTTTAATAGGACTGACAATAGGATAACATGAATATGTGATAGAATCCATGTTTAATTGGAAATACATGGAAAATGATTTTACCTCTATGTTGTTTTTGCTTGTATTTGATTTATCGAAACTATTATTAATAGTAAAACTAAAATCAAAAGTATTTGACCTTTATGTTTCAATTCTAATAGGTGTCAAAGATGATAATACATTTTATAGAGTTAGTATTGTATTAGCATATATTGAAAAAAAGTATAATCAGAACTACCAATTACAATTAGTACAGTAAATCTACCTTCTTTATCGTTATGAATTAAATGGATTTTTACTTTTAGAGATTTAGGAAACAATATTTTATTATAAATAAATAATGGAAAGTTTTCATGGAAGACAATTGGTGGATGTTTTAGATGTAAAATGTAATAATATAATAGCTGAATTAAAGGAATTATAATATTTAAATGCTAAACACCTTTAATTTTGAGTATTTAAATAATTTACATTATGTAAAATAACTTTTAAACTTAAATAATTTCCAAAAAAGTTTTGGATAGATTATTTATAATTACAATTTTGAGAGACTTACATTAGACTTTATGCCATATGTTTGTATTCAGCCCCAGAATTGATTATATTAATTTATCTAATTATTTAATAAATCATACAATTAGATGTGATACAGAACATTGTTCCTGGTCTGACCATGCTGTAATATATACAGTTTTAAAATTAGTTTCTTTACAACTAAATACCAAACGTAGTAAATCAGATTATACAAGAGTTATATATTCACATTTTAATTCTTTGTATATTACTAATCCTGTAGGGTTTTGACTAGCACTTCTAACTTTCATAAGAGGTAGTTTTATGAAATGGAGATAAAAAGCAAACAAAAAAACAAAACAAGCAAAATCATAAAATCTTAATGACTTGAAAACCCAATATAGTGTTTTAATTAAACAACATCAACATTGTAATAAAACTAAACATATTAATCAAATAAACCAAGAATATAACATCATATATCAGAAAATGCAAATTTTATCAATATGTTAATAATCCAAATAATAATATTAGAAACAAAAAATTAAATAAAAAAAAATCATCCCAATTTAGTCATACAACTCAAATAAAAAAAAAGAATTGGAAATTACAAAATATTTTATTAAAAAGTGTTCTACATTCCAACAATACTATAGTAATTGATCAATAATTAATTTATTAGAATTGAAAAAAAATTAAAAGCATATTTAAGTTTCATGGATTATGAATGCATCTGATAGAGTAGAATCAGTAGTGCATAAAAAAAACATTTGCAAAAAAATCCATTTTTTTTAGTTTACTCCGACTTAATTTTGAGAATGAATACCCTTCAAAACCATAGCTATGTTAGAATAAAATGCTGTGGGGATTTCTGCATTGTGCTGTCATTGGCTTGAAGGTCGGTATAGGGTTGGAAAAGATACCTGAATGCAGTGTTTCTATTGGTAGGTACTAGATGCCTATGTAGGCACCTCTGGGTGTGTGAAAACCATTTAATGTATTTAAAAAAAATCTGTATGTATATAGAATGAATCATGTAATTATGTTTCTGTTATAAACAGTTGGATAAGATTATAAAAAAAAATAAAGGCATATCTAAGTTTTCTGGATTATGAATGCACCTGCTAGTAAACACCCCTCCAAACCTTGGCTAAATTAGCATAAAATTCATAATTAATTTTAGCCAATCATAGGCGCAGGCAGCTGCAACATTTGTGTCAAAGTATGGGGATTTGTAGTCTGGCACATATCAATGTTAGAAGCTGCTAGGTATTTTCATATAAGTCTATCTCTGCAGCACATTGCACACTTGATTACCACTTCATGTGGTAGTTTATTCTGTATGAACTACTGCTAATGGTTTTTCTTCTCTCTTTTTGGCAGAGCTAACTATGCAGCAGCTGAGCATAACTGGGGGATTACCCCCTACACTGGTAGTCCATTCAGTGTTTTTGCTGATGTTTTTTTTCCCCAAGTCTGTAATTGGAGGCTGTCATTGCACTGCACAGCCATTTGGGGAGTAACAAACAAATTAAAATAAGTCCTTGCATACTGTGCTGCTATAGGCTAGTACATTTTAGTGATGTAAGCACTCTGGGGTGTGGAAATCAGGATTTCACTCGGCTGAACATAAATGTGTAAGTACGAACTTTTCAATATAATACATATTTTTCTGCTAATCTCTGGCTGTTTGTTAGGGAACATTATTATTAAGGAAACTTCTATATACCTTTAACAGAAGATCATAATAACACTTTAAATACACCCATTGCATCTGAACAATTAAGGAAGTAATACAAGGATTAGAAATTGGAAACATTCATGGTCCAGGTGGATTTTCAGCTTAATTCTATAAAATAAAAAACATAAATAAAATATATATATATATATATATAGAGTATATATATATATATATATATATATATATATATATATATATATATACATACATTTTTACTTATTTAATTTTATTTTAGAATGCAACCTCATTCCTGAATAAATTAGCACATGTAACAGTCATTCCAAAATCGATCTTGATAATATAGGGCCATACTAAATTCCAGCCTTGTATGTCCAACGTGTAGCACATAAGGGCTACGTGCTTTAAAATTGGCAGAGTTATGTTGCTATTAAATTAGAAAGGGCTGCGAACTATGAGCGAAAGACACTATTTCGTAAACCAGTTTGCAGCCATCGGACTTGCGTGCAAGCACACAAACAATTAAGCAATCTCTTAGTTACGGGTTCAGATGGAGCCAATGGAAAGAGAGATTGTAAGCGTTACATCACTGAAAAAGGGGAGGTAGATTTCCAAGTCCTAGGTGCTTCAAATCCAATTTGCAATCGGTCCAACAGGCCAGAAATAATGCAATATTAATAAAGCAGTAAATATGAGATTCTATTACATGCAAGTTACAGTATATGTTGTAACACATTGAATGCAGGGATTGATATAACACAAAAAATAATCATGAAATAAAGTATTTTTCTGGGCCGATATGCGGGCTTGAGAATGTGCTATTAATTCTGAGACCTAACATAATTTTCCCTTATAATATATGTACAGTAGAGTGATTTTATTTACATTACACGTGCTACATGTTGGAATTTACCCCCTTTGCGGGTGCTCTAGAGCACACGTTGGCCTCTGGGCTCCATTTGCGTGTTACGTGCTTGCTTGCGAGTGACCACGTTGCACTTTAATAGCTGAATTAAACAATTAGCGGTTACGGGCATGACAGATCAAAGGATTTTTATGCTCGAAGTTCAACGTAGCCTTTTCTCGGCCGTCCTGTGTGTTAACACACAAACCCCTCTGCGAGCAACGTTACAAGGCATCTTACAAGCAAATATGTGTTAACACGTAGCTCCAATTTAATGAGGCTGATTCTCTTTTTTACCTTTCTTAATTCATAAAGATCTAGTAGGATTTGTCCGATTGAGACATCTACTGATAATACCAGAGAATATTAAATTTAATTACACATGTTGACTTTGCTAAGAATCAAACTTTTAGCTTGACAAAGAAAAACTACTTTTTTTTTTTAAATATTTTTTTATTTCTAAAATACAACACAAAAACAGTAATGCATTTCATATGCGTACACAATATAGAAAACATACTTTATCAACATTCTTTTGACATACTCGTTAACCCATTTTAAGATCAATTTTTGAGTAGCCCAATATATGGTAAGTGCACAGGAAAATATATCTTAAGTATATTAATAGACCCATAAGGAAAAAGGGACTACCTTTAAAAGAGAAACGTATAGGTGCCCTATGTGGGTTACCATCTTTTTTAATAGTTATCTTCCTGCAAAATATGTTATACTGTCTATAGTGTAAATACCAAAATTGGAATCCCAAAAACAAAAAATGGATAAAATGTATACCATGAAATACATAAACACATGAAAACATTACATCCGACTCAAGGAGGGAGAGGCCGAGGAAGCAACAGGAATTCAGCCAAAGGTATCCATTAGATTAAGCTCATAAATTATCCCCAATGGCTGCCATGATCGCAGTTTAGGAATTTAATTGATCCCATACTGCCCATATAATTTTGAGCAAGGGCACAACCCCCAAATCCAAAAGATCCAATTCCAGCATCCGATTTTTACACAATTTTTCCTGAAGTTCAAATTATGATGGAAAATCAACTTGTTTCCTTCTTGAAACAATTAAACCTTTAGCAACCATTAAGAACTGAATGAGAAAAGCCTTACTGTCCAAAGCTAGTGCACCAGGAAAATATGAAACAGAATAAGTTCTGGAGAGGGATTGATCTTACAATTACAGATAATAGAGAGACGATCAAAACAGTCCAACCAAAATTTCTGCATAGTGGGGTACTGCCACCATATGTGCAAGTGAGACCCAATTTGTTTGCACCATCTCCAGCAAAATGTATGTTCTTCTAATTTACTGATCTGCCACGCTTTTAATGGAACTAAATGACATATATTGACAATTGTAAAGTATGTTTCCCTATAGGAGGCATGTTTTATATATTTAGCTGTTAGAGATAAGGCTAAATACCATGATTCCAATGGCCAAGAGGATTCTATCTCTTTTTTCCAGAGTCTCCATTTAAATGGTTTCACTCCCTGAAAACTATTTTTAAAATTGTTATAACATTTGGAGATAATATGTGCTTTAGTTTTTGCTAAAATAAGCTTCTCTAAATCTGTAAGGGGTCTTACTTCTTCCAAGTGAAACCCGGAAGCTACCAGTGCTGCAACTAATTTATTGTATTCTAACCATTCACAAATTTTCCGGAATCAAATTTTTTTTATATAAATCTTGAAATGTCATCAATTTATTATCAATATATAAGTCTCTAAGATGAACTAGGCCTTTTTGAAGAGCGAAGCAAGCAGTACTGAATCATATAATTTAACCAATGGTGCCAGTGGGGTAATGGGGCTTGGAAAAGGGACGAGGGAGAATTTTATAGTTCTTTATGATGGAAAAATCACCTTGATTTATCTCTTTAAATTCAGTTTTTTTTTTAAACAATAAAAGAGCCCTGTCCCCTTTTTCCACTCCGAAGTTGTCTATTTGCATCCATGGATATGATTCACTTGGTTCCGTCCACATAATTAAATGAGCAGCCATTGTGGCAGACTGGTAATTTTGGATCATAGGATATGCAATACCACCTCTATTAAAATTACATATCATATAAGGTTTCTAAATTCTAATCTTATTCATATAAATATAATTGTCAAGACTTGAAATGTATTGATTAAATGTATTGGTGCCTGAAACGGGATACACCGCATTAAATAGGTTATTTTGGGAAGGAGACACATTTTTACAGCTGCAATCCTCCGCGACCATGAGATATTATTATTTTTCCGGGCCAAGATAGTATCATTTATACTTTTATAAACTGCTTCGTAATTCTGTAATAATAGTTGTTTTAAATCCAACAGTTATAATAAATTATTGGCAGCATGTGTCCAGTTGAAAAGACAGATGCCCCAAAATGTTGCTATATTACTAATAGGCCCTTTGTACATTCAATGTTCCAGTGTAATACTGGATGGTTAATACCATTACAATGACAGTTTATTTGGATAGGATACCTTGTGTTCAACTGGCATGCTGTTATTTGTACATCTAGCCCATAATACAGTATAGTTCAGTTCCCCTCAGGCGAGAAACAGCATATGGCCATGTCGCACTAACCTGCTTAGTAATACTACTGGGGAAGCAGTCTTCTAAGCAGCTCGAACGTTTCTCCGCTATTACCAAAGCGGTTTCTTCAGGGGAATTGGAGAGATCTGAAACCGCAGGGGTTTTAAATGAGGATCATATAATTATCCTCCAAGTAATCTTAGTTTCCCTATTTATGAACATATTTGTTTAAAAAGTATGTTGTAACTCTAAGCACTAATTTAAAATGTTTAAGGTTATATACACTCTAGCCTCCTAGTTCAAGTATCATTATCATTACTGCTTTTAAACTATCATTGTAATAGCATTAAGCATCCAGTATTACACTGGGACTTTGGATGTACAAAGGGCCTATTAGTAATATAGCAACATTTTGGGGCATCTGTCTTTTCAACTGGACACATGCTGCCAATAATTTATTATAACTGTCTCAATATAGATCTGAGATCTTTATTACTGCTCGTTTGTCACACTGCCATATTATGGGGTAACTTATAGCAGTTCTTCTACACATTTACAGCAGCCCATTGTATTATATATATATATTTTTCTTTATTATCACATTTTTTAAATTTTTTAAATTTCCTTTGTATTTTAATAATAAATAATATTTTTTTTGTTGCTACATTTGTAAACAATAGAGTCTTTGTCCGACCAATTACCCAGTAGCCCATCTGGGGTCATCTGGAACTCACTGGACATTTTTTTTATATTGTATATTTAACTTTATTGATCCACCCGGACCACAATATCTGTTTCTAAAAATTCTACTCTTAACTCTAGATTTTTATTGAAAAGGATTGCTGTGCCTCTAGTTTTCCTCTTAAATATTGATATACCTCCCTGGATAAAAAGAGATTTGTTGTATTTCGGAATCTTATCAGTAGCCCAGTTTGTTTCCTGCAGACAAATTATATCAGCCTTCTCCTTTTTAAACATATTAAAGAAAATCTGTATTTTCCCTGGCACATTTAATCCCCGGACATTATGGCTAAGTTTCAATGTTGTCATCATAAGCTGAGGTAACCCAAAGGATCATAGCTGTCTCCCGGGCCACAGTTCATTCTGGCATGGAATGGTGAGCTGAAGAAATGCTCAGATAACCTGATGAAATTAATTGTGACTGAGGAGGAACTAATTTTAGCTAAGACAAAGACTGAACTCAACTTAAGCTTAGCTGACATTCATAATTTCAAAAGCGACATTAGATATCTGGACCTTGAACAGCGTCTACAAAACAACATAGAAAAAAAAAAAGAACTGAAGGAACGGAAACATAGGAAGTTTCAAAGGGATAAAAAAGACTTTGACACTAATAACGTGTACAGGCACTCACGTGCACCCAGAAATTAACCAAGAGAAACGGAGTCATCTTCAGAATATGACACAGAGGAACAAAAGATATCAGATTAGACCTCTGACAAGGAGCAAACAGACTGAACCTACGACAAGATCAAGAAATACTAATTATACGGTGGCTCTTCCAGTAGACTACCCAACAACTTCCTCTAACTCTGCATTCTTCTTTTTTAGAGCAATGCTATCAGACAACACCTCATCACACGAGGCAAGGCCAGAGAAGCCAGTACAGAGGAAAGTGACAATGAATTCTCAGAAAGTCAATGATATGTAGGTTGTCAACTTGTCCAGTTTCCAACTTCTAGACTTCCATCTCTCATTACTCAAGAAATACCTTTCTTTTTCACCAACCAACAATCTTGACCTATTTGAATGGACAAAAAATGTCAACCTATTTGCTAGGAAACTTCTCCTACACAAACATCACAAAATTAAACAGAGACATTGCAATCACAGAAGAAGAAATACGATTCCTTGCAAAATTCGGGACCTTACTTGATGGCAACAGTAATGATACATCTAACGGCTTGGGCCCCTTTACTACTCTGAAACCTCAAAGTAGATTTACTCCAACTTTTAAAATCAGCCCGCAAATCAAGGTTTTTACAAAGTTGGTTGAAAATGACCTAGGAAAAATATCAACCAAACAAAATGATGATAATCTATCAAAAGAAGAGCGCAAATCGCTGAAGGACCTAACGAAAAACAATTACATTATCATCAAACCTCCCGACAAAGAGTGGAGCATTGTGGTCCTGGACAAAGAAGCTTATGAAATGGAATGTTATCGTCTGTTTGAGGATAACAAAAAGACCAATCAGAAACTGAGGTCTGACCAAACCATGATATTCTAACTAGAACTCCGTGAAATCCTAGACAATGGTCTGATGAGGGGAATGATAAATAAACAAGAATATGACTTCATGTGGGTGAAACACCCAACCATCCCGACCTTTTATCATCTACAAAAATTCACAAGAAGAGGACACCACCGCCTAGCAGACCGATTGTATTGGGCAATAATAGTATCACTGAACATGTGAGTCAATACCTGGATGTGATTTTGCACACATCGTATGTCAAGGATACCAAAGACATACTATGTAAACTGTATGATGTCAAGTTATCTAAAGAAACTCGGCTGGCCAGTCTGGACGTTGAATCTCTGTACACAATCCCTCACAACATGGGAATTAAAGCTTTTGAACACTTCCTGTCTATGAGAGGGAACCAACTAAGAGATCATAACAACTTTATGATCTTACTACTTGACTATGTCCTCCAGCACAATTATTTTCTATTCAACACGGTGGTGTATAAACAACGCATCGGCACAGCAATGGGCACACCTTGTGCACCATCCTACGCAAATCTATATCAAGGATGGTGATATGCTAGTCTTCACTGAAGACATGGAGAAGTTTACCTCGAAGGTAGCAACATGGATTCGCTACATTGATGACATCTTACTGCTATGGAATGGCACAGAGGAAGACTTCATGGAGTTTGTAGATGTACTGAACAGGAACGATATAGGCTTGAAGTTCACTCAAAATATCAGCAAAAATAAATTGGAGTTTCTGGATCTTGAAATTATCATCTTGAAAGTATCATTGATGACAACATGAATCTACAAACAAAAATGTTCAGAAAAAACACCACTACCAACAGCCTTCTACACTTCCAAAGCCATCATCCTAGACATCTGAGAACCAACATTCCCTATGGCCAGTGCCTCAGAGTAAGAAAGAATTGCAGTACGAACAATGACTCTCAAGCGAAAGAATTATACCTTCGGTTCAAAGATAGGGGCTACAGCCACAACTGCCTCAAAAAGGCCTATCAAAAAGCATTGTCTAGACCGTGTACCGAACTTCTAAATATCCAGCCTAAAAGGGACCAACGAGGCCAAATGAGAATGATAGTTACCTTTAATAATCAAAATGAAGAAATCATGGAAGTACTACAACACCACTGGTGTATTCTGCAACAAGACCCTGCCCTGGCAGATGTGCTTTCCAATCAACCGTCCATCACCTGTAAATGAGCAGCCTCTCTACGTGACTACATGGTGCATAGCCATCATGACACAAAAAGCAGGGACAAGGACTGGTTGATGGCCCAAAACAACTGCTGCTATAAGTGCAAAAAGTGCAAGGCCTGTGCTTTCATTAAAGATACAAGAAGTTTTAAAGATAGAACCAAACAAAAAAGTTTTGAAATCCGTTCCAACATTTCATGCTGTACTACAATATGTTGGGAAAACCACCCGGCAGATGAGAATACAGGTTCTTTAACATGTGCGCTCAGTACTGAACAAAGAAGATGTTCCCATTGACCGCCAATGTGAACATAGAGCACAATGGAAATGTAAATGTCATGAGATTGTTTGTCATAGATAAAATTCAACTAAGAGAGAGAAGAGGTGATCTAGATCGGAAGATCCTACAAAAAGAAGCCAAGTGGATATTTGCTCTTTCCCCCCCTAAATTAATCCTAATGGACTGAATGAGGGCTTTACTTTTTTACCCTTTATTTGATTCCTGGCCAAAAGCCATGGTTGCTTAGATTGCTAAGTTTCTACCATTTAAACATTAGTTCCACCCTTCTTGCCACCTTAGAGACCAGCTTCCCTCATAGTTTCCAAGACACATCGCCGCCTGGGGCACTTGCTTCAATCAATTAGTAACAAGTCTGTATGTTAGGCCATGGACTGTGTATAATAATCAATACCATATTTATATTTTCATACTAACCTTTAGTTGGGTCCAGTTTTTATACACCGCATTTCTTTTCTTTATTACTAACCATTTTTTTCTAACAGGGTTCCTCATCAATAATTTATTATTTTGCTTTATGAGCACTTATTGCTCGTATACAGCGAACCAAGCGCATTTGTTGAGGGCTTTTTTTTTTAAATTCGTCCCTCCCTCCTGGTGCTTGAAGTTAGTATCACTTCCAGTCATCTGCAATTCCGCCTGGCTCCTTCACAGCGGGCTTGCAGTCGATGAGGCAATAGGAGGCTCTCCAGGACTTCCTGACACAGCATACAGCAACACTTAAATTTGATATCCCTGACTTATACTACACCGTGAGTGTAGTGAGTTTGATTAATTAGGCGCCAGTCACAGGGCTGTCTAGTAGGGCTACTAGTAGGCCGTTTAAATTTTTTTTATTTTTACCCCATACTGCCACTTAGACTGTGGTGCTTTGTAAATTAATTGGGATTGGTTGTTTTGTGCTTTTTGCTTGGATTACTCACACTGCTGTATTTATCGTTAGGAATGTCACCAGCATATGTCTGATTGTCACCATTATTCACCACAAAATTGCACCTGATATGAGGTCATCACCTATGTTTGATTTCGCATGTAGCTCCATTTACTGTATACGGACTCATATGTGGGTATACTGATGACACAGTTCATTTGCGCTTCACAGTTCATTCCTACCAGCATACTACTATAAGCTACCTGGCACTATTACCTATTAGATTGGTCCACTGCACAGTAGAATTTACTTTTTATTGCTGCTTGTATCCACACAGCTACCTTACAGTTCACACTTAGGTAATGCGGAGACTACATTACACCTTTACTTGGGGATAGGGCTGTCTCCATTAGTATTGGGGGTCTACAGCCATAGACTTTCGGATCTCCCACTTACCTCACAGTCCACCTGTGCAGTGTTCCCCACACCAGTACCAGCTCTTTTGCTTTATCTACCTGGTTATGGCCTCCTATCCTTCTCCTGCTTATTTTTACTTATTTTTTATCTCAATACACCTCATGTGTTAGGTGTCTCCTTCTTTCAATTTGTACCAATAAAGGTTACGTTTCATTATATCGGTCTCCGATGGTATCGTTCTTAACATTCTATTTACTTTGGTGCTAATCACCACACTATACTTTCCCTGTTTTACTATTGAGGATTCAGTTCCTTACCCTTTACACTAAATGTGTATGCTGGATTAAACCAACGCCCTTTAGTTGTTTCTGGTACTTACATGACCAGAGTATTCAGCAGTTTCTGTTCCTTTATCCAACCTTAAAAAGATATTAAATGATAAATGAACTTGAGCATGTAGTTGCATTTTGAACTATGTCAAAACAGTCTGGTGCCACATGCCTACCTCTCCAATACAATATCCAGATGAGTCCTGGTAATTTTATGATTAAGGCACTAGTTTTAACCAGTTAGCTGACACAGAAAAAAAAGTTCAGACGCTACATTAGAGTGAGTCTATTGCACAATACCTTCATTGAAACTGTTTATCCACTTGACCTGTAACAGTTAGACATCTCAAGCCAGGTTAATGGAACCACCACCACTCCACCAGAACAGTCCTCTATGAGGAAGTAGGTTCTCGTTCAATGCCTAGAAAAGTCTTCAACATTTAGGGGCAAGCCTAAATTTTTACAGTTCTCCAGGGCAGTGTTTCTGGGCAAACTGTATGTATTGAGTCTATCTGGTGTATAAACACCCTTCCAAAAGAGACACCCAGAGTCAAGCAGCTGTGCTAACACTAACTATCCAACGCAAGCCTCCAGAACGCATCCCGAGCACAGGCCAATTCTGATAGAGAGGGGACCATTGGGGCAGATATACTACCCAAACACTATAAATGCAGATGAAAATGTCCCACCTCTCTCTCCACTTTAAGATGTAACCATTATACCTTACCACCTGCCCATTATATCATCATGGGGACCGACAGCACGTATGGCTCTCCAAGCAGGAGCGTTCCCCAGGATGTTTTCACTTCAGGTAAGGTCTGGAGTCTATGCTGCTCTGGTATGCAACAAAAATAGAGGTTTGAGGGTGCTCCAAGAAACACTGTTACTGCCACACTCTGGGCCAGCATCCAGGGTCCAACTTCAGCTTTGTTATACTTCCAGATACTGATCAGCAAATGCTGGGGTTCCAAAAATGGCAAATATTACAGCATAATGCAGTCTGCAACAGAGTCAGCGTCTCTGCTGATTTTGGCGCCACTGCCCTGCTAGCTGCTCATGCTAGCACTTCCTGGGCGTGATCCCAAGCAAAACTACTTGATACAATTAATTGGTCAAATTTATTTTTAACCTTAGAAGTATTTAGGTTTTCAGATTCCTTTTTAAAACATTAAAAAAATATTTACAATTCTCCATCAGAACAAGTTAAAATAATATCAATAAAGGAACTAGTAAGTTGGTTGTCCTTTATCTTCACTTGTGTTAGCTCTAGCCATAGAACCAATAAATCGATAAAATAAGGATATTTGCGCAATAACTATTGGAAAATTGGTTATAAAGGGTGTTTATTTGCAGATGATTTTCTTTAATTTATATAATGCCTTAATTATAATATCTTAATTAATAATGATAAATCTGAAGCTTTAAACATTTGCATTCATCCATCTGAACAGAAAATGTTAAAACTCAATGTTTACTTTCAATGGAAAGAAGATAAAGTAAAATATTTAGGTGTAAATATTCCTGCAAAATCTAATAAAAACTATAAAATTAATTTACTAATAATTATTAAAAAATACAAATAAAATATTGAGTCTTGGTTCAAATACCATATATTTTGGCTGGATTGTATTCAGTCTATAAAGATAACAGCTTTACCTCAAACATTATATTAACTTAGATATTTTCTTATTCCAATAAATGAATTAGATATTATTTTTTTACAAATGAAATTTTTTAAATTTATATGGAATATTAAACATTATAAAATAAAAAAATATATAAATATAAATATACGTGTGGCCTCAATTATACAATTATATATAGCTGCACAATTATCACAATTAACTTTATGGAATACTAATGAATATCAACCATGTGGGTTCCAAGTAGAAAATGATCTTATCTTGCATCTTGATATACAATAACTAATATGGGAATAATGTAAAGAAATATATTAAATTAATTAATATTCCCTACACTGAGCATACCTATTTTTATGGTCTATCTATAGATTTGAAAAGAGAACACTCTTAGCCCCAGTTATATAAAATTAAAAATGTATTCTAGGTAAAGACAAAAATTGCTACCTTGTCATGGTGTACTTCAATGAAGCCGTGAGCTATACCATGCAGGGTCATCCAAGATTGGCATGTCATAGCAGAGAGGTCAGACAAATTGGAGTCCACAAGCAGAACCAGAGACATAATGATAGCCCCTCAGGTCAGAAGGTGCCTTCCACAATACTGGGGAAGAGTAGAAGGCAACTACAAGTAGCACCAGATCTAATAAAGTGGTTGGGCCAAAGCTAAGATGACACCAAGCTGAGGATGTTTCTGGAAGGGAAAGGAAAGTCCAATATTGTAAATAACAATTTGGCATAGGAACCTGGAATGTTAGAACTATGAAGGCAAACTGAATGGGGTCAAAAAGGAGATGACAAGGTTAAAAATTTATATCACAGGAATTAGTGAACACAGATGGACTGGAATGGGACATTTCACATCAGACAACTACGAGATCTTCTATTGTGGTCAAGAATCCAAATGAATAAATGGAGTAGCCATCATAATCAATCAAAGAATGGCCAAAGCAGTGCTTGGTTACACCCCAAAAAAATTACAGGATGATTTCAATTTAAATTCAAGGCAAGTAATTTAGCATCACAGTGATGCAAGCCTATGCTCCAACCATGGATGCTGAAGAGGCTGAATTTGTCAATTTCAACTAAAATATTCAATACCTCATAGGTGTAACACCAAGAAAATATGTTACTCGCATCATAGATTGAAATACTAAAGTAGGGACCCAAAAGATGCCTGAAAAAATGAGTAAGTTTGGCCTTGGAATATAAAACGAAGCCAGACAGAGATTAGTAGAATGTTGTCAAGATAATTCTTTGGTCGTAGCAAACACCCTAATATAACAGTCTCAGAGACGACTCTACACATGGACATCACCAGATGGACAATTAAGAATTCAGATTGACTATATACTTTGTGACCAAAGAGAGAGGAGCTGTATACAATCAGCAAAAATAAGACCTGGAGCTGACTGCAGCTCAGATCATAAGCTTCTTATTGCGAAGTTCAGAATTTAAAATGAAGAAAAGAGGGAAAATCATCAGCAGATAAAAAATGAACAATATCCCCCATAAATATGCAGTGGAAGTAAAGAATAGATTAAAGGGACTAGACATGATAGATAGAATGTCTGAAGAACTTTGGATAGGAGTTTGCAACAATATCCAGGAAACAGCCACAAAGAATATCCCCAAAAGAAAGAAAACTAAGAAGGCAAACTAGCTGTCTGGTGAGACTTTGAAAATAGCCCAGGAAAGAAGGTAAGTGAAACGTAGTTGAGATAGGAAAAGATTTGTCTAACTGAATGCAGAATTCCAGAGGATAGAGACAAAGAGACAAGGAGTTATTCGATAATCAGTGATGTAAAGACATAGCAGATAAAACAATGGAAAAGTCAAGAGATCTCTTCAAGAAAATTGGGGATCTTAAAGTAACCTTTCATGGCAAAGTGGGAGAGATAAAATACAAAAATAGTAGGGACTTTGCAGAAGCAGATCAGATAATGAAGAGATGGCAGGAATACACTGAAGATCTATACAGGAAGGATCTTAACAGCAGTGATGACTTCAATAGTTTGTTCAATGAGCTGGAGCCAGACATCTTGGAGAGTGAAGTAAGATGTGCCCAAGGATAGCTTGCTTATAACAAGGTTGCAGCAGTTGATGAAATCCCAGCTGAATTGTTCAAAATTCAACAAAATGATTCTGTGAAAGTGTTGCTTGCCTTATACCAACATATTTGGAAAACTCAAAAGTGACCAAAAGTCTGGAAAAGGTGTACATCCCAATCCCAAAAACAGGCAGTACTAAAGAGTGCTTCAATTACCGAACAGTTGCCCACATTTCACATGCCAGCAAGGTAATGCCTAAGATTCTATAAACTCAGACTGGGAACTACCAGATGTTCAAGCTGGGTTCCTAAGAGGAAAAGGCACAAGAGATCAAATTGCCAATGTCTTTTGGAAAATAGAGAAAGCAAGAGAGTTTCAAAGAAATGTACTTCTACTTCATAGTCTATTCTAAAGCATTTGACTGTATGGATCATAACAAAATCTGTCAAGTTCTTAAAGAGATAGGAGTACCAGATCATCTCATCCGCCTCCTGAGGAATCTGTATGTGGACCAAGAAGCCAGGGCCAGAACCGAACATGAAATTACAGAATGGTTCAAGATCAGGAAAGGAGTATGACAAGGTTGTATATTGAACCTTATTTATTCAATTTATATGCAGAATACATCATGTGTAATGCCAGACTGGATTAATTCAAATCTAGAATCAATATTGCTGAAAGAAATATCAACAACCTCAGATGCGCAAATTATACTAGGGCTGAAAGTGAGGAGGAACTAAAGGACCTACGTTAAAAAGACGGAGATCATGGCAAACGCTATGTCACTTCCTGGCAAACAGACAGGGAAGAAATGGAGGCAGTGACAGATTCAATTTTTCTGGGATCAAGATCTCTTTAGATGGTGGCAGCAGCCATGAAATTAAAAAAAGTTTGATTCTGGGGAGTACAGCTATGGCAAGCTTGGACAAGCTAGTAAAAGGTAAATATATTACACTATCAACAAAAGGTCCACATAGTTAGAACTATGGTATGCCCAGAAGTAGAACACAGATGTGAAACGTGGACCATAAAGAAGACTGAGCACTGTAGAATTGGCGCCTTAAAATTATGTTGTTGGAGAAAACTGCTTAGAGTCCCTTAGACTGCAAGAAGATCAAAATGTTGTATATATTTGGATGACGTTTTAGAAGCATGTAATTTTCCATAGTTTGTAGTATTTTTTTTTTACATGTTCAAGTTCATGTATTAATTGTGTAATGGTATATAGTATTGTATAAGTGTGTTACTGAGATTTTTCCATGTGTTTAGACTGTGTATGCTGCATGTTCAGTTGTTGTCAGTTCATGAAGAGTTAACAGACTTAGCATGTAGTGATGTAATCAGTAATTGTCATGTAGAGATTCAGTCTGCTATGCTGGTTGATATATAAAAATGGTGTACTGTATCTGTCATTTGAAAGAATAATAGAAAGAAAAAAACATGTATTATTTTGCCAAGGCTGCTTTTTGCCTTCTGTGTTCCTGCTAGAATCCCACTCTGAAGGGATCTACATATGTTCCTGGTCCTGTGTTCCTGAGGTCCTGAGCAAGTTCCTGGTCTGGAACCAGAAGTGCTGAGATTGCAAAAACCCTGGCAACCCAGGGGTGTTCCTGTGATGGTGAGCAGGAGGGTTTGGGGGTGACCCTGGTTCCCCTCACCCCAGGTTTGTGACAATGATCTTGAGGCTGAAGCTCAAATATTTTGGCCAAAATTATCAAACAACCATGACTGGCTTTAAACACTTCACTGCTCTTACCACTTGTTGCAGGCTTGTCTTTATGTTTTAACTTCTATCAAATTATTGCCTGTGAAATACTCATGATGACTTTTTAGCACAAGCTACACTTTGATTCTTGTAAGCACAGGCTACTCTTGGGTTTTTGTAATCACAAGCTACTCTTTAGTTCTATTAAGCACAAGCTACTTTGATTGTTTCTACTCTTTGGTTATTTTAAGCACAGGCTACTATAGGGTTTGTGTCAGCACAATCTACTCTTGGGTTCTTGTAAGCACAGGCTATGCTAGGGTTGTTATCAGCACAAGCTCCTCTTGGGATCTTGTAAAAACAATCTACACTTTGGTTCTTGATAGCACAAGCTTATCTGGTTCTTGTAAGCATGAGCTACTCTTTTGTTCCATGCCACAGTACTGTAAGTTCCTGGAAACACAGGATTGCAGGGAGGTGTCTTGACTCATGCAGGAAGCATGATGAGTTGGCAGGCAAACGCTGAGTGCCGAAACAATTTTTGCTCGGTTCTAAGTTTATTTGAATACATTTGTAAGTGTAACACCATGGCCAATCAGGCAGCACCACAATAACACTTGCCTACTCTGTCTAATTAAAAATGCAGGCCTGCATTTAAGTGGTCCATTAATGGGGTAACACTTCTCACTAAGATGGGGGGTTTGCAAATGTGGAGAAAACTGTTTATTCACACATAAAGGTAAACTCCATGCACTAAGTTAATGGATCGTTTCCCTCTATGAGGATTAAAATATTGTTCTAAAACTTGAATTTTCTCTTACTCAACAGTCACCATAAATGAACTAAGGCAGACCGTGACAAAACAATATAATAAAACAAATGTTGTGTGCATTCTTCAGTAATGCATTTTTTTGGCTAACATTTAAAATGTATTGTTTGATTTAATAATGCTAACATCACAGTTGGATGTTTATTGAAACCACTATAGAATACACAAGACAAACAATATCAGTCCTCCAGGTAACCAGGATCATGAATACTCTACTCTCAAAAATACAATAAATGAACTGTAATCAATACATTTCAAGATGGGTGTAAAATTAAATTATGTCATGGTCTCCAGTAGAATTAAATAAAATAATAAATATATTAGCTTTAAAAACCATCCAAAAGATGTCATCAAAAAGACAAAAGTAACAAACCCCAAAAATGGGCCAAGGTTTAACAAATACAGATGTGTTTGCTTCCTCTCTTCATATCAAAGCCACATCTGAAATATGGATTTTATTAATGCTTGAAAGACAACATAGAGATAGTTACAAGTTCAAGATGTTATTGGAAAAGACACTCTACATTTTGTGTTTACCATTTGTTTTAAGTTTCAGAATCTTAAATAAACAATAATTTTATTGAGGTGGCATATTTTTTTTGAAATATTTTGATTTCTCCCTAAAAGAACTTATAACTGCTAAGGCATGTAAAATGATGAATACAATCTTAAAGTATGACCAGTGTTATGTTTGTTGTGTGATATGATATCATAGACTAAGAAGGTCAATGCAGTCACAGATGTAAAAAATGCCTCAGTTAACTTCAGCAATAAAATGGAACATATTGCTTTGGATCATATATTTTTTTTTTGTAATACACAAATATAGATGTCAGGCCTCTTTGGCATTGCATGAGGAGATAAACATGTAATTTATTTTGTTTTTAGTTTGTGACTGCAAATTATTATGTCTACATTACATGTAACAAACATAACTTGAGGCTAAATAGTTATGTTAGAGGTAAGATGTGACTTTTACTTGGAAAAACCTGAAAAAACATTCACTTACTTTGAAACATTCAATAATAAACAGTAGACAGTCCCAGTATACATCCAGAGTTTCATCAATATATTACTCATCCACCTCTTCCAAACATAATGATTTTGTTAGAAATGGGATGTAAATGAGCTTCTTTTGATTCTGTATAAGTCTTCACTGTATGACAATCTAAGCAGTAAGTATACTATAATGCTATACTGGCATTTATTTTAAATGATCTCAGTGGTTCGTAATAAACACTTTGAGCTGTTAATAAGCTCAGAATATTAAACATACACAAAAAATATATTTAGCTTATAAAAGAAAACAACAACGACATGCCTTGACATTTTTACTATAAATATATAAATTTCAAA
Organism: Discoglossus pictus; assembly: GCA_027410445.1. NCBI lineage: Eukaryota > Metazoa > Chordata > Amphibia > Anura > Alytidae > Discoglossus > Discoglossus pictus. Next base: position 394,393,970 of record CM050166.1, on the reverse strand, counting down.
CAATCTATGTTTATATTCCTCAGTTAACTAACTAACCATATTTTATGACACAATGTGAAGATGGACTTAGAGTTACAAATAATTACAACCCCTGATGACCTCACCTACTCCGTGAATTTTCTGTTATTCTAAGGCTACACAAATATTACATCACCCTAGGACTGCATTCTCTCACTGCATATTGACGTTTATGTTAATCAGATCGGCATGCAATTGTTTTTATTTCTCACAAATTATTGCCTATGAAATTCTCATGATAACTTGTTAGCACAAGTTACACTTTGATTCTTGTAAGCACAGGCTACTCTTGGTTCTTGTAAACACAAGCTACACTAGGGTTCTTGTAAGCATAGGCTACTGTTGGGTTCTTGTAAGCACAAGCTACACTGGTTCTTGAAAGCAGAAGGCTTGTCTTTATGTTTTAACTTTTCACAAATGATTGCCTGTGAAATACTCATGATGACTTATTAGCACAAGCTACACTTTGATTCTTGTAAGCACAGGCTAATCTTGGGTTCTTGTAAGCACAGGCTACTCTTGGTTCTTGTAAGCACAGGCTACTGTTGGGTTCTTGTAAGTACAAGCTACACTGGTTCTTGAAAGCACAAGCTACGCTAGGGTTCTTGTAAGCATATGCTACTGTTGGGTTCTTGTAAGCACTTGCTATTCTTTGGTTCTAGGACTGCACTCTCACTGAATGTTGAAGTTTATGTTAATCTGAGGAACACAGGGCTAGGTTTACAGGGGCCACAGCAAATGCTCTCACCTATGCCTTTTTATTATATTGGAGGTTTGTAGAAACACAGTCATGTTCAGTCACTGCCATATAACTTTATTGTATGATGTGAATACATTGAATTCATCAAATAGATCAACTTCAGAATAGTTCATAACCAAAAAAGCTCTTACTGAAAGGTACTGGTGCTGCTTAGTTGATAATGACTCAGTGAAGGCAAAAGCAATTTTCTCGCTTAAATGAATAAAAATAAATACTACACTTTCTATTCTATATGTGCAAATAAATTCTGATGATAGTAGGCACATCTTTAAAAGATTAATACATTATTGTGGTCTTTTTGGTCCTGGAGTTAGACATTGAACTATTTAAGCGTATGCTGTTACATTTCTTAGCTTTGTGAATATCAAAAGATCAAGATAAATATATTTGCTCTTGAACTGACCTATAAATGTATTCTAGCTTGGTTTTAACCATGTCAGCCAATGTGTGCTATTTTAACCTCACATTTTATTTGAAAGAGTTTCAGAACATTCTGTATTGTTTAAGTAAAATATGATATAACAACAATATAAGCCAAAAAGCATTAAACGTTTTTAAAAATATATATTTTTAAATAGTACCTGCTGCAAGTCATTGCTTAATCCTACAGCCAACATCTAAATTATTTCCCTGTGAAAATACTTGAAGTTTCTTTTTGGCAACCGCAATTTCTTGTCTGCCCAGTAGTGCCAATTTTAATTGTATTTTGCCGGACATAAGTTTGATATTAAAAAGACAGCAACTGTAGTTAGAAAAAATGAGGTTAGGTTGTCAAAAGTATTATCTGTTACTGTGCGAGGGACAAGTAGGAAGTGTTATGTCAGGATTCAGTCCACATGGGTCTTTTTACTTTTACGCAAAACTTGTTTGCCTTAAACTGCTACATATCAAGTCTATTCTGTTGCTATCAGTTGAAATTATTCAGAAATTTTGAAACAGCAGTCCAATTTAAAAAATGGAAATTGTACAGTTTTTTTATATAACGATTCTCCCTATACTAGCATTTTCTAATACAATTATTCCCACTTTTTTAATCCATAAGGAATCCAGATTTCCTAATAATACAGCATATTCTTTAACAACATTTCCTGTAAAAAAATTACGGGTTGGGAGGTCTGTTCTTCATCTAGTGATCTCTATTTCTTCCCTAAGTGTTCTCAGAATTTGTTTCATTTTTCATTTTATTAAAATTTTCATCGTTGAGCCCACACATGTTCCTGTATCTATTGTTGTCATATAACCTTTCAGCTCAGTTTATCCGGTTTATTTGCATTTTTCAGTAGAAATTAATATGAGTTCAACAATTTGGGGTCTTTTGTGACAAATAGGAGACTTTGGACATTTTATAAAAAATAAAAAAAATGCAGTGCTACAGAATATTTCCTCCATTCTAATCCCCTATATTGCAGAATATACCATGTTTAAGAGCAAAGTAAAACTACATTGCGATAGAGGTGCTACGAGTGACTGCGGCAAGCCAGAGACGAAAATTACAGAAAACTTTTCCATTGATTTTTGCACTGCCAAAAGATTAGGAGATACTCCGTTAGACTTTTACATGAAAAGCCTATGCTAATCAGACTTTATGGATCACTCGTAAATCAGGGTAGTGCCGTAACATAACAAAATATTATGTGTATTGAAAACCATGCGCAAAAGGTTATAAAACCGTTGCTGAGTTCCAAAGCAGCAGTTAAAGAAACAGTAAAGCACACAAAAATAATAGAACATTTCTCTAATTTATAAAAATCCCTTTGGAGGGAAAGTACATCATTATCTGATTTAATTACCTTGCACAGCTTTGTGTCATCAGCAAAAATGGAGACACTACTTTCCAGTCCCACCTCTAAGTCACTAATAAATATGTTAAAAAGGTTCATCATTATTTCACACTTAAAGGCATATGCAAGTTTCATTGATTAATACATTTCTGCACTCCTTAGGCAAAAAGCAGCCTATGTATATGCAGCACATCTCATAAAACATTTTATTTTTATTAATATCTAAAAATCCCTCTAATGATTATGTTGACACCTCCAGGTGTGTCTAAACAAGGATCTGATCCATTCAATCAGCACCAGGGGAGCAATGTTAACCCACTATTTACCAGCTGTTGCTTGCTCAGTCAATCTCCTTGCAGCTTCTTGTCTGTATGTCAGCAGCAATACATAGCACATATCAGTGATACAATACATATCCCAGGCTGCTTTGCAGCACAAACAGGAACCCCAGAGTTAATTCATAAGTTTCAACTAGGGTTTGGATGGTGTTAACCCTGATTTTCAACTGTCAGAAATTACAAGACATTTTGCTGACTTCAATGTATGTGTTTAAATATTTATTTTGGGATTTTTTCATGTGAAAATTTTGCATACACTATAGATTACGTAAGCCTTTAACAGTCCAATATATATGTGTAATTAAAACATATGATATTTTATTATTATGTCTGTTTCACTATACAACATCCAGGGAAACACAAAACCCAGTACTCAAGGGATTAACCACATGGACTAGGAAAAATGTTCTAATGCATGGTGTGTATATATATTTTTATATCTATAAATACAATTGTCACATATTTTGAATCTAAATAAATCTAAATAAATAAAAAATAAAATGTATACATATATAAATGTATATGGGTTCTTGCCACAATCACGGGGCTTAATCTCACTAATTATAATAATCATGACGTTTTCATTTTTTATTGGTTCCTAAAGCTGTGTCTCATCCGTAAAGCTTGTTTTAGTGTCATATACCAGGATTTACGGATGTGGACTGCAAGCAGTATTGTTGCGAGTGAAAACTCTAAAGTGTGCTCGCAGCCTGCCTAAAGTATACCCATAGGAGTCTCTGAGTCTAAATTTCAGTAGTCTCCATAGCAAAAACGAAAACGAGGCTACACAACCCCTAACCGCACAAAACACCGCCAGGCGCGTACGATTTTTACCCAGGAACGTACGAGGTACAAAATACACTATTAGGAAGGAAGGAAAATGCTTGCGAGCCGCATGACACATAGACAATCACCACCATTTTACAACACTAACTTGCAACTAATAACATTACAATTCTAAAATGGCGCTTTACCCGACTAAACAAACGGTTTGTCCTCGCGCACGCTGCCTATTTATACTGCACACTTGGCACATTGCTGACACTTTCTCCTCAGTTCAGCAACAGTCCTGGAAAATCAAAAGAGATTGTTAGCTCCTCAGGATATTGATTGTTGGATAAATAAATTAGAAATAGGTAAAGTATATTAATTTATTCATTCATTATTTAATTAATTATTATTAAAAAAAAACTACATATAAAAAATAATAATATGCTAAATAGCATATTTTACACTGCTGTTACTTTATGAATACATTAATGCTTAGCACTTCCTAATACATTTATTCATTACTAGTTAATTATTAACGTACATTGATTTAATAATTATTAATTAGTAATGGAAAATAAAAATGTATAACTTCCACTGCACTAAAATAAATTTAAATTTTACTTTCACTTATATATCTGGATTACTGCTCATTGGCTGACAGCGATAGGACTCTCAAAGCATTTACATATTTAAATCACTTTATTATGCTCTGAGAACTGAAAATATTTTCTAATTTACACTGCACTAAAAACATTGTATATTTAACACTGTACTTACATATCTGTATTTGCGATGAGTGCCGAAGATGATCGTTGCAAAGCACGAAACTTGAAGTACACGAGGGGAGAGGCTCACAATGAGCGCCGAAGGTGCTCAGAGGAGCAAAAGTACATGAGTGGAGAGGCTTGCAATGAGCACCCAAGGTGCTCAGCGCGAGGCTCGCAATGAGCGCCGAAGGTACTCAGAAGAGCAAAAGCCTTACATTCTATGGCAAACAACATTGCCATGGCTTCAAATTTTATTGCCGCCATTTTTTGACGGGCAAGTTGCTAGTTACCTATAAGCCTGGGTACTCCCTGGGATTCCTACTCCGTACTCTGTGGGCCATTAGGCTCTCTTTCCCCCACCTCTTGTGCTGGGAGTGTGGGTTACGTTAACCCCATTTGGGGTCCCTTTGGACCCCTAACCATATGTACCCCATGGCACATACCTTTAGCCATATTATCACAGGGGTCACTATGGACCATCATGGTAATCTAAAGTATAACTATGAGTGTCCTTTTGGACCAACATGGCATCTTAAAATACAGTGCCTTGCAAAAGTATTCACCCCACTTGACTTTTTACCTATTTTGTTACATTACAGCCTTAAGTTCAATGTTTTGTTAATCTTAATTTTATGAGATCGATCAGAACACATTTCCATGCAGGGAGGGGGTTAAATAATAAATATTAATAATTAAATAATAATAAAAACAAATGACCCGCTTCTCCTATGATCTGCTACCACCTATGAGCTGGATATCCCCATGGCACACACAATTAACCACTATATCACAGGAGTCCTTAGGGACTGCCATGGCACCTAATATTAATCCCCATACCATGGGGGTCCCATGTTGATAAAATAAATGGGTTCTCTTCTTTCCTGTTTGAATATCCCTGATCTTCATCTTTGGCCCACAGAAAAGACCACTACTCATAATAATTGTATCCTATTCTGATTAAAATGGCTTAAATATCAGCCAATCATATTAGGGTTCATTTTAGTGTTATTCTTCTCTGATTGGCTATAGAAACATCCAATCAGAGAAGAGAAGGTAGGCTAATATTCTCCTTTCAACCTATTAGAATATGGGAAAATAAAGCTCAATTACTGGTTAAAGGCTAACCAATAGTATAATAAAAATAATGGGATCCATAGGTTGAATTTAAGTGCCATCGGTGTCCGTGGATGGTGGGGGGGTGGCCCAATGGGCCCTGGTAATGATGTGGGAATTCCAGGGGGTGCCCAGACTTAAAGGGCATAGCAGGTATTGAGGGGGATCCTCTGACTCATGGCAGATTGGTGTTATTAACCATTAATGGTTTCTGGGTTGTGCAATCAAGCCTCAAATGTGACACAATGAAGGTGTTAGCTTCTTCATAGTGTCAAATTTGAGATATCCTGGCTTCTCGGAGGCATTGCATGCATCTATTGTTGGTTGAAGGCAATTTGCGGGCACTAGGAGAGACTACAGAATAAACTTCAATGATATTGGATATCTTTATAGGAGCGATGTGATATTGATTTTTAAAGTAGTTATTTGACAGACACTCTGGCTTTTGATATTAGATATTAATTTCAAGCACTTGGATGGCATATATTGGAGGTTATATTTATGTGTGTGATGTGATAGCACAGTAGTGTTTTACAAGTGAAATTCCCTCATATTTTTCTTACAAAAGCCATGGAATAGAGCCCATAGCTCAACACTAAAGTTAAATAATTCTTTCATTTTATAGATAATGGCTTTGCCATTCTGACCCGCTGGCTGATGGTTTTAATACATTGATTGTGGTTTTGATCCATAGTTTTCTATTTTTACCATTTACTGTAAATGTGTAGGTAAAAAAACAGTAATACCCACATTATCAAATATAATGCATATTTACCAGAGGGGAAAATTAATTAAATAGAGAATAGATCCAATATTATATTCATAATATTATTATTGCACAGCATGAATATGTAAAAGAACATTTTGTTTTTCATCACTAACCATATTTTTTAAATTATCTTAAATATCTTTTTTTTTTTTTTTGTTGGAAGCAATTGATCGCAGTTGCCACACAGGTTTTGTGTGAACTACTTAGCAAAAGAAAATACCTCCCTTTCAAATATTTGAACTACTATCCCAAAATAATAATTTTTTGTTTGTTTAAAGTAACTAAATCTGAAACATGCAAAAAATCAAATTATCCAATGTTAATCTGCTCACAATGTGCTTCTGTACAATCTACATAAAAAGATCAGCTCACACATCCCACACAGAATAATATTATTAACAATACATTCCTTACAGAAGCCCGTTCCATTTCCCTGTAATGATCACAATGAGCTACAAAGAATGAAAGATGATAATTCCTACGTACTACTGTCTTGTGGGGAAACAGGTGCACATAAAAGGGCCCTGGCATGTCCACAAAACTTTATTTATTTAATGGGAACAGCAATCTCCATATTGAAGTGTTCTCCGTAGCAGTCAAAAGGCCCTATTCTATTGCTCAGTTCGAAAATGTATACACACTTAAAACCGCTCATAATATTGACACATATTGTATCAGCTACGCGCAATCCGATTACGAGTTCCCTGCCCACAATTACTACGGGCCAGCCAAAGACACAAATTCGGCCTTAGATCTCCATTGGTTTTAGCACAGCCCGTATATTACGAGCTCTCAATAATTAAAGTTACACCTAAATCGATATTCTATTAGACCCATAGTGTTAGTTTTCAAATAAAGTCTTATCTACAATTGAAAAAAGTATCAAGTTTCTGTCAAAAATATTACAAATACTAAATAGGACTCGCAAGAGCTTTTTCAAACACTTATTAGAACTGTAACAGCAATTAAACACACAGTACTGTACTTTAAACGCATGGGAAGATATGGAAAGACATTAGAATTAGTTGCACAATAGTCTCAAACCTACAAATATGCAAATAACAATATTATTTTTAACCTATTTCTGAGTAATATCAATCCTGGGACTCAAGGGGTTAATACAGATCATAAAACCCACATGGACTAAAACAGATGATGTAATGCATATTGTAAAGTGCTAGTTTGCTTGATTGTGAGACCAATCAGCAAATATTACTTATTGGCACTAATACATTCTCAGTTTCTGATTGCATATTACGTTTAACTTCCATGTTTTACTGACGTCAAGCTGACGGTCTACATTTTGGCTGTGTCTAAGAAGTAAATTACGGGCTTGCTTAAATATTGTCAAAACTTATGATAACGCCCCCTGAAATTGGTCTTAAAAAGTCAGGGTTTACGAGTTCCGACTTAAGGAGGTAAATTGCGAGCTTGATTCATTAGAATACATCTAAACATTTAGTGAAAAACACACGAGCAGCCAAAATAACGGGTTAGAGGGATTTGCAGTCTTTTAAAAAAATAGGGCTCATAATTTGTAGAACCACTAAACTCTTCTTCAAGGTGGCGTCCTTGCAGTAAAATAATGGAGACGAAAATTATTATAATGTTGATCTTATAGTAAAAATTCAAGAACAGCAGTAAACATACTCACTACAGTAATATAAAAAGCACACTGGAAAACGCTATGCTTTTATATGGAACTCAAACTGATTTTTTATTTACAAGCATACACTTTTCTTAAAATAGCCTTACCAGAAATAAAAAGACTTTGTATGTTTATGAATATAAATCAATAAAAATATATGACATTCAAGGTTTTACACTACAAATGAAGAACATTCTGTATTTTAACAATGAATGTTCCTTCTGCAGCAATACACTTAGATTTTAAAAAATAAATATGCATGCAAATTACAGTTATTTAATTACAGTAATTTACGGTAAGTCCTCTATTTAAAATAAGCTCTTTTGAAGAACTTAAAATGTAAATTGGCAAACTTTTTTTCCCAAAAATTAGAAAAGTCTTTAATTTATTAAACTGGATTTAAAATTTATGGAACATGTCTAATTTACCAGTTACTGCGACACAATTGCGGAGACAAACAAGCTACCACTAGAAGGAAGAAATTAGCCAATTAAACTATAAATACAGAGTAAAAGGACCACTGTTTTCAGTTACTTTCTATACATTTTTATCAAATAATTAAATGGACAAAATATTTTTTGAAAGTAAAACAAACGTGAACCAATCCAATGCAGCTTCTTTCAACAGGGCATATCCTTGTAAATGAATGATTTGCATTTGTCCTAATGAATTTCTTCTTTGCATTCAATGATTCAACTGCAACATAGTTGCTTACAAAAATAATACATTAGAGACTGTATTCTACATTTTAAAAACATGTTGCCTTTTTTCATGTGTAGTTCTTCAAAAGAGTTCTGTTAAGGTTTACACATGCAGATGATGGAATAATTATTTAAATGGTTTGTGACCATCCGACAGCCTTCCTCAGGCGCGTAGGAACTGGGGGGGGGGGGGGGGGGGGGGGCAAATTCCCCCATATTATATGATGTGTGGACACAAAAAATAGCAAAGTTAAACTTTAATCATGCATTACCAGGATTTGGCCACTATGCACTATGGAGCAGTATGTCTTTCACATGAAAGCTTTGACCCATAATTTATATATATATATATATATATATATATATATATATATATAAAAATATATATATATATATAACATATTATAATTGTTAAACTGCGAGTTGTCGTCACGCAGAGAGAGTTCGGAGGTGGAGGCTCTACGGTGCCTCAATCTTGGTAAACAACCCAGAAAAGCGGGACTTTAAAAAAAAAAAGAAAAAAAAAAGAGCCATGGGACTTAGAAAAAAAAAAACGGAATGAGGAAATCGGAACTTAGAAAAAAAAATACGACCTGCAGTTAATGGACAAAATGCGTACATCCAAAAACACCAAAAACAATGAAAAATAAAATCAAAACATAAAATAAACATCACACACAGCATGGGGGGACAGCCAGGACGTCTGGGAGTGAGGTTGCATGCGGATGAAAGTTTAATTTTCGGTTAAAAGTTTCGGCACTTGAAAATCCGCTAAGCGAGAAAAAAATGGCAGCAGAAAAAAATGAAAACCCGAGCAAAATACTGCCAAGGACATACGACTTTTACAAACAACAATTACGAGGTCTTATAAAAATAAAAAAAAGACCTGGGGGACTTAGAAACAACAAATACGAGGTTGCAAAAATATGAAGGTAACGGCCGAACCGTGCACATCCACAAACACAAAAAGCATAACAACAAAAAAAACCAAACATAAAACAAACATCACACACAGCACGGGGGGACAGCCAGGACGTCTGGGAGTGAGCTTGCACGCCAATTTAAGATGCATTTAAGGAGTTTCGGCACTTGAAAATCACTGGAGACAATAAACTGGTGGCCGAAAAAAATGAAATTTAGGCTAAAGGAGACAGAGACGCGAAAATCACCGCCAGGCAGGAACGTAGGAGATACAAAATATACCATTACAACGGACGGGAAATGCTTGCGAGCCAAGTAACACATAGAAAACAGACGCCATTTTACAACACTAACTTGAAACTAATAACATTAGGATTCTAAAATGCCGCTTTACACGCCTAAATAATCGGTTTGGCCTTGCGCACGCAGCCTATTTACACTGCACACTTGCCACATTGCTGACACTTTCTCAGATGATCAACAGTCCAACCGTACATTTTCAGATGCAGGAAAATCCAAATAGATTGTTAGCTCTTCAGGATATTGATTGCTGCATATTAAATATGAAAAGTTAAAGTATATTAATTTATTAATTCATATTACTTTATTAATTCACTGTATTTATATTTTTTATGTACTTATATATCTGTCTTCGTGATTCGGAGCTCATTGCGAGCCACTTCATGAGTGCCCAAAGCGCCCAGAGCGGGGCTCACAATGAGCGCCGAAAGTCCACAGAGGAGCAAAAGCCTTACAATTTTATTGCCGTCATTTTTTACAGGTTCTGCTGTTAACTTTGTATTTTTGCGACCTCGTAATTGTTGTTTGTAAAAGTCGTACGTCCTTGGCAGAGTTTTGCGCTCCTCGGGGTCATGTAGCCTCATTTCCTTTTTTTCTGCAGCCATTTGTTTTTCTCGCTTGAACGTTGTTCAAGTGCCTAAACTCCTCAAATTCAACTTAAAAAAAAAAAAAAAAGCTGCAGGCAAATTAAAGTCCCACTTTTTTGGGTTGTTTTTTTACTGAGATTGAGGCGCCGTAGAGCTTCCACCTCCGCAAATATGGACACTCGTTTCACCAGTTCCGCATTTGTGGCCTGCAATGAGCCTTCGGCTTTATCAGTATTGCATTACATCTGAAAAGTGGGTCCGATCGTAACTCGTAATTGAACCCTGTAAGACTTTGAAATCCCACCTCCGTTTTTCAGTGGCGGAATGCTGACGATCTCCATTTTCATTGGCTCCATCTAAACCCGTAACTACGAGTTAGACTAATTGATCACATTCACGGCCGCACATCCAAAGAGCGAAAAATGGTTTACGGTTTGCCTCTCAAGCCTGTAACTCGCAGCATGTTCTAATTTAATATCTCCGTAAATCTGCAAAATTTTAAGCTCGCAGGTTGCGGGGCTCACGTTGCACATACGCTTGGAATTTTTGTTTTGAGGTTTTGCAGAATATAAGATTTGGTGTGGTTTCTGAGTGTAAGCATGCCTAGTCTTTTTGTCTGCATATGACTGATGGTTAAATCTGCAAACGTAGTTTACTGTAGGAAAATGCATTTACATTTTTTTTTTTTATTCTTGAAGTATTTGATATTACCTATATTTTTAAACTACCATATATCATATTTGGATCCTCCACTGTGTGACTTTATTAAGCACACAAGATCACTAAGTGCCATAATTTAGGTTCATAAAAAGAAAGAAGCAAGATATGGTAAATAAAGTGGCAGATAGTCTACAAAAACTACTACCTAACCGGACTCATCCACAACATGATTCTCTGATAATTACAATACAACTACATTAAGATGGGGTATATGGGGAGAGGTGCAGACACCAACATTTTTCACTTTAAAATATAAAAACAGCTCAAGGCCTGGTATAAAAAAGTAAAACGTTTCAATACTATAAATAAATTTCACTTGTAAGAGGTACTAGACTGAATCAATGTTTAGAACTTGGCCCTTTCCGGTTATGGTTACGGCACCAGTCTGCCGCTGCAGTGGGGTGACCAACTGCTAGATGGCGCTGTCGATATTCCAGTGCAATATCATAGAGTCAAGGCTTAGGTAAACTGTTAAGGTTAGGGTGATGGTTAGGGTTAGATTAAGGGTTAGGCTTGGCAGCGATGCAAAATATTGACAGCCATCTAGAAGTTGGTGGCCGCACTGCAGCGGAGGACCTGTGCCGTAACTATAACAGGATAGATCCAGAACTACAGTCCTGCTGCCTCAATCAGGCTTTAATAGGTTTGCATTACCGAATTTACTCTAATCTAATGAGCACCTTTTTTTAGTGAAAAATCAGGTACTAAATTTGGAGTGCGCATTAGAATCAATGGCACACTAGATTCAATGTTTTAACCCCTTTTTCAGGGTTAAAATATCAAATCTAGTGCGCCATTGATAACATTGCATTACCAGTACGGTATGATGAGGGGAGTAATGAAGAAGGCAAATAGTGCTGATATTGATAATTACCACAATGAAAATGGTTTGTATGTTGTCATTACTGCTACTGTAATTGCTGGTATGTCGTTATTACGGATAATTACCGGTATATTGTAAATACTGTTATTTACGTGTATGTTGTAACACTATACGTATGATGCAATATGATTATATTGTTGTACAGTAGTGTCATTTATTATAAAACTACCATAAGTTGGTAACAAACTCACTGTTCGGTACTTCTTGTACAAATGACAAATGCGCATTACATTCGCCAGCAAAAACAATTTTTTGATTCATGGGTTCCAAATTTGAAGTGCGCATTAGATTTGATGGCGCACTAGATTCGCGTAAATATGGTAATACTGAAGTCAAAGGTCTTGCATGCATTTAAAATAACACATTTTAACAATATTTTTGAGCGATAAAGAGAGCTAGAGTCCTAAAAAATTATTATCTACAAAGAAATATTTGCAGAGATAATTGTTTACCCCCAAACTTGCTCTGACTTGCTAAACGTCTTGGAAATGTATTGTACATTCTAAGAGCTTTAAATCCTTACCCTTTGAATGCATAACTGGTGAAACAAGCACAGATAAGTCATTTCTGATCTTTTGATGAGTAGCAAGAAAAGGTTTTAAAAACGCAGGACCATGCTGTGCAGTAAAAAGGGGCTATGGCTGCACTTCATACATCTCTAATGTGAGTATGATCCATGTAATCTGGCATCCATAATTAATACAATCTATGATGATTGTGTTTGTCTTCCAGACATTAGTGCCCAGGACAAAAAGGGAGGTGGGGGGGGGGGGGGAGGGGGAGTGTAGCAGTGGTTATTATTGAGAACTGTTGTTGGTGTGTTTTTAATTTATATTTACTGGCTAAAGCCTATCATTGTTATTGTTTGCTGGTGGTTTTTTAATGAATTGCAGAAAATCTGGGTCTTTATTGTGCTTTAGTGAACACAGAGGAGCCAATCAATGCCATGCTTAATACATGCTTAATATATATATATATATATATATATATATATATATATATATATATATATATATATATATATATATATATTATACATTATACAGAAGGGTTTCATTTGATTATTTAGAAATTGACCATCAATAAAGAAAAACATATCAATGCAACTTTTAAAAAAGATCTTCCATACACCCTCCTAGAAGCCACCCAATATTCATCTCTCTCTTTTCTAGTCCCATCACCACTATATGATGTTAACATTACAGATTCACGTTAATTTACTAGATACTTTAAAAGACCACAGTTATTGTTTTTTATATATTTTCAAATAACTAAACTTGAGAGTTATTAGCTTGTTCTGTCTGTAACTTCAGGTAGATTTGCCCTCAAGCTTTCTACTACTGCTATTGAAAGATCTGGGACTTGCAGATACCAAATTAACATTGTTTAGAATCTAAACTTTAGATTCAACTTCCTGTTCATTTAATTTCCCCTTCCACCTTAGGAAATTGACAAAAATGGCAGACACCACATCAGCATAATTGCACATAAAAGAATATATTATAAACTGTATTAATGTATTTCTAAAATATATATTGTGCATTTTCATTTGTTCTTTAAATAATATATGTGAAATATTTGATCAGAGTGGTCATTTAAACCAGAAGTTTTAAATTAAATTTTTTAAATTCTTCACTGTTGGCACCAGTAATCATTTTATAGGCTCACAAACATATTTATATTTAGGCATTCAAAAGTCTACGGTAAAGGAGGATTTCATTTTGAGAGAGAGATTCATTTATAAGATTAAGGATAAATAGTGCATTTTATTGAGGCATCCAATGCCTATAAAATGAGGTTATCGGTCATGATTAAGCATTATATGTAACTTTCTCAGGTTTTAGCACAATTAAAAAGTATTAACCTTTATTTTAAATGATGTCCTGCTGCTTTAGGGGATTGTGGGCACTTGATCAATGGGGTATTACTCTCACACATCTAACAATACATTCACAAATTTGGATGCCTCGACTCATACATACAATAAATAGTAGGCATTTAGAGTATGGGTAAGCAATGCCAATAAAATGATGTTAAATAGGATATAGTTTTGTTACTACTGTATGGTTGTGCACAGAGTACAATGAGCCCACATCTTGTACAGCTTAGCAATTGATCATGGATCTATGTATTTCCTCATGTGTACCAATTTATAATCTGATTTATACGGTAGTTTATTGTTTTCACTTTATCCAGATGCATTTATCAAGTTCCTTTAAAAATCGGCATTTAGAGAAAAGCCAAAATGTACTTATCGTTATCGGTTTCAGAAAGATGTTATTGTTAACAAATATGGTTTTGATTTCAGAATGTTTAGGAGGTAGTATTTCTTTAGTACAGGTTATGGTATCATTCAAAGCTATATGTACAAAACAGTCCAAAAAAGCTCTCAAATGTAATCCAGCTATGGAGCCAGGGATTGCATGTGGTTCTGATAATGAGACAATCATACTACATTTCATTGTATAAGCATAAAACAGAAAAAGACTGAAAATAGATCCAAGAGATATACATTTCAGAAATCACTGCAGGTATTTTGTGTACTGTGAAGTGGTTTTTGTTCGAGAGGCTGGATTTTATATCTCATAAAAAATAGAAGTATTGCAAACTGCACACGTTTGTCTTTATTTTTTTTTTTTTCTCCATTTGGATTGGATTTCACCATTTGGCTTAAAATTCAGGTGTTCACATGTTGAACAGCTTAGGTATCAAGAGTCAACTCCATGGATCTTGTATTGTGGTTAATTTAAATCATAAATTTTGTTCAAGCAGTAAATATAATCCCATGACGAGAGTAAACATGATACAAGATTATAGGATATCAGTATGGCAATTGCATATACGAATGGTGGTTCAGATCACATATTAGACCATTCATTAATCTGAAAGAAAATGAAGCTTCAGCTTGTAATGATCACAGGATGTAAGGTTTCATATACAGCTCTCTTATTCAGTTTTGATTCTCTCCATAAGAAATGGTGAAATTCTTGCTTAAAAGAATCAGACTTTAGACAAAACTGTTTGAAAAAGTGTGATTTTTTTTTTTTATTATTATTTGAAATGTGTTGCTGAGCTTTAAAAATTAATTTCAATAATAGTTGTCTAAGAAAAAAGTCCTACAAGTCAATTCTTTTCAGATTTAAGGTAAGCAGAAACGAGTTCCCCGTCTGTAGGATATGAGAACTTCTAAACACATGTAGTTGTGGAAATCTCATCCCTTACCGTACAGGACAATTAAATTAATCCATAAAGAAGATACATTTCAAGAAAATTAATGTATATTTATTATTAATTTTACGTTCTGAAGGATCTTCACAAGTTTGCACTAAAAGCAGAACTATCAGTTGTCAAAACCCATGTAATTCCTAACTCTACTGATGTTAAAATGTTAAAATCCTTTTTTTAACTATAACGCATAGAGATTTTTCGATTAAAGGGACACTGAAGTCCCAACATTTCTTTCATACATTTAAAAAACGTTTATTTATACAGTAGAAAAGGTTGTTTCTGTATTTAAACTCCAAGTAACTTATTTTAAATATTAAAGACAAAATAAAAACCAAGAGGAAAAAAAAAAAAAAAGAATACCAACAAGTCCAGATTAAAAAAATATTCCTAGTTGACCACACTCAGTATAACTGCCTTAATCCAAACTACCATGACATGGATTAGCATAACTGTATTATGTAGCAATATCCTTAAATCATAGGCTGCTGGTGGCCTTAATGAGCGATTGTAAGATAACTGTATTTGAATAGCCAGGTGTTCATTGAAAAGTATGGCGATAATCCATAGGCTTGTGAATCAACTTTAGATTCCCAAATGCTTATATCCACTTTTGTATAATTCAACAGGTCATGGAAATATAACAGACAAGTGCTACCTCCATCACTTTAATGTAAGTTCTATGACTTATTTTTAATGCAAAGAAAACTGTGGTAACGATGAAAACATTTTCTTATAGCAGACAATTTGGACTATAAATTAAGCATAAAGAAATCATTAGTAATAAATAAAAAAAATATAAATTCTATGCTTTATGTCATGTATCTTCCCACCTATTCCGCTGTCTAAAGCTTCTTAAAACAATTTTAAAACAGCCGGCAGTCTGCTATAAACATCGAGCAATGTTTAAATCCTATTAAGTGTTGTCAGAGCAAGCATTAGGCAGACATTTGGGATGAGGATAAATCGCACAGGAAACTAAGCTTGTCTAGTTTTAAAGAACTCTCTGCGTTTTGAAAAAGTTCTTCTTAAAAAGGAATTTGTAGAATCATTGCAAGTAGATTACAAGTTATAGGTCAAAGTACATTTTTTTGCAATTCACTATGCAAATAAAAATAAGACATTTATCGTATTGGCCCGATTATAAGCCACACTTTTTTTTCCAATTTCCGAGCCTGGAAATTACAGGTGCGGCTTATATTTGTGATTGTAAAAAAATGATGGCCTACTTGCGGGCTTGAGACCCGTAGGATCCCAAATAGGATCCACAAGTGGGTTAAATGTAGCACCGTAAATGCAAGTTAAAAATCAGTACTGCATTGTAAAATACAGGGAAAGCATAAATGACATTAGAATTGAGCAGCAGTCTCTTTTCTTTTACATTTGCCGTGTACAGGTATGACTGCCTGCGGAATTGTTGCAATTAAATAGAGATGTGCGATTGTAATGTTTTGCGAGCTACGATTTTCGGCCTGTAACCCGCAAAAGAAGTTACCATAGGTAAGTTGGGACTTATATTCAGAGATTAGCTTTTTTTTTCTCTTTCCATTTTACAGGTGCAGTTTATATGCAGGTGCAGCTTATAATCGGGCCAATACGGTATTGGTATTATTCGCTGTAAATCTTTTTACAGGAACTCCTCCATAGTTCTTTGTGCTAGATCAGTGGTTCTCAACCCTCTCCTCAGGTCCCACCAGACAGGCCATAATTTCGGTTCAACACTGTTTGAATACAGATGAGTTAATTGAAGACTGTTGAACACTAATTGCTCCTCCTGTGTTCAAAGGGTCCGTTAATTCAGCACAACTTGGAGCACACACTGTAATGTACTCCTGAAAACATATTGAAATACTTTTTGAAATAGGTGCTTTTTTTTTTTTTTTTTTTTTTACAGAAAAAATCATAAATGAAGTTCTGTTTACATGAGAATTAGGCATACCTCCAGAGACTGACAGCAAGAGCTGTGTGCAGAGAGCAGATCAGAAATCCATATTTCTCTGTGCAGGGAAATGACTGCTAGAACTCATAAATACGGTACTTGGGGGTTAACTGATGGCTGATGACATTCCCAAAATCCATAAAACCATAATTCTTTCTGTTCACACGAGCTTGGAACAGCCGTTCCCTGATCCCGGCAGATGCTGTAAATCATGGGGCAGTCTGCAGTGTGTAAACAAACTGAAGACGTAAATTTGTAACCGTTTTTAGTTTAATTAAAAAAGAGCAGTAGATCATTTTAACATATAATCTCGTGCTCTCACACACAAGGAAGAGCACTTATAGTGAGGTAAATGTCCCTTTAAATGGAAATCATGGTCTCTGGTAGCTCTTGAGAAGAGGTTTGAGAACCACTGTTCTAGATCTCCCAACTAATTGTTCTCAATGTATGTAGGGGAGGGTAGGCATATCTACTTGCCCTGTTCCTAAATAAATAGCCGCTTTCTGGATGACTATAATGGCTAGCACAGTGGTGGGTAACCTGGTCCTATTATTATCATCTTTATTTGTAACACACCAATTTATTCTGTAGCGCTATACAGGGGTTACGTACATGGCAGAAACGAAATTAGCACCTTATAAAGAATTAAGGGCCTTGTTTTTAAGCTTAAAATCAAATATACATAGTGCTCATTTCCAAAGCACAGGCACATGATTAAAACTTACAATCTAAAGGGTACTATGAGGGCCACCGACAGTACAGGATTCCAAACTCTTTCTGCATGAGCCCATGGGAAACAATCAGAATTAAATGGAGTAATACAGGTGTGCTGATGAAAAACAAAATACAGATAAATATTTAAATCCAGGAATATTGGGCACCTTCTTAGGCCCATTACTGGGCTAGCATCTAGTATGAGAATGGTGTCTCATGGGTCAAGCTGGAATGCTCAATATCAGGGGTGAACACAGTGAACTTTGAGCAATTAGCAAAAAGATGACAGATAGAGCTGTAGATCATTTGAAAATACTTACAACCCATAACATTTAATTATGCCTTTAAAGGATTTAAAAACAAAAATAATAATAATTGCAAAAATGCTTCTTTTGAGCTATATTTTTACTGTATAATACAATTAGAATGACTTGTTTTGAAAGATTGATATGTTAAGCATTACCTCTGTAACTATCAATATTTTTTGGTGTACGTGTAATTTATGGCTAAAATATATACAGTAACGTTTAGATTGTAAGTTTGCAAGTTTTCAATTGTGTGTTCGTGTCTTGGAAACAAGCACTATGTACATTTGATTATAAGCTCAAAAACAGGGCCCTCCATTCTTTATAAGGTGTTAAGATTGTTTTTTTGCCATGTACTAAACCGCTGTACAGCTCTACAGAATATGTTGGCGCGATATAAAGATAATAACTCATTTATCGAACACTTCCACAAACATTTTTTTGTAGCAACATCAAATTGCAGTAACATTTATTTATATGTGTACTTTTCATTTCTGCTATTAATTGGACATTTGCTAGTCCATTTACAACTGACCGTTTTATATATATATATATATATATATATATATATATATATATATATATATATATATATATATATCTTTTATAACTTCAGATACACAAAACAATAAAGGCATATCTAAATTTCCTGCATTATGAACGCATCTGATAGAGAAAAATCTGTAGTGTAAGAGAAGAACATGTTTTTTACATGAAAAAATACCAAGATAAACATTTAAAACCTTACCTTTCTGCCAGTTGAAAATTAGTGTAAACACCCCCTTCAAACATTGGCTAAAGTAGCATAAAATTCATCATTTGTTTTGGCCAATCAGGAGCAAGCAGAGGCAGCTGCAACATTTGTATCAAAGTCTGGTGTTCCTCTCTTTCTCCTAGGATTGTGACACCACCAAAGACTATAATTGGATGCTGCAAGCACATTCAGCTAGCTACACAACCATTTGCTAAGTAACGAAGAGATTCAAATCCGTACTTGAATGCTCTGCTGCTACACGTGAGTACATCTTGGTAATGTAAGCACTCTGGGGGTGCAGATAAACATTTTTCTGCTAATCAGTGGCTATTTGTTCAGGAACATTTAAAACCCAGGAAACTTCTATATACCTATGAAAGAACTGGGTCCTATACATCTGACAAATTGTAAACATTCGTATCCTTCAGCTTAACACAGGATAAAAAAAAAAATATTACAATTCTAGCAATAATTTAATTTACTTATTTATTTATTATACAAATCATATTCCAAACAAAAGAAAACAAATGGTAAAAAGTGGAAAGTGTTGAAGGCTTTTCTTTCAAAGATTTTACATCAAAAGATTTTGTCAATATATAAATCACCCACTGTGTCATAAGACAATAACCTTGCCAGGGCTAAATAAACACGTTTATTAGTAATCAATATTTAATCTGTCAAAAACTCGTAAAATAAAATAACTGATGATCAAACTATAGATATGGATGAACCTGCATATGTTCGTCCAATAAAAGATCAGTGAGCATGCCATTTCGGTTCTGTTGTGCTTTTAGGAGAATAAAATCCATATCTTAGCTAAAATGAAAATACCACTTATAATGTTTTACACCATTTTGTTCAGGGAAAGAACTCAGGAATACACTTATGTGCATATTACTTACCAATTATAAAGATTATGAAATTTGAACATTTAAGTGAATAGGGATCTCATATTTAATTAGAATTTAAGTGAATATGGATCGCAAGTTTAATTACCAGAATTAAAAAGATCAGTCATTAAAATAATATAACGTTTTTATGCTTCTATGAAAAATGTGTGCTGCAAAAGTTTAAAAAATATAGTATCAATTCTGTGGAAATGCAGTTTTAAAGCAGTGAAAGAACCTCACTTTGACAGATTCCTACGTGAGGGTGTCAGCTGGCTGTAAGCATTCAGTCTAGAGGGCGTAAGATACAGGCTCCTGCCATAACCAGGCAGGTACTAAAACCCACTCAGATTAAATGTTTGACAGAAGGAGGTCATGTTGAAAGTATAGCCCGAAGAAAGATTAAATAGTTGTGTTTTTGTTTTGTAAAAAAAAACAAAAAAAACAAAGCCTGTATAGCTTAGAGTCTGTTCTTCTAAAGATGTTCAACAAATATGTAAGCTCCAAGTTAATTTAATTTAAAGGACCACTGTAGTCAATATATTCTTTGGAAGAACTACACTTTGAAATAAATAGGCAAAATATTCTTAGGACATAGAAAAAAAAATACTGATTAGTTTATATGCTGCTGTGGAATATACCATTTTGGTTTCCGCTGATCTACTTCCTGGTGTGAGGAGCTACTCTGCACAATGGAAATGTGACATCAATCATTTCCAGGGCTATCTACAGGACTAATAGAAAGCTGTAGTGTACAAAGGGACACACACTCCTGAGAAAATCGTAGATAAATCCAAATCAGAAAAGCACATAGAAGACAGCAACAGACAAGAATTGCTTATAAAAGGTTATCAAATGTAAAGTTTGCGTTTATTTTTTGTTTCTAAAAAAAATAAATAAGCAATTCACCCATTATTAAGTTTAATTATTCTATATATCATATAGAAAAAAAATGACCACATTGGTCCTTTAAATCAATTAAATGAAGGCTAATGAACCTTTTTCTATGACAATATGCTACATATTACCCATAACAGTTAGAAGATCATACGGTAAAACGCAACATGCTATACAGTACACTAGTGTTTTACAAACAAGAGTAAATCTAGAATAGACATAGGTTAAAAAAACAACAATTTTAAGATCATAGAATTTATTTTGTGTAAATAAGTTATGTGATTGTGTAAACTGAATTGGAAAACAGTTCTCAATATATCATAGGCAAGCCTATATTTGCTTTAAAGTTTTACCTGGTGGCCCTGCAACAACAAGCAGTTCCTCAAGAGCATCACTTTTGCGGCTATTCTCCAAGTTATGATGGATATCCAACCACATGGATACAAACATACTTGAAACAACATGCAATGGGAAGATATCATTAAACTCCTTATTACAGTAAATGAAAGCCCTATTAAAAAGGAAGGTTTTAATATCCAGCAGGAACAAAGTGCTATAAACTCAGGTATAAATCCTAGGTTGGACTGTAAAACCATGCTATGAAGCCTTGTGCAGAAGTGATGAGTTCTCAAGTGTACGATCTGGATTTCTGTTTGCTACTTACAAGCACATACAACATATGCTGGCTGTTATTAGCTAGCAGAGGACAATGTGGTTTCTTGGCAAGGTGATAAAAAGACATCTGTCTGTACAAGATGTGGGCATGCGTTTCATGTGCTTCCTGAAATGGACCAGGGTTAGTTCCCAACAATAGTTGCATTGATATTTAACACCCAAAGATTTAAACAGATGAGACAACTGTATATTTAAAAGTATTAAATGAATATTTAGCAAAATAAAGAGTTACATAGTAGAAGAGTGGAGTTTTGTTAGAAAGCATTAAAACATACATAACAAACGGGTGGCATTATAGGGAATACACTTGCCAAGGCAGAATCATTCATGCCACTGATAAAAATAGCCTTAAAGTTGCATGCCTATGACATTTCTGACTGAGAAGCGGCTTGGTAGTGTTCTCCAAATATTTGCTCTCATGATACAAACAAATATGTGCAAACTGAAGGTCCCTAGATTAGCAGTAAATGAATGTATATACAGGAACTGGTATCACTATATGATTAAATAGGAAGATCGTACAACAACTATTTTATAGCATTGAGCAGTATCCGCCACAAGCGCCTCCTCTGCCGCCATCTTCATTGGACAATCGAACACCTTTGTTGTGAGACTCGCTTTCCCACAGTCCAGGAGTCTGAATAATCTTTTCAACAAGTTCTTCAAAGGCACACTGTACACCGTCTCTGGTTTTAGCACTGGCCTCTAAAGTAAACGAAACAAAAAAATTGAGGTGAATGACATTAAAGTTGCATTTTTGCAGTAATATGTCATTGATTTTTTTTTTGTCTTGTCAATTATCATCATTGATGCTTCCACCAAGATATGTTTTCTTTCTGTGTGTTAAGAGTAATCATGGATACAGACAAGTTCAACATGCTGCCCCCAACCTTATGTGGCCCTCCAAGGATTACCAATTGGCCCTCCTGTTTTATAGAAAGAGAAAATATGTCCAACTTACACCATACATAGACCCTTTTATGATCTTAAAATTAGCATATCAATCTTGTTCCACAAAACACCTCCTCTCTCTGTATTAATTCTACTCTGCGTTTCAGATTGAATTTTATATTTTTTCTTCATCAAAGCTATATTTGATGCCTTTCAAAATAATTAACTAATCCATAACCGTTTTGCCAATTAATAAACAAATTGAGATATTTCAGTATGAGAACCTACTTTAACAAGTTCCCCATCCAACTCACTTTAGACATGGTTATCCAGATCCTGACTGTTGGATGCAATACATTATAACACATGGCACCTTAAAGCAAGACTATGGCCCAAATTCATAAAAAAGAAAACATGCACCTCAGTTCTTGAAATTTGAGATTTTATTCACATGCATCAATAGAAAAAATACTAATGTAATACATTTTTCCATTTGAAGGATGCAATGTTGCATCTACTAAATAGAAACACTCATGAGAGTTCATTAAACTTTACTGTTACAAACTACTGGGTCAATCCCGTGATTCTTGGCACAGATCAGTATAGGCTTGGCATAGAATACAAACATATACTGTATGAAAAGTGGTGACTGGCTTTAGGCTAGAAGCTTGAATTCTTGAGGTCAAACTCTCCAAGCTTGAATAGATTTTTCCAACTAGCTGACATCTCCATTTTGCAAACTGGAAAAATAGATTCCATGGTAATTGGAGTGGTTAAAAAAGAAGTAATGATTTAGCTATAGGTATTAGTTCTAAGAGTTTACATAACAAGCACAAATTACACTCAACCTAGTGCCAAACATAGATAAGATAGATGAAAACAGAGTGCAAAAGGAAATTAGATCCATAAATGCATCTCAGACTATGGTTCCCTAGGGTCAGACGCTTGGGATGAAGCAGTATATTAAGGGCATCAAATCAGTTATTGCAATTCACAAATACACTTAAATAACGTTACAAAACTGGAATGAACCCTAAACCATGATATCTCAGGATCATTTCTAACTAGAAATGACAGGCTGAGCAGCACAAGCCAGCAAAGCTTAAGGGCAGAGTATATCTTAAAACAAACTCTTCGGTCAGGAAGAGATTAAGCTTTCTGAACAGGTGACATTACAAAGTCGAATTTGGGGAAATTCCTCATTGATAGTACATGAAAAAACTACAGCCTTTTTTATTAGCAAAGCATGATTTACTTGGGTTACGTAAAAGAAAAGTAACATTCACAGCACTTCCCATTTCAGTTGTGCAGAGAGCAGACAAAGATGTGGCACTAAAATGACATATCATAGACTTGGACAATACAAATTGGCAGGAAAAAGTATAGTAAACATTAAGTAATTACATGTAGCAGGTGATGTGAATAAATGTTTAACAAAATACTGTTAGTAAATGTCATCCTGAAAGAGCATTTCAAAAGCTAACAGAACTACAAAGTCAAATAAATATAGCAAAATCTTTCTTAGTGCAATAAGCATCAAAGGATTGACTGGGGGCCTTCACTATTGTTGCTTTCTCTATCCACATAATATAACGTTTTTATCTTTTATAAAATCAAATTGCTTTAAAAACAAAAGAAGCAAATATTTACCTGCTGCTTGTAAAGTACTCAATGTTAACTATGACAATATATTACTTATAGTGACCCATTAGTATAGTGATACAATTTATACTTCAATGGCTAAAAGTAATGGTTTAAATGGGACAAAAAGTTACCATATATGCTTTGCACCATCAGATAGAGGGTGGAAAACCATGTTTATTGGTGTAAAATTAATTGTTGTAATTAAAACTATTGGTTATAAGATGCTACTAATATGGCGTGCTGTGGTCCATAGAGTCATGGAGAGTCGGATGCGACTGAATGACAACAACAATATGTCAGGATAGAGAAAGAGAATACTCATGATAAAGAGGTTGACTCTTGTGCTTAAATAAAACTAAATATTGGAAAAGAATACAACTCCTTACCTATGAACAGCATAGAATGTTTCCTGGCAAACTTCAAGCCCTCATTTCGGTCTACTTCACGGCTTTCCTTTAATAAAAAAACATTTAAAATTGTCATAACTTCAATGTGGTCTTGCAAATTTGTAGCACTAGACACTGGGGTTGGCTAGTGCAAGATGTAAACTGATGATAAAGCATCAAATCCAAACAACTTAGAAGTCAGTTAATGCCAGTAATGAAATATCACAAACTTACAAGCATCGCATTTATTAAAAAAAGAAAAGAAAAAAGAAAAAGGATGAATATGGTCTTACAATGATTTTTACAAATGATATTCTTGCACTTCAACACAAGTGGTTTTATACATACAATTTACACTGAAAATATATGTTTTGTCCCTCAACTTTAAACTGGAGCTCCTCATATTTTTGAATAGCTTAGTGTTGAGAAGAGTGTGTAGCACATTACCAGCAGCAACATTATTGCGACAAAATTAAAGTAATTTGCAGCCTGCCACTAAGGTTAAGAAGCATGTAAAATAAAAGAAGGGAGGATCTCCAGACTAAATACAAAGGGAAACCAGGTATTTTCAGTGTAAGTTCTCACAAATCTTCAGCTTTTTACATCACAATAACTTGAAAAGATACAGTGAAAAATAGCTAGTTTCCTCTCATTTTGTTTTGCTGGAGCTCCTCCCATCTATTACAAACTGCTTAATTTACATTGACTGTGCAGCAATAATCCAGAAGAAATATATACTTCAGTCAAGTCTGCAACACAAAACAGCTTTAAAAAAAAAAAAAAAAAAGAGATTGTAGATTTTCCAGGCTAAAGATTAGGAGAAAACCAGCTCTGTTCAGCACATGCTTCCTCACAACTGATTATGTTTTTAATAACTACAATGTTGTTGTTGACAATAAAACTAAAATGTGAGAAAGTTATGGGCTGCACCAGTACAGAAGTGTTTTAATTTTTACAAGTATCTTGTAAGGTTATATGACTCCAGCTGCTGCTCACCTTGTCTATCTTGTTTCCAACAAGCATCTTTACTATATCATTCCTTGTGCAGTAGGTTTCCAATTCATTTAACCAGTTGTCCAATTTCACGAACGTATCCCTTCTCGTAACATCATAAACTGAGAAAAAGAAACATTGTTTTTTAAAAACCACTTTATTTAACCAAACAAAACAATACATGCTGCAATAACAGAGTTGATTTTTAGGATGCTAATGTTACTTTGCACTGATTATCACTTATTAAAAAACGGTCCACAGCAGATGTCCCAATTATGGTAGGATAAATAAAATTGCCAATAAAAATAAGAACATATACAACTGGAAGCTAAAAAAAAAAATGAAACGAACAAACTGAAAAACATTGTTGAATTATCCACACTTTGACAGTTACTCTGCTTAACAGACCGTCACACCAGCATGGTCTTCTTTCATGGAACAATGGATTCCTTTTGCATCATACATAGTTACATAGGCCCTCATTCAATTGCGATTTGGCCAATTGAATAGGGGTCTAAATAAGCACATAACATATTTTTTTAAAGAAGTTTTTACTTAGTAAACATCTATCCAAAAGCAAGGTTTTCACTAACTAAAAACTTATTTAAAAAAAATATGTTATGTGCTTATTTAGAGCCCTATTCAATTGTCCAAATCTCAATTGAATGAGGGCCATAGTAATTAAGGTTGATAAAAGTCTTTCAGTCCATCAAGTTCAACCTTTTAAGATCTCCTTTGATCTGCAATATGCGGTATATTAATTAATTAGTTGTTAATTAATCATTAATCAATTAATTATTTAATTATTTATTTTAAATAATTAATCCAGAGGAAGGCAAACAGAAAAAAAAAACACAATTGAGACTTAGCCAATCATCTCAAAAGGGAAAACAAATTAAAATTAATTCCTTCCTGACCCCAGATACTGGCGATCGAATTTCTCCCTGGATAAATACTGTCTCTCTAATTATCCAGGGTAACCCTGAATTCCCTTTTTAATTAGCAATAAACCCAGTCCCCTTTTAAAGTTATCTATCGAATCCGCAGTCACCACCTCTTCTGGTAGAGAATTCCACAGATTAACCACCCTTAGTGTGAAGAAACCTTTTCTTTCTTTAAGGTGGAATAATTTTACTTCTAATCCCAAAAGGATCTCCTCTTGTCAGTTGAAAACCTCTTGGCACAAAAAGCTCCCTCGACAAATCTTTATACTGACCCTGGATGTATTTATATAAGGTAATCATAGACGCCTCTTAGACGCCTTTTTCTAGAGAAAATGTTTAATTTGGTTAGTCTTTCTTCATAACTTAGCGCCTCCATTCCTCTTATTAGTTCCGTTGTCCTCCTCTGTACCCATTCCAAATGAGGGCGTACTAGAGATTTGTATAGTGGCAGAATTATATTTGCTTCCCTGACTTCTATACCCTTCTTAATACATGCTAATATTTTATTTGCCTTTGCAGCTGCTGCTTGGCTTTGAGCACTGTTACCTAGGTGGTTGTCCACAAGCACTCCCAAATCCCTTTCAATATCTGATACACCTAAATTTGCTCTATTAAGATAATAAATTGCATGGCTATTTTTACTTCCCAGGTGCATAACTTTACATTTATTCATATTAAATCTCACCTGCCATTTAGATGCCCATTCCTCAATTTTATGTAAATCCCTTTGGAGGGAAAGCACATCATTATCTGCTTTAATTACCTTGCACAACTTCGTGTCATCAGTGAAAATGGAGACACCACACTCCAATCCTACCTCTAAGTCATTAATAAATATGTTGATGACATAAAGTTGTGTAAGATAATTAAATCAGATAATGATGTGCTTTCCTTCCAAAGAAATTTACATAAAATTGAGGAATGGGCATCTAAATGGCAGATGAGATTTAATATGAATAAATGTAAAGTTATGGATCTGGAAAGTAAAAATAGCCATGCAATTTATAATCTTAATGGAGCAAATCTAGAGGTATGGACCCTGGATCATCGGTTCCAGTATTGCATACATATGACAGGATGTAAAAATCCAAAGGAAAATCCACTTGCAAACAACCCCAAACAGCTCACAGACCTTTTATACTATACTAACAGTCATGCCACACGCATCTCACCTGGGCACAAACAGTGTGATGGATCTATTCAGTGGAGTCAAAATATAATATGAATTAAAAGCAGTTTTTTTAATCACTAAATTATTATTTTTTTTTAAATAACTTGCAATAACAAATATTGATATTTTTTTCGACACTTTACTATTCTACCATAACCCTGCTGTGGCCCTTTAAATTTGCTGCGGTAGAAATATTCTAATCTCTTTCTGAAGTTGTATTATAAGCTACAAGTGTAAATCTGAACCCCATTTACAGTCTCTGTTTTTAAGCTGTGCCTAACTTTCACAAGACAGAACAATAAGAACAGCTTCTTAAATGTGATGATATTCTTATGGTTTTCTTCTGTTTTGCACAAGTCAGGTGTTTAGCTCAGCTTAAAAACAGGCCCCATAAGTGCAATATATTTCCCATCCCATTACTAATTTTAACTATTTTACACCAATAAGTCTATACTTAAATATTTTTAGTACTACTATATACTTTAACAGAAAAGTGTAAAGTGAATTAAGTGTAAATTAATTTTGCTTACCCAATATAACACCTTGTGCTCCTCTGTAGTAGCTGGGGGTTAGGGTTCGGAAACGTTCTTGTCCGGCTGTGTCCTATATATTAAAAATCGGAAAATGTAAAGTTACCATGTAGCTTTAAATGTATTTTCAGATTTGCTATACACCGTACTACAGCACCATCTGCTGGGCATAATGGGCACAACACCCTAAACATGTGCATGCCAATAGAGCAATAGGCATTTTTGAGGATCCCACTTGCAGGGCTGGATGCATTTATATCAGAATGCAAACTGTGCAACTCCCTCTACTGTACATGTGTTATTTCTGCAATTCAAATGATGTGTAACAAAACAGATTAACAGACGGCCATTAAAGAACTGTGAACTGGAGAAAATATTAAACTTCAGATTCAGAAAACGCTGCCATATGAATCTCATACATTAGAAGATGAGAGCTATGAAGTGTAAAAAACAATCACTGTCACATTAAGATTTTTGGAGGGTAAGTGAAAGCAAGAAAAAAAAATGTGCTCTATGTATTGAACAAACAACAGTAGCATCCGTTTATGTCATGGACTTAAAAACATAAGAGCTGGATCGCGGGGCATTTTCTGCATCTAAGAGTAGAGGAAGGGGCAGGGAAAGAGGAAACAAGGAAAGGTCAATAGATAACTGGGTAAGATTGAAACTTGACACCATACAACTTTGCCCTCCCAGTCGAAGAAGCAGAGATGAACATTCAGGAAGTTAACAAAATCAATGCATGCAGGAGGAGCTGCTCTCAAGATATTGAAACGTTCCTCACACACTTCCAAAGTATCATGGAAACCTACAGAGCCAGCAGAAGACTCAAACATTTTTTTTATATAGTTAAAAACTTGCTTTATGAGTTTTTCCATGCCTAATTGTGTTCTTATTTAGACAGTTTTAAAATGTTTATGATTTTTTTCATTGTAGAGTGATCCTTTTAAGCATTATTCTTCCATTAAGAAATTGGTTATCAACTTAAAGATGCAGCATTCCAACATTTGTTTTCATAGTTGTCAAAAAAAAGAGTTTTGGACATTGTGTGGCTAACCTCTTGTTATATCCAATATGGATACAATTAGCACGTCTCATGTTGGTATTTTTTTATGTATGGTTTGTAATGCATATAATGTGATACGATTATTGTTTGCAGGTCTGAGAGGCCCATTATGAGGCGGACAACAACAACAACAACAACAACAGGGGCATTCAGCACTGAAGACCTCCTGTTGAGTTATTAGGTTCGCTAATAACTTTGCTCAAGTCCAGCTATCCAGGAATCCTGCATCTTACTTTGCAGAACTGCATTCTCCCTCTCCCAGATCCTGAAGCAAGCCTCCATCCAGAGGAATCCCTAGTACCAATAAACCACTTAAGTTCAAACTGAACAATCCTTTGCTATCTCCCAAAACAAATGTCTTATCGCCACCCTCCTTTTTTGGACTTCTCTTATTAGACATGGTGGATATTTTATTGATTTATTAAACGTTATTAAAAAACTCACAAACTGACACTGTGGAATAGTCATCCAATAATAGTGGGCCAATTAGATGGTAGATGGGTAAAGGCTCACCTCTGATTTGCTCTGCTGTTTCTTTCCATCATATCTGGTATATATAGTTGTGCATCTTTGAAATGTGTTATATAGTTTGATATTTTTAGCCTTCTGGGGGCTACCGTGTATTGACCATGCAATTCCATTTGAAACCGTTCTGTGACTCTTATTAAGTAAAACTTAGTATGTGGAGGAAATACGGTTTGTGTTTTTATTCCGGCTACATCATTTTGCAGTCAAAGCCAACACTAAAAATTACCAACTTGACAAATCTCAGTTAAGAAAGAGAACTTTAACCTCAATTCAGAAAACCAGTGTAGTGGTCATACAACAGGGATTTATGTATTCAGTTAAATCATTAATAATAAAAATCAGAAAAATAACTTCAAGGTTGTTTTTAAATCGAACGTTTTAAGTTAATGTACATCTGCTTCTCTCCAGAAGGAGTAGAGGATCTGCTGGATCCTATTAGATGCTTAATGTGCCTCTTTCCTGCAGTGCCCACTGCAGAAAAACCGATTGATGTATTGGAAGTCTTAGCACATATAACTGTGCCAACCTGTTCACACCTCTTGCACACCTACCTACTGGTTAAGAGAAGCAGATATGATGTAGGCTGCAATACTACATTTTAAATGTAAGCTTGAACTATAGACCACAGATCTGTGGGCACATTTGCACGTCCTAGCTCAGCTTCCCAGAATGCAGTGTAATAACGTTTTTTCCTCGGAATTCTGAGCTCGAAGCAGGTTTTTTAACTTGCTATAGGCGTTCAAATGTGAACACAGATGTACTTTTTATTTACTGTACTACTGTACGGTGGAGGGCTTCAATCGCTCTTTTGCCCACCATATTATAAAGGATTGCTGTGGTGAGCTACCTACTGATAAGGTCCACAACACAGGCTGAGATCCCGCTCCATGCTGATGATAGCCAGTAAGCTTGAAACAGCTGTACATGGATTGGATACTCAGCCTGTGTTTATTCCAACCTTGGCTTTACATTAAAAGCTTAAAGGAAGCCATGTTTGATAATGGCTAGGATTGAAGGGCGAGGCATTTGTGGGCACATTTGCATGTCCCAGCTCAACTTCCCAGAATGCAGTGTAATAACTGTTTTTCTCGGAACTCTGAGCTGGAAGCAGGTTTTTTACTTGCTTTAGACGTTCAAATGTGAATACAGAAGTACTTTTTATTTACTATATATATATATATATATATATATATATATATATATATATATATATATATATATATATATATATATATATATATATATATATATATATATATATATATATATATATATATATATATATATATATATATATATATATCTCCATGATCAACATCAAGAACAATCTTTGGTTCAGAAATAGTGATCCTGAAAATACTGCAAGAAAAAATGATGCAACAGGTAACAATTGAGTGTTTAGATAACTACATTTCGGTTCATAACAATCCTGCTTAAACTTAGTTTTTTTAGTACACAGTTAAAAAAAACATTTAAAAATAGCAAAACCAATGTAAGGATTTGACCCTGGTTGATCTACTTCTGTCATCCTATATCACTGGTGTCCATGTCAAAGACCTGGTTATGATTAAGAATTTATCAATAAGATATTTTCTCCTCTCCCCAGAAAATAACCTATTATATTGTATTGTGACAATTATTCATGAAAATTAATTTTTAAATGACTCACCCATATGGCAAGCTTTGCTTTATTACCATCAACCGAAATAGTTTTCACTTTGAAGTCAACACCTAAAACAAAACAAAAACACAAAACTTTGTTTAAA
This sequence comes from Discoglossus pictus, assembly GCA_027410445.1. Classification (NCBI taxonomy): domain Eukaryota; kingdom Metazoa; phylum Chordata; class Amphibia; order Anura; family Alytidae; genus Discoglossus; species Discoglossus pictus. Next base: position 394,362,578 of record CM050166.1, on the reverse strand, counting down.
CATATTGCAAACTTAGTATTAATTATTACGTAAAGGCTACTATTTACCAAGGGCCTCATTCTATTAGCGGCCGCAGCCGTTGCGGGGCCGCAAGCTATTCTGCTATTCTATTCCCCTCCGGCCGGGGATTCCGGCAGGCTTACGGCCGGTACCTTGCTATCTCTTGCGGCCGCTCGCGCCAGAGGAAATCCTTTGATCTTAAAACGGCCGCAAGGAAATCGGCCGTAAGAAATTCCTATTTGCAATTCAATTGCTCCGGGAAGCCTCTCTGCAAGGCTAAAAGCGAGCCGCAGCTTACTTGCAGGAAAGAGGTCTCGCTAGCAACAATTAAGCACATAAAATAGCTCAAATAAAGCCATCCTGCACTTTGCAGAGTCTATAAAGTGATATTCGGTGTTAGCAAAAATAGCACATAATTATCCTATACTCAAATCCGTAAAATATTTGTTTTTTAATATCCGTAAAATATACATGTAAAAAGGCCAGAGTGCTTGGAGCACCTCAGACACACCCACGCCGCAGCCGGAAAATAAACAGTTAATTTGAACTCGGGTTTGGGCTGATGTGCAAGCTTGAGAGTGGGTTACTTTTAATCCTCATGTCCCCCAATATGATCCCTAGCATTTACAGAGCTGTACAGTGCAGGCTTGAATTTATTTTTGCGTTTTTATATTTCTGAGCTTACGGCCGGTTCCAAGATATGCGGCCGGCCGTAAGAGGAGATCCTTGCGGGGCCGTATAATAGAATCGCGAGTTAACTGAACCCCCGCAAGGAATCGCAGCCTTACGGCCGATTTACGGCCGCTAATAGAATGAGGCCCCAAGCATGTAAGGAAACATCAAGAAAAAGAACTTTCATAAATTCTTATTATTATTACCCTCCTTTATTTGTAACAAAACTAACATGGGGCCCTATGTTAATCCCCTATATCACAGTTTACACCACCTTTAAGGCCAATGTAAATCCTGCTAGCTATGTTAATCGCCCATCCTAGAAAACTTGTGAGAGAACTGCTATGAGTGACTGCCACATTCCAATGCTGCAAAATAGGGCAGACTTTTCCACTGCCTTAATATAACGAATGCCTTATTCCCCAAAACCCTATACTAAATTAGACTTTATAGAGACTGCGCAAAATAAGACAGAGGAAACGGGAAAAAAAAACTAAAAAACTTACGAGTACTAAAGAGCAATCGCAAAAGGGTTTTAAAACCACTGCTGAATGCCACAGCACCTGTCTCCAAAAGAAACCACCATGAACCTAAAAAGTAAACCCTGCAAAGATGTTCCTTAAAGCATCCCCTTTACATCTAACATTAAAGCCCCTCAGCATTGGGGTTGGGGACTGCTTTATGTACCCCCCTTGCAGGGGTTAACACTTTAATTGCCATGGTTTTGTAGATGGGGTAATCAGGGTAGGGGCATGAGCTTTGAGAGAGGGAAGGAAGGGAGTGATCTGGCAGTGAGCAGAGAAGAAGATGCCCAGGGATTCCCTCTAGCATGTATTTAAAGCTAAAGAATTCCGAGGGCATGACTTTGTCATTTTCTATTGGTTCATAGAGCCATTTCTCATCCGCAAAGCTTGGTTTGGGTACACCCTACACTGAAATATCTTGCAGATAAGACATTGAGTTATGGATGTGGGTTTGAGTGCCATATTGTGGGGGTGCTAAGAATTTATATTAACGTGTAATATAGGGTGGGGGGGGGGGGTCCTGTGTACTTAAAATCAAATGTACATAGTGCTTTTTCCCCCAAAGCATCTTACAAGATTAAAAACTCTGAAAATTAAAATCTAAAAGGGGGCAAATGTTAACGGACCACTGTAATGGTTCAATGTTCCTGACTTTGATGTAGTAAAAATCCAAATAGCACTGAAGAAACACCAAAAAAATATTTGGTTTTCTCAGGATTATTACATTGGAGCTTCTATTTTAAACCATGTGAGGATGTGCATCATATATCCACATTAATCCTACTAAAGTAGCAATGAAATCTGGCAACTGCCGGAAAGTCTGCAGACTCTGTTACAGTTTGAAAACAACATTGGAGCTAAAGCCCAAAGATGGCATGAAGACCAGCAATTTTCATTCCAAGTCAGTTACTACTACAAGCTATAGATCATAACAGTAGCCATTACAATTGTGCTCACTAACTGATGAAGCAGATAATATTATTGTTTTATAAATGGTTTACATCGTTGCAAGTTTATGACCCAAGGGAGGCCCATGATTGCAAGCCTGGAATACAGAGTCCCTATAACAGTCAAGCCCACAATACTGGCTTTATTTAGTATTACATTTTAAATTGTGGTTTATTTCATGCACACACAATAAAGGAACTGTCAAAAGGGGCATGCTAGTGATAAGGACAACAAAGCACTCTGCAGAAACAGATAGGATAGAAAATCATGTTGAAAAGATGTATTCAAACATTATATACAGTATCTCAAAAAAGTGAGTAGACCCCTCACATTTTTGTAAATATTTTATTATATCTTTTCATGTGACAACACTGAGGAAATGACACTCTGCTACAATGTAAAGTAGTAAGTGTACAGCCTGTATACCAGCGTAAATTTGCTGTCCCCTCAAAATAACCCAACACACAGCCATTAATGTCTAAACCATTGCCAACAAAAGTGAGTACACCCCTAAGTGGAAATGTCCAGTTTGGGCCTAAAGTGTCAATATTTTGTGTGGCCACCATTATTTTCCAGCACTGCCTTAACCCTCATGGGCATGGAGTTTACCAGAGCTTCACATGTTGCCACTGCAGTTCTCTTCCACTCCTCCATGATGACATCACAGAGCTGGTGGATGTTAGAGACCTTGCACTCCCCATCTTCCGTTTGAGGATGCCCCACAGGTGCTCAATAGGGTTTAGGTCTGGAGACATGCTTGGCCAGTCCATCACCTTTACCTTCAGCGTCTTTAGCAAGGCAGTGGTCGTCTATGAGGTGTGTTTGGGGTCGTTATCATGTTGGAATACTGCCCTGCAGCCCAGTCTCCAAAGGGAGGGGATGTCACAGTACATGTTGGCATTCATGGTCTCTGCTAGACTCATCTTCAATACCAAACGATCAGTGTCTGCAGCCCCTCTCTGTCAATCACTCCACTGGCTTCCCATATCAAATTTAAAATCATGACCCTAACACATAAAGCCCTCAACAGTGCACCCCCTTAGATCTCTGCTCTTGTTTCAAAATACTCTCCCAACCGGCCCCTTCGTTCTGCTAACAACCTTCTTCTTTCCTCCTCTCTCATCACCTCCTCTCACTCCCGTCTTCAAGACTTTTCTTGTGCTTCCCCATCTATTTGGAACTCCTTGCCCCGCTCTATTAGATTATCTTCCTGCCTCAAAACCTTTAAGAAATTATTAAAAACACACCTGTTTAAAAAATCTTATCATCTTCAGCCTTAACATGTACAACTGAACATTCCACAGCTTAACAACACTCCCACCCACAATCTACAGTACAACACACAGACCCCTCCACTTTACTGAACCAATTGCTTTCAATTGTATTTGTCACCCTCTTGTATCACACCTAAACCCTTAGATTGTAAGTTTGCGAGTTTTCAATATTGTGTCAGTGCCTTGGAAACAAGCTCTATGTACATTTGATTTTATGCTCAAAAACAGGGCCCTCCATTCTTTACAAGGTGTTTAATTTGTTTTCTGCTATGTACTCAACCCCTGTACAGCGCTACGGAATATGTTGGCGCGATATAAATAAAGATAATAATAATAATAATAATAATGATGGTTCCCTCAATGAACTGTAGCTCCCCAGTGCCGGCAGCACACATATCTTAAAGAAGACCACTGCCTTACTAAGGAAGTTGAAGGTAAAGCTGATGGACTGGCCAAGCATGTCACCATACCTAAACCCTATTAAGCATCTGTGGGGCATCCTCAAACGGAAGATGGGGGAGTGCAAGGTCTCCAACATACACCAGCTCCGTGATGTCATTATGGAGGAGTGGAAGAGGACTCCAATGGCAACCTGTGAAGCTCTGGTGAACTCCATGCCCATGAGGGTTAAGGCAGTGCTGGAAAATAATGGTGGCCACACAAAATATTGACACTTTAGGTCCAAACTGGACATTTCCACTTAAGGGTGTACTCACTTTTGTTGCCAACGGTTTAGACATTAATGGCTGTCTGTTGAGTTATTTTGAGTGGACAGCAAATTTACACTGTTATACAGGCTGTACACTTACTACTTTACATTATAGCAGAGTGTCATTTCTTCCGTGTTGTCACATGAAAAGATATCATAAAATAGTTACAAAAATGTGACGGGTGTACTTACTTTTGTGAGATACTGTACATATATTTGTATGAGCAGCTTGAGATGACTAGTGCTTTTAGACATGGGTGCTATCTTGCTTGAAGTAGCCATTAGAAGATGGCAGACTGTGGGCATAAAGGGATGCACAGGGTCAACGCCATTATACTGCGGCCATAAAGGGATATTCAGGTAGATTGTGACATATAAATAATGCTCAAATGCTATTAGGGGCCTAATGTGTGCCAAGAAAACATCATCATCATCAGCTATTCTTACTCATAATACCTTAGCTGCTAAAACAGACAAGAACCTACCTAGCACATTTACACTGTATGACTCAGAGGCTCTACATCTGATTTTAATTATTATTCATTACCCAAGTACTTTGAAAGGCTCCATTGTAATTAAGGGCAGAGACAAAACACTGAAAGCCCTGACTTCTACTCATCATAACTCCCTCATTTCAGCATTGTTTTTAAAAAGGAATCTCTAACTAATAATGCAGAGAACATACGGTGGTTTCAGCGGCCCTTAAACATTGCACAAATCTATAGCAACAACATACAGTGAAAATAATTTGTCCTGAAAGTATTTATAGACAAATATTATTATGTATTATTATAGATAATTATATCACCAGATATATATATATATTTTTTTATTTGGTTATACAGAAAGAAAGAAAAAAGTGTGTCCCCGGAGAAAAATCAGTACTGCTGTGATTGTCTTATCTGCTGTATCTAATGCTATCACATAAACTAAACAAAAAACAAAAACAATATAAGCTCCATTAAAGAAACAAATGTCATTTTAAAAAACAGGAAAAAAAAGAAATAATAATAAAAAAAAAAAAAAAAAAAGTAACCTTAATTTATATCAGATTTATTTATGGTCAAATCTTTGAATGTTACATTTACATCCATGGATCATTCGAACACAGGGCAGGGGATATCACATGCTCATTAGATAAAGAGTATTGGTTACAAACATTTATCTTGATTTTTTCTAACTGGACTTTGGGTACAATAATTAGAGTAACTATGTGGTGTACTTTGGCAGATTTTGCGAGCTTGTATTATTATAAACTTACCTTTATGCTATGAGATCTAACAGTTTGGGGCAAGAAATATTCTGGACTAGTTATCACACTGCTTTGTGTGTTGTACACGTACACTTTATTTCGTATTAATATATTGACGTCATTTAATATTTCTTTATGCTTCTAGGTCTCAAAACATAGAGGAAACTTGTATAGGTATGATTTTCATTTCACACACAGAAACATTTGAATTATTCACAATGATCGTGTAACTTCAAAATAAAACCTACCAATTGTTGCTGCAAGTTCTGGGTCGAAGGTATCATCTGTAAACCTCAGTAGGAGGCTGAAAAACATGTCAGAACAGTAATTAGATATTTAACACACATTACAATAATAAGCATATATACATAATAGGGTAGAACAAAAACATTAAAATATATCAATGTAAAAAAGGTAAAGGTGGTTTTGAGGTTTAGGGCAGGGATTTGAGGTCCAGAGATTTGCTGTCATGGCAGATGTTCTGGACAATAGGGAACCATCTAATATTTGCCAAGCAATTCTGATGTGAAGAGTCCTAAACTGTGAAGGCTCCTAAAATGTTACTGAACGTGCAATTACAAGGGCTGACAAAATTATACAGAACTTAGGAGCTAGTCAGACAGACTTTTCTCATTTCTACATATCCTCTTCTTCCCTGGCTTCTATATAACAGGCTTATTTTTTCTCTACTGTACTTAGGATATAACTTTTAAGCCTGTGAGAAGCCAATAAAAAAACTAAGCTCAATGTACAAGTTATAATGGAGATGCAATACTCATAATGAAGAGCATAACATTTGCAATTTAAAGGACATGAAGCAAATATCACAATAAAAAGGTGATAAAGGCGATACATATTTGAACTGAAACTACCATAATATGTATTACTTTGTGGCCTCATATCTTAGAAACTAAAAAGAAGTTGCTTAAAATCATTTAATCTCACAGATTGTAGGCTCTCATAAGCATAGGACGGTCATCTTCACCAAAGTGTATAAAATGTGTTCTATAACATATATAAATATTCATGTATATGTTGTATCTCTTAGGTCACCTACATGACCGTCTTTACCTATGGTATGAAAATCATTAGTTTCTAAAGAGAAAGCTACTGGTTATATACTTTTTCAGAATATCACGTTAGTTAGATTGTTATACTGAGGTTGGCAGATTATGCACCCTCTACCTATAATTTTTTTTTTTATTATTGCAAATTAAATATGCACAAATTTAAATTTAATTCTATAAAGTGGTAGTCGTTTATGGGCTCACTATAATACATTGTTTTTCTACATGGTCTTTAGATGGTAGATTTAACAGCAAAATAATTAGATATAAATAAATACCATAGAGGCTTTTTTTTTTTACATTCTAAAAAGCATGATGATTATTATAAGTGCAGTTCTTCAACATAGGATATTTTAAATTCATGACCATAATTGTTCTTTTACACAAGGAGAAAACCTTTGCATGTAATTATAGTTACAGTAATTATTGTGGAGACTTTTTCTGCATAGACCTTTTATCAGCAACACCCATTGGATTGTAATTATCCAGATGCATTTATTGGGAATCATTTCCAGACTGACATCCTACAAGTGTTGTCATGAAACTGGTTTAGTGTCAGGACTTTGACTGGACCAGTCTTATAAAAATGGCTCTTGGTCAACTGATACATTGTGTTTTTGTGCTTCTGGTTATAACATGACACTGCGATCATGTTATAACAAACACGCTATGTCTTGGGTGATATGAAGTGTTGACCATCCAACTGCAGTATAATCTAAATAACAAAAATTAAAACAATTGGTATTTGTAATCTGTTCATTATTATCATTATCATTTAAGATTATCTCAGAGTAAAATCCTGAACCAGCTATATGTTTGATATGAAAAGGTGGCATGATCTGGGTAGTGTCTGAATAATATGATACATCTAATTATCTTATACTACTCATGTTGCTGCATCCATTATTTCTTTCAAAAGACCCTTGTTTTTAATAGTATTGTTGAATCATTGTGCAAGTTACGGCTTGAAAGGATTAATGCACCGGAGGGAAATTACCTGTATGTTAACAGTTTTGAAACCATTTCAGTAAAAATAATTCAATACCTATGAACAGAGTAAACAGGATGTCACTCCAAACACAAGTTATATATTTTTTTTTAAACTTAACTTATTCATAAAAAGCATGACAAACTTTTAAGTATTTAATATTTTTAATAAAGTGTACTACTTCTGAGATATTTAGCATTCTTTGTGCTACATTAATATGCCAAATACTTATTGGCTGCTTTGACATGTTAACTAGTACCAGATTGTAGGTTATCAAAACAATGTCCCCAACTTTATCATGCAGTTGGATCTCTCCATCACCCTCATCAAGTAGTCTGAGCCACAAATGCCAAATACCCAGTTTTGTATGCTCTTTAAGATAAAAGCATCTTGTTGTTTGGGATGACAATGTCCTTTTAATCTTGTAGATCTTACTTTAACATATAAAATGTAAATTTTTTATGAGCAACAAAATAAAGTTTTGCCAACTAGTGAAAACATGTTAACCGCTGCATGATTACAGCCATGGTTATTGGCTGCATGTTGATTTAATGCATCGCTGAAAGAAAACAAATAGATATTTTACATTGCTGAACCCCAAATCCTGGTGGTGTCAAATTTGTTTCTCAAGTATGCAACCTGTGATTTTAGAGCCAAATGTGGCTCTGTTCAGCATATGATCTCCTGACACTCCTAAAGACAAACACAAGGTTAACCGGCCATAGAGCAGGTGACCAAGTCAATCCAAATAAACTGTGCCGTGTCATTTCTTCTGAGACCTCGTACAGTGGTGTGTAGGACACAGGCTGCCTCATTAGGCTGGTGCAGTGCCATGTAATGAAGGGTATATACCCACAGAAATGTATGTATGCAGTGACATTTCTGTTTTAAGTGCAACTGGCACGGACATACTGCAAATATACATTTAAACCTATGTTGTGGTGCTTTTTAATAAAATCTCTGTGCAGATTAATTCTTAGTGAAAGCAGTGAAACACTACATCCAGTGTAATAGTCTATTTCATGTACAATAAATTGCATCATATAAAGAACAAACACCTATGTTGTGGGATATAGTAAGGAGAAAAGAGGTATTGCAAATTGGGTCATGGGGACGGACGGACATAAATAAATCTTATTAGGCCTAGGGCAGCATAAAACCTAAATACATCTTTCTGCTATAAAAAGCAGACTTTCTATAGTAATGAAGGTCGTATTTAAATGCGATTATATTTTGAACTTCTCTCAGTGTGCAATTTGATACATGAGCCGTTTTATATGTATTTGTGGGGAATTTTTGGGCTTAAAGTCATAATGCCATCAGTAAACAACACTCAATTACTAATAATGGCGCTTTATTGCACTGCCAATGAAGGTTAATGTTAATCCGCTCTATTTATAATAATTTGCAAACTTATTTTAAATATTCAACTAATGCATTTAAAAAAAAGTAGTATCTGTTTAGATTTTCTTGAAATGAAAAGGAAATGCACAGAGCATACTTTGATTTCATAAGCAGACAATTATGATACAGCTGTAGGACTGAACACTGGCTGAGTGGGGTTAGGAAATTATTATCAACATAAACCAGTTTGCAAAGACATGCTGATCCTTATATATCTCATCCTATATGGAGTTCATCCTTTGGAGGCTCCAAAGTCGGCTGCAATGACCCTTCGGTTTGCGAGGGGCCGCATTTGCTGACTTAGCGGGACTTAGAAAAAAAACACTAACGCGTAAAGAGGAAATACGGTCTTACACAAAAGAAACTACGATCGGCGGGACTTAGAAAAAAAAAAAACAATACGAGGTCACAAAAATACAAACTCAATGGCCGAAATGCGTACAGAAAAAACACACAAAAAACTATGAAAATACAAAAAAATACAAAAAAAATCACACACAGCATGGGGGTGGGGGGGAGACAGCCAGGATCTCTGGGGGTAAGGTTGCACGCAAATTAAAGTCGATTAAAAAAAAAAAAATCGGCTACGCAAGAAAAAAAATGTTAGAGGAAAAAAATGAAAACGAGGCTTAACGACCCCAAAGTGCATAAAACACTTACAAGTACGTACAACTTTTAATTACGACCTGCGGAACATAGAAAAAAATAATACTAGGTCGCAAAAATACGAGGTTAACAGACGAAATGCGTACATTCAAATACAAAACAAAAACACACAGAGCATGGGGGGACAGCCATGACACCTGCCATTAAGGCTGCACGGTAATTAAAGTCCAATTTAACGAGTTTAGAAAATCTTAAATCGTCTAAGCGAGGAAAAAAATGGTGGCCGAAAAAAATGAAGACACATACGACTTTTGCCAGGGACGTACGAGGTACTAAAATAAACACGAGAGGAGCAAATCGCTATGAGCGCCAAAGGCGCTCATTGAGAGCCACAGGATGAGCGCCAAAGGCGCGAAGCGCGAGGCTCGCAATGAACGCCGAAGGTCCTCAGAGTATAAAAAGCTTTACATTGTGTGTCAAACAGCATTGACATGGCTTACAATTTTATTGCCCCGTCATTTTTGACGGGCAAGTCACTAGTATATATATATATATATAAGTTATATATCAAAATGTTATGTTGCAGCACTGAAAAACAGGTCTTCAAAACATATAATGCATAAAACAATGAGACGAATGTAAAACTGACAATTGCATAGAGAGGAGGGGTTTAGGCTGTGAACTCTGCTCACTGTACTGTGGACATCTGCAGACTATCCCACTGCCTCTATCCAAGGCCAAAAGGAGACACGGCAATGGCAACACAATGAGTGCAATTTACATAATAACATAGCACATGCTGGCATATTTGGGACAAATGAGAAGTGGCACCGTATTTTTCGCCGTATAAGACGCACTTTTTCTTCCCCAAAACTTGGGGGGGGGGGGGGAGTTGGTGCATCTTATGCGGCGAATATACCTTTTAAAACTGCCTCTCTGTCCTCTTGATCTCTTCCCACTCCTGATTGGCGCTTCCTACAGCACCAGCAGCATGCATCGCGTCGACCGGTGCATCCTAGTGACGTCACACACGCGACGCTGCAGTACATGAGGAGTGCTGGTAGGAAGCGCTGGGGTGAGATCAAGATGGGCTGAGATCAGAAGAAAGGTGAGGATCAGGAGGGTCAGGGAGGGTCAAGGGCTCCCAAATGCTGCAGTATGTGTATGTGTATGCATGTGTATGTGTATGCATGTGTATGTGTATGCATGTGTATGTGTATGCATGTGTATGCATGTGTATGTATATATATATATATATATATATATATATATATATATATATATATATATATATATATATATTTGTGTGTAATGTAGGTGTGTATATGTGTGTGAAGTGTATTTGTGTTTGATTCAGAATTTTTTTTTCTTGTTTTCCTCCTCTAAAAACTAGGTGCGTCTTATCTGCAGGTGCGTCTTATAGGGCAAAAAATACGGTAATTTGCTAAAAATCTTGATACTCCACAAAAAGCAGACTGATAAAATATCTCTCAAAAATGTATGTACATGGCAATGTTATAAAGAAATGTTTGTAGTTGACAAAATAATGATCTTTTAAAACATATTTTGCGGTCTTAAAATCATCGGAAAGATCTAAATCAAACAATACAGTTTTAGATCTTCACGATTTAGGATCTGGTTGATTTTTTGTTTAAAGGTATATATGAAAGTGAGCTGGGTAATTAATGCATCTGAGGAGAATTTATAGTGTCTGCTGATTTTCTTGCTTTTCCAAAGAGTTTTCTCTCAATGTTGACACCCCCAGAAATTTCCAGGGATAATTAGCATAAATTATACAATGTTTCTTTTTTGGCCAGGGTTGTGCAGCACCTGTAGTCTGCCCTACTGTGGGAAGTCACATGATGTCAGACACTTTCGTTTCCTTCAGCCAATTAGCATGCGCATGTGCTGCGTATTGGATATCTCATTAAAAATGAGATATCCAATATGCAAATCTTAGTTGCTGGGGGTATCTACATCACCCCCAGCCCATTTTTTTCTTTTCTGCAAACATTTTTTGAATTTTTTCATGCAAACATTTTTTGCTAGGTGGGCTTTGATGCATGCTACAGGACACATTCATAACCCAACTCACTTTCATATACCTTTAACTTTATAAAGGATATTCTAAATGTCTATTCATAATCTATCTTAAAGTAATTCACATGAAAAAGTTGGAAAAAAAATAGGTTAAAGAGACATGGAAGGTTTCTGGGTTTCACTAGGAATATAATATACCTATGTGTCTATTTACTTTTTTGTACTTCATTTTAGCTGCCTAAACTCATAGGGCCTCATTCTATTAGCGGCCGCAGCCGTTGCGGGGCCGCAAGGACCGGCCGCAAGCTATTCGGCTATTCTATTCCCTTACGGCGGGGGGCTCCGGCAGTCTTGCGGCCGGTGCCTTGCTATCTCTTGCGGCCGCTCGCGCCAGAGGAAAGCCTTTGATCTAAAACGGCCGCAAGAGTTTCGGCCGTAAGAAATTCCTATTTGCAATTCAATTGCTCCGGGAACCCTCTCTGCAAGGCTAAAAACGAGCCGCTGCTTACTTGCAGGAAAGAGGTCCCGCTAGCACCAATTAAGCACATAAAATAGCCCAAATAAAGCCATCCTGCACTTTGAGGAGACTATAAAGGGATTTTAGGTGTTAGAAAAAATAGCACATAATTTATACTATACTCAAATCCGTAAAATATTTTATTTTTAATATCCGTAAAATATCCATGTAAAAAGTCCAGAGTGCTTGGAGCACTTCAGACCCGCCCACGCCGCAGCCGGAAAATAAAGTGTTAATTTGAACTCGGGTTTGGGCTGATGTGCAAGCTTGAGAGTGGGTTACTTTTAATCCTCATGTCCCCCAATATGATCCCTAGCATTTACAGAGCTGTACAGTGCAGGCTTGAATTTATTTTTGCGTTTTTAGATTTCACAGCTTACGGCCGGTTTCAAGATATGCGGCCGGCCGTAAGGGGAGATCCTTGCGGGGCCTTATAATAGAATCGCGAGTTAACAGAACCCCCGCAAGGAATCGCAGCCTTACGGCCGATAATAGAATGAGGCCCATAATGTGTACCAGTTTGGGCCTGCCCTCTGTAGCTCATGCATCTCAGTGTTTAAAATAAGCCAGTGATCTCTCTCAAGCAGCATGTTGCAGAATGTTGCAACTGATTGGTTACTATGAGACACCGTCTTCATGAGCTGCATAGATTAAAAACAGAAATTATTTCTAAGATTTTAGGCAGAAAAAAAAAAAAACAGAGGTTTTAAGCACTTCTTAATAAAATAAAGTACATAAAGTAAATAGATACATAGGTATTATATTTCCTTAGATTGTAAGTCTGTGTGTTTCTATCCTAAGTACTTTGGGAATTCACCATGGACATTGGATTCCTAGCTCAAAGACAGGGCCCTCCTTCCTTTGCTAAATGTTAAACTGTATCTATCACTGTCTGAACCTAATTTATGTACAGCGCTACAGAATATGTTGGCGCGTTATAAATAAACTTTAATTATAATAGTAAAATCCAGAAACCTTCCATTTCTCTTTAACAGACTATAAAGAATAAAGCTGAAAACCCTTTTAAATATTAGCCTGAAAGCTGATACAATATAGGGAAATAGTACAGAACTTAAACACAAATATGTAGTTGGGTTAAAAATAGCATGCTGCTGAAAAGAGAATAATAGTAATTACTCGGCAGGGGAGAATGGAATAAAGCAGTTTTTGGTTCATTTATACAAAGTGTATATATATATATATATATATATATATATATATATATATATATATATATATATATATATATATATATATATATATATGCACATATGTATACACATATGTATACACATATGTATACACATATGTATACACATATGTATACACATATGTATACACATATGTATACACATATGTATACACATATGTATACACATATGTATACACATATGTATACACACACTTAACTTATGGAAAATAAATGCTCCCTTTCCTTTGCTTATTTGGTTTCTTAAAGTATCTTAGAGGCCAAACATGACATCAGCTTAGTAAGAATGTCTAAAGCTAAAATGTAGTCAACAGTCTATTGCAACACCACCTTCCACATCATGGATAGTTTATATATAGCCCTAACTGGAACAAAAGGCCAAATGTCTGGTTTACAAAATTAACCCCAGTAAAATGGGCAATAATAGGTCAATACATTGCACAACTTGATAAGACCAGAGACAAATGCGTTTATGACAAATGCTAAGAATGGTGGAAAAAAGGGCCAACTAATTTTGTAACCATGATGTATTAGGGCAAAGGAAATTAATATCTTATCAGCACATAAAATACGAACAAAATAAATTGCTGCTTACTACAAAGCATAATTGCATGTAAAGTTAATGAATTAAAGGTGGTGTGTATTTACTTTCTAGTAGATTTAACCTTATTAAAAAATCAAAACATAATATACAAGCTTTTGGACTACAGCAGTATATCATCACATATTATAATTGTCAAACTGCGAGTTGTTGTGACGCTTGTGAGTCTCGCAAAGCGAGGCGAGCAGTTGAGGCACTGAAACACGCGGGACTTAGCCTGCAAGCAGTTGAGAAACGTGGGAATTACTTAGGCTGCAAGCAGTTGAGGAACGAGGAGACTTAAAAAAAAAAAAAAAAACATTGCAATCTCGGGGCAAAAAAAAACAACCTCGCAAAAATACCACTTTAACAGGCGAACTGCGGAAATCAAAAAACACGAAAGACAAGACAAAAAAAAAAGGGGGGGCTTTACCCGCCTAAAGCTTCAAAAAAATTGCCAGGCTTCCAATTTTATTGCCGTCATTTTTGACGGGCAAGTCGCTAGTAAGCATATAAGATGTATTGAACTCTATATTGAATTCTGAACTATGTATTTAGTGCTGATGCACAGTAAGCAGTATTTATATCAAAAATATTGTATATTAAACCCACAAAGCACAGGATGTGGAACAATTAATAGATTAGTAGTCTGTGCCATAAACATCATTCAGTGCCAGATACATCTTGCATTCCTAGATAAAATCCAACAAAAAACCCTAGCGGATCTTGTGCGATTCTTAGAAAGCACTGTAAATTAGATGGGGTTTCAAACAAACCAAAATATACAATCTTTTGTTACTATAGGTAACTATGATTGTCTTAGGAACTGACTAGGCCCAAAAAAAAAAAAAGAGCCAAGAAAAGTTTGGTGTTCCTGGTAGGTCTCAACACTGGAATGAAATAAGAGTACAAAGACAGTAATAAAGTCAGCATTGCACTAATGACTAGTGTTTTGCAACATTATCTGGCATTAAACAGTAATGACTTAAAGGGACATTGAAAGCATTATTTCTTTGCTACATTTGATGACATACCACTATGCGTTTTCTTTTTAAAAATGATGCTCTAGAAAGCAGAAACAAATGTACTAAAGTAATCTGGGGGCTTGCCACAGAAATTTACAGAAACAGGTAAGCTCTGTGCACTTCCTATAAGTTCAATTTAGGTTTATATTATAATAAAATATAAATATTTTGTCATCCGAACACACAACTTTGGTAATAATGAAAGCACACTCTTTTAAACACAAGAAAAATAACTGTTAAATTTACCTTCAATTAAGGCGTGGTTAGAAAGGAGACTACCTCACTAAAATTCTAAAATGCATTTAAACAATTTTAAAGAAAACCAGGGGTTTGTATTTGCACATGTAGGTTATTCGTTTAACACTAGCGAATTGCCCGTCTACAAATGACGGCAATGAAATTGTAAGTGAGCTAATGCTGTTTGGTGCATAATAATAAAATAAAAAATACATTAATAAATGAATATACTTTACCTATTTTGAAGCATTGTGTTGAAGAGCTGCAATCTGTTTTCATGTTGCTGCAGCATTAGTGGTGTGGAGCTGCTGTGTAAGCGTAATGAATGTGTGTAGTGTATTAATGTGCGTGCGCGAGGCAAATCCGTTAGCGTAGCTGTGTACTTCCGCATTGTATAAGTTATTGTTCTAAAATGGCGGCTAATGTGTGGTATGCTGCTGTGGCGGAATATCTGTAGCTGTTTTGTGGTGTTTTGCGTGTTTGTGGTGGTGTTTTGCGTGTTTAGAGTCCTGTAGCCTCGTTTTGTTCGGCGGCCATTTTTTCTGTCGCTTAGGTGATTTTCTGGTGTTTAAACTCCGAAATTTGGACTTAAATCGCAGTGTAACTTTACTTGCAGAGGTCCTGGGTGCGCTACCTTGCTGTGGGTAGCTTTTTATATGTTTATTGTGTGTATTTATTGTGTTTGTAATGTGTTTGGGGTTGCGCCCTTGTTTTTGAATCTCGTATGTGGTTTTCGACAATTCCGTAGGCGTTTGGTGGTGTTCTGGGTCTTTAGACTGCTGTAGCCTTGTTTTCGTTTTGTTCGGCGGCCATTTTTTCTCTCGCTTAGAGAATTTTTTAGTGTCTAAACTCTTTTATTTTAAGTTAAATTCGGGTGTAACTTCATTTTTTCAGGTCCTGGATGCTCCCTCTTGCTGTAGGTAAGCTTTTATGTATATGTTGTGTGTATTTATTGTGTTTTTCATGTCCGCGGGTTGCGGCCAATTTTTGCGAGGTCGTAATTGGTCGTAACATCTCATACTTTTTTGCGAGGGCCGCAGTTGCTGGCAAGGAGCGCCTTTGGCGAGGGCTGTGCGAGCCCGCAAGCGTTAGCAACATCTTGCATGCTCACAACTATATATGTGATCTACAGTGTCTGAAAAGCAACATTGTAATTTGTAATAGAGCTCCTAAATTAAAATCAACAATTCTTAGAATTGTGAAATACTAACTCTCCCCCTACTATATTCGGGCTTTGTAACATTGTAGCCACATCACCACGCTATATCATTGCACTGGTTTTTTTTTGTAAGTCCTAAAACACTATTAAACGTGTTTTTGAGGAGAGGGGGAATTAACAAAAAAATATCCATGTAAATTTATTAAGACAAAGTTCTGCATTTGGACCTGGCTGAATTGTTTTTTTCCTTTAATGTAAAATATGTTTCTGTTTTCCTAAAATACAAGAGGATTTATACCCGCATAACAGTTCAACAGCAAGCAAAAAACACTAAGTCAGGGGTTGACAAATATATATGAAATGTAGGAGCCAGGTTATGGAGTATATAGATAGAATGATAGGTATCATAACTAAACATTTAGTAATATTTTAGGAGCCCCCTGGCTCCAAGCTGTGCACTAAGAATACTACAAGCCAAAAATTAGCAGGAAATAAGAAGTCGTAGTATACGTAGTATTTACTGCTTATGACCATGGGCCTATTCATATGGCCACAGTGACAGTAAATGTATTCACATACGTGAGGTAACCACAAGATACAAGCAAGTTTACATCACCCAGTGTTTTCCTGATCTACCTAGTACTGATCTTGTTTTCTTGTGCTGCCACATCAGCAAGCAAAAGCCTAAGACAGAGGGAAGGGGTGTGCAAGGAAAAACACCCAAGGGTGGAAGAGAAGCAAGTTTAAGGTTTTGAGGTTAGCAGCAAAAAAAAAAAAAAACCCTAAATAAATAAAAGACAAAACCGGATGGACGTGCCAGGGCAGCTTTACACGGAGACAAACATATGACGCAGAAAACTGAACACATAAGACCGATCAAATCATATCAATTAAGATTCACATGCCACATAATAAATAAGGGCCTCACTGGTTATATACACAAGGAGCTCATCTGGGACTGACTGAATTAGCTAAAGAGAAATTGCTTCCAAAAATGAGATGGGAGATATCAAGAAACATACAAAAGTTATATGGGGAGTCACAGAGATTATGGTAAGAAAGGGCCAGAGAACACAGGACCGATGTTGTCAAATCTTTTGAAATGGTCTTAGAACCATACTTGATAATGGGCAAAGAGTTTTTTTAAAAGGAAAAAAAAGAAAAAAGAAAGTACAGCCTTTGTATTTTTCATTATTGATACCAAAGTATTCTTTACTGCACACATCCATTTTGTTTTATCGACCAGCCCTGTCTGTTACTCTCTGAGGAAGGTGTGTCCTTGTACTGTAATGGATTTACTATTATGAAATCTATGGCAGCTGTAGTTGGCAAATTAACACTGTGTACCCAGAAACTTCCTGTTCAGTCGGTGTCTCCTCCCACCTCAGGAAACTGGTTACTAGAATCCAAAATGGTAGATCCCATATTTTGCAGGTTTTAAATTTTCATAAATGTTTTAGTTCTTAAACAAATTGTATATAGTAAATATTTTATCACAGTGATCCGTTGAAGTGACTCAGCAAAGGTCCAAATATAATATAATTTCAAATATTGGTAAAATGGCATACATTAGTATTAGTTTACTGCAGAAAATTATGATTAGTAAAATATTATCCTGATAAATTGTACTTATTGTTATATCATTCAGTCGTGTCCAACTCTCTGTGACCCTACGGACCACAGCACGCCATGAATATCTATTGTTAAATCTCTGGTCGTGCTTATCCATAAGGTTTTCTTGGCAAAGATACTGGAATTTGTTGCCAATTCCTTCTCCAGTGGACCAAGATTTGTCTGACCTCTCTGCTATGACCTGCCCATCTTGAGTGATCCTACATGGTATAGCTCACAGATTCAGTGAGGACTTCAAGCTCCTTCACCACAACAAGGTAGCGATCCAGAAGGGGACTTGTTAGTTCCTATAGTTTTAAATTATGCAACTTTCCTGCTTTTGAATGATCACCTTCGACGCTCCTTGCGGGGCCCACGATGAGCGCCTTTGAGGCTCATTGCAAGGCTCTTACCCTGTATACTTCATAGGCATCGCGCTTGAGTGTTATGGTCTTGGGTTCTGTTAGTGCCTTGGGTTATGTTATTAGCTTGGTTTAAGTGTTACTACTTAGGGCTCGTTTTTACGTCCTTGTTTTACGTCCTTGTTTTACGTCCTTGTTTTACGTCCTTGTTTTACGTCCTTGTTTTACGTCCTTGTTTTACGTCCTTGTTTTACGTCCTTTGGGCTAGTTTTCATCGTTTTTTTAGGGAGCCATTTTTTTCTCTCACTTAGGCGAAATTCATTTGTGAAAAAATGTCTCAAATAAACTTGCAACCTCACTCACAGGCTCCCTGGCTCTCCCCCTGTGCTGTGTGTAAGTTAATTTGAGGCATATTTGTTATTATTTTCAGGTGTTTCGAGTTCTGTGGTTCAGCCGTTAAAGTAGGATTTTTGCGAGGCGCACAGTGGGAGCTGCTGCGCGCGGGCCGCAAAGCGTGACCAACATTGTAAGCGTTCTGGACACGGACAACTATATATATATATATATATATATATTATATAAAAAATGATCCTTTATTTATAAAGAGCCAACATATTCCTCTCCTTCAGGAACACCATTGTGACATGGTCAAGGGTGTACCTCTAGGAAACAGTTTAACCATGTAAGGTCACACAAGATGGGCTGGTCATAGCAGAGATGTCAGACAAATTGCGGTCCACTGGAGAAGAAACTGGCAACCCACTCCAGTATCTTTACCATGAAAACCATATGGATATGCACAACCAAAAACATACAGATCTGCCTGGCGTGCCACAGTCCATATGATCACGGAGAGTCAGACATGACTGAAGGACTGAACAATAACAACATATCAGTGAGCCGGATACAGGGGATAAAAGTGAATACATAAAACAAATATGACAAAAGTTGCGGCAGCACGCTTGAACAGAGGCGCACATAAAACCGGATATATCCCAGAATGCTTATGATGCAATCTGAATCATCAAAATATAAGATGCTTTGTCTAAAAATGCTTTATGTTACAGTGGATATAGTGCTATGGCCCACATAATAGTGGCTACCTGTGACAGTGGATATAGTGCTATGGCCCACATAATAGTGGCTACCTGCGACAGTGGATATAGTGCTATGGCCCACATAATAGTGGCTACCTGTGACAGTGGATATAGTGCTATGGCCCACATAATAGTGGTACCTGTAACAGTGGATATAGTGCTATGGCCCACATAATAGTGGTACCTGTGACAGTGGATATAGTGCTATGGCCCACATAATAGTGGGTACATGTGACAGTGGATATAGTGCTATGGCCCACATAATAGTGGTGCCTGTGACAGTGGATATAGTGCTATGGCCCACATAATAGTGGCTACCTGCGACAGTGGATATAGTGCTATGGCCCACATAATAGTGGCTACCCGCGACAGTGAATATAGTGCTATGGCCCACATAATAGTGGTGCCTGTGACAGTGGATATAGTGCTATGGCCCACATAATAGTGGGTACCTGTGACAGTGGATATAGTGCTATGGCCCACATAATAGTGGCTACCTGCGACAGTGGATATAGTGATATGGCCCATATAATAGTGGCTACCTGCGACAGTGGATATAGTGCTATGGCCCATATAATAGTGGGTACCTGCGACAGTGGATATAGTGCTATGGCCCACATAATAGTGGTGCCTGTGACAGTGGATATAGTGCTATGGCCCACATAATAGTGGCTACCTGCGACAGTGGATATAGTGCTATGGCCCACATAATAGTGGCTACCCGCGACAGTGAATATAGTGCTATGGCCCACATAATAGTGGTGCCTGTGACAGTGGATATAGTGCTATGGCCCATATAATAGTGGGTACCTGTGACAGTGCATATAGTGCTATGGCCCATATAATAGTAGTACCTGTGACAGTGGATATAGTGCTATGGCCCATATAATAGTAGTACCTGTGACAGTGGATATAGTGCTATGGCCCATATAATAGTGATACCGGGGATAGTGGATATGGTGCTATGGACCATATAATAGTAATACCTGTGACACTGGATATAGTGCTACCTGTGACACTGGATATAGTGCTACCTGTGACACTGGATATAGTGCTACCTGTGACACTGGATATAGTGCTACCTGTGACACTGGATATAGTGCTACCTGTGACACTGGATATAGTGCTACCTGTGACACTGGATATAGTGCTACCTGTGACACTGGATATAGTGCTATGGTCCATATAATAGTGGGTACCTGTGACAGTGTATACAGTATTAAGGCCCAGTCAGTGGATCCAGTACAGGACACAATAGAGCCTGCTGTCAGTGTCACACGTCCCTTACTAGGCCCTGTTTGCGGAGTTACCCTAGATCGCGCGCACAGGCCCTCTCAGCCCGTCCTCTCCTCACCTGGACTTGCCCACGCCACTCTCCCCGATTATCAGGATTTTAAGGGTCGTTAGAATATCTTCCTCCATTCTTCAGCCCCCTCTCCGTTTCTGCGCAGCCCAAAACTGCGCAATCCCGCGACCCTTCACCCTGCGCGCTCCTCCACGGTCCTGCTGTCTGGAAGGATCAAAACAGCCGAGACGCGCGTGCCCGTCAACGCTTCTTCCTGTTTCTTGTTCAGCGCGCTCGCTCCACTGACTCACCTCTTTGCCAGTAACTGGTGGCGTTCTGACGTCAGCACAGGCGGCGACTTCCGGTGCGTGTAGCAAGCAAGATAGCGACTTCCGATGAGTGTAGCCCAGAGGGCACCTGAGCAGATGACAAACACAAATGGCAATGAAACAAAACATTATTAACATCAATTTTGTACTTCTTGCAGTGATGCTGTAATAATATAGGGCTCTGTAATAAGACTTTTTATTAAATGTCAAATATAGTCATAATATAGCTTAATTTATTTTGAAGCTAAAAACAAATAATTACGGTAACTGTTTTGTATATATACATACAGACTTTTTATTCTTTTGTATATGTTCTCATAACATTAACAATTATAAATAACAAAAAAGAAAACAATTGGGGAAATAAGCAGAATTTAAGAAATTATCCACTCTTCTTTTTTTTCTCTCTTCACAGATATTTAGGTTTTTTATGTTATTTATTTTTGTCTATTTTCAGTGTCCAAATGTTCCATCAGGATATCCATTCTTTCTGTTTCCAACATGTACATTGTGTGTATATATCACATATTACAATTGTCAAACTGTGAGTTGTTGTCACGCTTGCGAGCCATTGAAACAAGCGGGACTTAGCCTGCAAGCAGTTAAGAAACACAAGACTTACATAGGACATAGAAAAAAAAAACAAGACAAAAAAAACGCTCACACACAGCACAGGGGAAACACCAGGATGCCTGGGAGTGAGGTTGCACGCAAATTTGCTGAGTTTCGGCACTCGAAAATCGGTTAAGCGAGGGAAAAAAAAGGCGGACAAAAAAAATGAAAACGAGGCTAAAGGAGAACGAAGCGTGCAAATCAGCGCCAGGCACGTACTAGTAGGCCAGGAACATAGGAGATGCAAACTATACCACGATGGACGGAAAATGCTCGCTAGCCAAGTAACACATAGAAAAAAGTTGCCATTTTACAAAACGAACTTGCAACTAATAACATTATGATTCTAAAATGGCGCTTAATACGTCTAAACAAACAGTTTGGCCTTGCGCACGCAGCCTATTTACACTGCACACTTGCTACATTGCTGACACTTTCTCCTCCGGTGATCAACAGTCCAACTGTACATTTTCAGATGCAGGAAAATCCAAAGAGATTGTTAGCTCTTCAGGATATTGATTGCTGCATAATAAATATAAATAGGTAAAGTATATTAATTTATTAATTCATATGAATTTATTAATTCACTGTAGTAATTTTTTTTATATATTTTACACTGTACTTATATATCTATCCTCATGATGAGCGCCGAAGGTGATCGTTGCAAAGCAGGAAATTGAAGTACAGGAGGGGAAAGGCTCGTAATGAGCGCCTTCGCCAAAGGCGCTCCGCGTGGGGCCCGCAATAAGCGCCAGAGGTCCTCAGAGGAGCAAAAGACTTACATTGTGTGGCAAACAGCATTGCCTTGGCTTCAAATTTTATTGCCATCATTTTTGACGGGCAAGTCGCTAGTCATATATATATAGTGGTCGTACTGCGAGTTTTAGTCACGCTTTAAGGGCCTCACAAAGCGAGGGACGCAGTTGCGGCCCGCACGTCTTAGCTGCAATGAGCGCCAAAGGTGCTCATTGTACGGGTGGAGATGAGTGCCGCAGGTGCTCATCGCAAGGCCCGCGGGACTTAGCTGCAATACTTCACGTCTTCAACGGCCAAACGCGTCAGTCCAAAGACCCAAAAGAACGAAAAATTTACACACAAAAAATTATACACTCACACACTGCAGAGGGGGAGAGCCAGGAAGCCTTGGAGTGAGGTGGCAAGCTCATTGGAGCCATATTTGGGGTTTTTAGTCACTCAAAAATCGGCTAAGCAAGAAAAAAAATGGCGGCTGAAAAAACGTAACAGGATGAAAACGAGGCAGAAAACAGTAAAATAGAGCCCCAAGCCAGTAACACTTAACCCAAGTCAGTAACACTCATCACAAGGTGATCATTGCATAGCAGGAAATTTGTGGATAGCGAAAAAAAACTCGAGGCCTGCACAGTGCACGGGGGAGAGGCTCGCAATGAGTGCCGAAGGGGCTCAGAGGGGCCATAGCCTTGCATTGTATGGCAAACAGCATTGCCTGGCTTCAAATGTTTTTGCCGTCATTTTTGAGGGGAAAGTCGCTAGTTCTATATATTGATTATTTTGAGATGAGAGCACTGTTGTTGAGGACTTTATATGTTAGGGTCATGATTTTAAATGTTATTCTTGAGACTATAGGAAGCCAGTGGAGTGATTGACAGAGAGAAGCTGCAGACACTGAGTGTTGGGTATGCTAGAAGAGTCTAGCGGAGGCGTTCATTATGGAGTAGAGAGAGACGGGTGATGGCGAGGCCAGCCAGGAGAGATTTGAAGTAGTTAAGATGAGATATGATGAGAGAGTGTATTAGAATTTTAGTTTTATCTTTTGTTAGATAGTGACGTAATTTGGAGATATTTTTTAAATGAAACAGACAAGATTTGGTGAGTGAATACATATGAGGAATGAAAGGGAGGGTAGGATCGAGAAGAATCACAAGACATTTGGCCTGGGAAGAGGGAGTGATAATCTCATTGTCAACATTGAGATATATTTGAAGAATGGATGCTGTAGTAGAGGACATACAAGAGGATATATTAGAGAGGCAGTTGGAAACACGTGCTAGGGGAGAGGGGGATAGATCAGGTGCTGAGAGGTAGATTTAAGTGTTGTCTGCATAGAGATGATATTGAAATGTGTAGATGGAGAAGAGGAGGGGGCCTAGGACTAAATCTTGGCATACGCCAACAGACAGAGGTCGAGGTGAAGTGGTGCCGGAAAAGTAGACACTAAATGTTTGACCTTGCAGGTATGATGTGAGCCATGAAAGAGCAGAGTCACGGACACAAGAGAGAAGAGAATTTGGATTAGGAGAGGTTGATCAACTGTGCCAAAAGCAGCAGAGATATCTAGGAGAATTTGAATAGAGAAATGACCCTATGACTTGGAGGTGAACAAGTCATTAGTGACTTTTGTGAACCTTGTCTCTGTGGAGTGATGGGGTTGGAAACCGGATTGGAAGGTGTTGAGAAGAGAATTGGAGGAACTAAATTGGGTAAGGCGATTATAGATGAGCCTCTCACGCAGTTTTGAGGCCAGGGGAAGTAGTAATATAAGGCGATAATTAGATGCATTAGCTGGATCAGAAGAGTTTTTTTTTTAAAGAATAATTGTAATTATGGCATGTTTCAGAAATTATGCAAACTTTCCAGTGTTTAGGGCAAGGTTGAATATATGTGTGAGAACAGGGGTAAGATGTAGAGAGGGGATGGAAAAGGATCTTGTGGACAGGTTGTAAGGTGAGAGGTTGATACAGTGTCTTGCAAAAGTATTCACCCCCTTGGCATTTTTCGTTTTTTGTTGCCTCACAACCTGGAATTAACATGGATTGTTTGAGGATTTGCATCATTTAATTTACAAAAGATGTTTTTTTTTATTGTGAAGCAAACAACAAATAGGACAAAATAACAGAAAAAGTCAATGTGCATAACTATTCATCCCCCTAAAGTCAATACTTTGTAGAGCCACCTTTTGCGGCAATCACAGCTCCAAGTTGCTTTGGATAAGTCTCTATGAGCTTGCCACATCTTACCACTGGGATTGTTGCCCATTCCTCCATGCAAAACTGCTCCAGTTCCTTCAAGTTGGATGGTTTGCTCTTGTGAACAGCAATCTTTAAGTCTGACCACAGATTTTCTATTGGATTGAAGTCTGGGCTTTGACTAGGCCATTCCAGCACATTTACATGTTTCCCCTTAAACCACTCAAGTGTTGCTTTAGCAGTGTGTATGAGGTCATTGTCCTGCTGGGAGGTGAACCTCCGTCCTAGCCAGTGTGGTACAGGTATTGCTCAAGAATATCCCTGTATTTAGCACCATCCAACTTTCCCTCAACTCCGACCAGTTTCCCAGTCCCGGCTGCTGAAAAACACATGGTGTTCTTTGGGTGATGTGATGATTTGGGTTTGCACCAGACATAGCGTTTTCTTTGATGGCCAAAAAGTTCAATTTTAGTTTCATCAGACCAGAGCACCTTCCTCCATACATTTAGGGAGTCTTCCACATGCCTTTCGCAAACTTAAAACGTGCCATTTTGTTCTTGCTGAAAGTAATGGCTTTCTTCTGGCCACTCTGCCATAAAGCCCAACTCCATGGAGCGTACGGCTTTTTGTCGTCCTATGTACAGATACTCCAGTCTCTGCTGTGGAACTCTGCAGCTCCTCCAGGGTTACCTTAGGTCTCTGTGCTGCCTCTCTGATTAATGCCCTCCTTATCCGGTCCATGCGTTTTGGTGGGCGGCCGTCTCTTGGCAGGTTTGCTGTTGTGTCATGTTCTTTCCATTTGGTTATGATAGATTTGATGGTGCTCCTGGGGATCATCAAAGATTTAGATTTTTTTTTATAACCTAACCCTGACTTGTACTTCTCAACAACATTGTCCCTTACCAAATCAACAAGAATATATATTTCCTAAAGTGGTAAACAAACATCCTTTTTCACAATGGAGAGGGAGGTGGTCATTCTAACATGATCAGAAATGAGAAGCAACACCCCTCTCCCAGATCAAAAAGAGGAAACGAACAACTAGACATCCCATGTGCCATTAGGGAGCCATCTTCAATATGTTTTAAACACGTGGGAAATGTCAACAAAAGACTTATGGTTCTCTGAATTCTCAGATCTGGTTACCGTCTAGAACAGTGGTTCCCAAACCTCTCCTCAGGGCTACCCAGACAGGTCAGGATTTCAATGTAACACTGTGTGAACACAGGTGTGACTATTCACATTCAACAAGCCATTGAGCTTTTCATTTCTTCACCTGTGATCACACAGTGTTACACTGAAATACCAGCCTGTCTGGGGAACCCTGAGGAGAGGTTTGGGAACCACTGGTCTACGCTAGAATGTAAATCTCAATACAAGGAAAGTTTTTTTTTCAATCAAATCTATATGTGATTTTTCCTATGGGTATTTTCTTGCAATGTATATTTTTTTACACTAGATGTCAGTGTAAACCAACAAACATCAGATTTATACAATTTAGCTACATTTACAAAGAGGTATGTTTACATGAATCAATTTCCTTAAAGGGACACTATAAATCAATTATAATATTTTAAACATTTGAGTTTCTTTCTGTGCCTCTATTTTGGGGTTGTTGTTTGTCTCCCTCCCTGATCCTCCTGCTACATGGAGTTTCATAATGTGTTGCCCATCCACTCACAGAATTACATATTATACAAGGTGCACTACAGGGATGGGGAGAGAGATATGGCAAACCCCCAGGAGTAGAAAAGTTAGTTCCTGAATAATTCCAGAATATCCTTGCTTGTACACAAATGAGTCAATCAATAACTGTCTCAGCCATTCTGATTGACTCATCCTTAAATACTGACATGTGTGCTGCTCTATGGGACCAATCTGGCCTGTTCCTGCCATAGAGGCAAACAGAGGGAAACTAAAAAAATAATATTGTTTCAGAATTCTGTATAATTGGGCTAATAGCACTTTCATTTTGCTGAATGCAACATACACTTTTAAAAAGCCACAACCTGTTTGTTTTACAACTGTGAGCTGCAGCATCAAGGTATGACATAGATTAAGCAATTATTATTATTTTTAGCTCATCCTGAATAATCCAACAGTTTTGATAGTACACTTTTCAGGACTAAATTCCCCCCAATGTTAAAACTTACCCCGTAACGGAGCCCACTAGTCTTACAGCTATTAAATTGGCCTCTTAGAGCTACCCGCACACAATCTGCAGGTTAAAGGCAGAAAAACCCTACAGGCTGTCGAAATCGGAACTCCGTTGTCGCTAAGTCTTTGATCTGTCGCACCCGTAAATATTACGTTCACAAATCGCTATTAAAATGCTATGAATCCACTGGCGTTCAAACCCTTAAACGTCAAATTGAGCCAAAAAGCCTATGGACCCGCAAGGGGGTTAAAGTCCTATCCGTAGCACTGTAAATACAAATGTCATCATACTACTGTATTTTAAATTAAAGGGAAAGTGATGTTAGCTATTAAAATGAATAGCACAACATTCTCAAGCTCGAAAATTTGCAATAAAAAATAAAATGTAACTCGTAATTCAAACCCTTAAGGGATTGAAATCTAACCTCCATTTTTCAGTGACATAATGATGACAATCTCTTTTACCATTGCTCCATCTAAACCTGTAACTACGGGTTTGACTAATTGATCATGTTCACGGCCGCACATGCAACTTGCACAAAAATGGCTTTGGGTTTTGGATGTCGGCCATGTCTGTTGTGGGCTTGGCTAATTTAATCGCTTTGGGGGTGTGCCGATGTCGATACGGGCTTGGGATTTAATATTGACCTTATTCTGTCAAAATATTAATGTGATGTCATTGACATTTTTACCATAATGCTTTATTAAAGAGTCCATTGTGACAACATTGGGTTGCAGATGTGACACTGACATGAATAAGACAATATTGCACTGTGTGAAAAACATACATTGTGCACCATTATTTTCCTGCTTTATTGACTTCCATCAAAGGCGGATTTCCTACTGCTGATTTTTTTTCGAGATGTGTCGCTTACTTCCTCTTTAGTGGAATGTTCCATTTCTCACCTCTTTTATTGTGGTAACTTTCCTCCTCCATTGCCTATTAACCATTTATTAACTGGAAACAGCAACCCTTGAAGAACACCCTTACTTATGCTTTAATAGCACTAAGAGCATGACATGACATGTCTTTTAGCCTGTAGGGCCCTGTAATCAGACCCACTTTATTCATGTTTTTGACCACAATCCAATGTCACTTTTTAGCATACATTCTCTCTCTTTTGTTTGCAAATACATACTTTAATGCATTATGCATTTTATATATACCTTTAAAGTGCAAGGTATAAACAAAAATAAGTTTATTTTATATGAACTCATAAATAATAGCAATTATTTTGTCAACTGAATGCTATTTAAAAAAATACAGTAAAAGTATGTAGAATTTTGTATTTTTTTCTGTTTTTCCCTTGTTTTATTTTTTAATGCAATACAGACAAAAATGTTACTGTAAAAAATGTATTCCAAATATTTAATACAATTATACAAACTAATATAGACTATAAGTTCATTTTATTATATATTATTTAAAAAAAACAAAGTTGTATAAAAAGAATAGTAAGGCATTCTAAATATTAATAAGCTGTGAACTTCTATCATAAAGTTACGTGAGTTATTTCACTATCCAGAGACCATGTTGGTATTTTATTTTATATAGTCTTTGATTTTTTTTTTGTATTGGAAAAGCTCTGTATCATTTATGTGTTTTATTTTATCCTTGATCTCCTCCAAAAAATGATCTACTGCTTGATTAGGCTAAAAAGATCATAGATCAATCCTACCCAGTAGAATCATGAGGTCCATTGTGTCCTTGCTAGCATAATATGGACCAGTGTCAGGACAATGACCACCAGAGAGCACCAACGATACCACAGGAAAGCAGGAGCTGTAGAAGTTACCAACTGTAACTATAACAATTTCTAAATATCAACACAAGTCTAAATCTAATGATGATATTTGCAGATTTATTTGTTAGCATATTTTTTGACAATTCTGATTTTAATATATTTTTTACCATTTCACTCACAGCAACAGAATGATTTCATGGCTCAGATATAAAATAACTGGCAGGTTTATTGTTTTTCTTATTAAAGCTTGCTCTACCCATGACCTTATCTTTCTGGTCAAGTAAGAAGGAACATTAGACACTGAACATATCCTAATAATTGTGTATTAAATCATAACACCTATCTCTGCACATTTTAATACAGAAAATTGATTTTGTGTATCTGTCTGGTAAAGCAGGATGGCAACTTGGAAACTAAAATTTAGCAACTAATATCTTCATTAGATCAAATGTTTTAAAAATAGTTTACTTTTTGGTATCTGAAGGAAGATACTTATGCCCCTATTGAGCAAATTGTGGTAACAAGAGCCCTTAATGGAGCCCATAAATTAATTTGCTAATCAATTGGCATCTTTTAGCTACCCACAATTGGTTTGTGGGTTAGAAGCTCAAAATCCCTGCAGTTGTCAAAATTGTAACTATGACCCATCTAAGCCTTTGATGTTTCAAGTCTGTAAATGTTAAAATCGCAAACTGCTATTCAATTGCTAGAATTCCTTTCAAACCCATATATAGCAAATGTAGAAGAAAATCCTACAAGTACCAGATAGGACTCACAAGGGGGTTAAACAATTAAAATAAAAAAATCAATACTGCACTTTATAATACGGGGAAAGCAATGAAAGACATAATAATTAATTGCACAACAGTCTCGGCAATAAAAAAATTTTTATTTGACTTTTTATTTCTGTGTTAAATTAATCTGGGGAATCAAGGAGTTAATACATATCAGGCCACCCACATGGAGTAGAACAGTATTGTCATCCATTTTTATTTATGTTGAACCTTCCTAGATTGTGAGTCTGATTGCATATGGGACCGCTAAACGCTATTTGATTGATTGATGTTTGACCTCAATGTTTTACTGATATCATAATTATGGTCTCATTTACTATTGGCTGTTTCTAATTCGGTACTTACAGGCTTGCTTAATTGTTCATAATCATGACCTGAAATGCTACTTATGGGTTCATGGTTTACGGTTTTGGCTTTCGGCCATGTAGTTGCAGGCTTGTGTCATGGCAGTAGCCTGCCAAGGTACTTGCTGTGCAATACCCTACAGACTGATGCCCTCAGCCTTATAGGATAGGCTTATTGTGCCAGGGGAAAGGTGCCCACTAAGAATGGTTAACATTGGGGATTTGTGTGTTGTTCATTGTTATGCCTGTTTGAAGTTGCCTGGATACCACAAGGCCCATACTATGGTAACCATGTTTATAGTTGGGGTGCGTATGAACATGATGAGAGTAATGGGATGTATGTCTGTGTTGTGCTTTGGGGGGCTAGCACTTATAAGGGAAATATTGTATATGCCCATTATTTCATAGTAATGGACTAGTCCCTTATTAACAAGATTAGGGACATAATTGACCCCTAGGAGTCACATGACACCAGTATCTCTCTCTATGTATCACAAGCCTCAGACTTGTGTCTCCAGGCCTATTTTATGTAATTGCTCTCTACCAAGAATACAGCAGTCAAAAGGGAAAACAATGGTGATTGTCTTAGACTGGCAGGCCGGGTTGATAATGTGCACTAGAAGGATTGGGTGTAACCATGGATGCACATTTAAATTGATTTGTCTGTTGTTGCTAGAATGTGGTATAAATATGTCTGATGGTTTCAGTAATAAAGTTGTTATACTGGTTCACATAATTAAGAAGGATTAATTTTGTTATTGATACTGGAATTATGTTTGCTGAAGTGAGTTCTTTTCAGAACTTAGAAAGATCCTTATGCTATACAAGACCACAGACATCTCTCAGTCTAACCTAAGGGCTGAAAGATCTTCCTGCTGTACAGAGGTAAAACGAACCGGTCACACCTGTGGGGAGAGGTCTGGGCAATAGGCTCCTATCATACCCCATTCAACATACAGGTTGTGACAGCTTGTTCAATTGAATCGCTCTGTAACTGCTGCAAATTTCAAGCCCGCAGAATTATTTGAAAATTGCAGCAGTTACAGAGCGATTCAATTGAACAAGCCCACAATTGCAATTACTGTACTTAATGCTGCTTATAATTTTTCACAAAACATATTTTACAGTTAAAAAGCATGGTGTCAGACTATGATGGGGAAACTTTACATAATACACAGGTACCAACTGCTCCATCTTTTTATATAAGACACCTCACATGACAATTACTGTTTCCAAACCCTTGTGTGCTTGTTATGTCTGAAGATTTAGTATATACAGAATCTGAGGAGACCCATACATCACAAACAAATGTCCTCTCCAGCTCCTGGTTCATGTGTCTTTCTCTCAGCATTCCTGCCATTACAGGCAGTCACAATATAGAATAACACTGTGCACATGTAACCCTATCCATGCCATCATGGCTGCAATAGTCCCAATGTCTATGTGGCCATGACTCAATTCTTTATAATGTGAAAAATTACGCTGTATTAACTATTGCCAACCAAGGACCATTAACATTTCTAAAGTCCAGTGGTCCCCCTGGGCACGACAGACTGATTCCATTAAGCAGTTAGTGGTCATTTAGTTTGTATATACTATGCTTTTATACTCTTTGGTATCCATAAATCATAACTTAATGATAGTAACATATGGTCTATTTAATGTTAAAGCTTAAAACTGTCTCTGTTAATAATATACTGCTTTAGAAAGCACTCATAACAAGACAAGACTACCAGTAATGTATATTTGTACTTCTGTTTAAACAGTATTTTGAATGTTTCTTGTTTAAATTCCATCTTAAATAAAATATGAGGGATGTGACACCATCTGAACATAACTTTTGTTATTTTTTTCTTGACTGTAACACAAATTGAGGATTTGTTCATCAGTACAAAACATGTTATCCACCGAGGCATTGCGAGGCAGTTATAGGAGACTGGAGGAGCAATAAATAGATGAAGCGTGGAAAGACCAGGGTTAGCAACAATTAATTAGGAGAGACAGCACCAGATCTAGTAGATACACCTCTGACTGATCTGTTTCTAGAACACATAGCGATAGCTGCTGTAGCACGAGTCTAACATCGTACTATACCCTGAGATCAAAACTGGGCGTGTACCCTAACAACATTATTATCATACAAGGGAGAGGTTGAGAAACTTTGGTACATATTTTTGTGAAATAGGGCTTGTTTACCCATGCATTCAAAGGCTGTAACCAGCTGAGTGATCTGAGGAATCCTTACTGGTTCAACGATCAATAAGGTGGTGGCAGCAAGCATTATGTAATGCTCAGAGCACGACAAGACACGTAAGGGTAGAATGCAGTGGATGACAGCCTATCTCCAGCTGTCTTGACTTCTGTCCTGCCACTTCATACATATGAAATAGGCAAGAGAGATTAAGGATGATGTCTCACAACTCCCCCTCACTTTAATCCAATGCACGGGCAAGTCTTGATGCCTTAACAAGTCCTGTGCCAAGTGGCAACTGACAAAGCAGCAGGTGTGGATGCACTGGAAGCTGTAGCCATGGTCCTAAACACAGGCAGTTCATACCTAATGATCGTTCCTCATTGAGTGAAGCAGCAATGTAGATCTGCGTCTTCTAGAGTGACTGACCAGCCTTGTTAAGGATTTCACTGATCATTTCCGTAGAATGATGAGGGAGTTAGAAAAAGTGCCCCAAGCATTGCCTTCTTCCCCTTACCCTGGCAAGGATAAAGCTCTGGTGGGAATCTCACATAAGCAGTTGAACAATAACACAACTTAAGATGACACAATGGCCTGCTAATTCATTAGTAATTAGTAGTAGTAACCCCTACACTACCATATCCTATCTTGATCAGGGTGGAGAAGAAGTCCTGCAACAAAAGGCACAAGCCCATGACACAATAAAAAGGTTATAAGGAGGATGTATCAGTATTTGTGTTTTCAATCTCAAATAAATGTTGCTTACTATATAACCTAGGGCATGGTATGTTCTTATTTTACAACATTATGCTAACAGTAAATCAAAATAGTTGGAACAATGATAATACAGTACACACAATGCAAGATGAAAGAACAGTTACGCAAAAAAAAAAAACATATCTATCCAGTAGTCAGTAAAAAAGCAATAGTCATAGAAAGAAGGGTAAATCTTCATCTTTAAACTAACCCCCAAACAAATTGTGTCCCAAATGTACAAGGTTCACTGGGAAACAGAAGGTGGCAGGGATTATTGTGCCCATAGAGCTACACAACTGGTAAACCGATATGGTCTGCCTTCAATGTGATATTCCTGTAAGAAAACTGAAAATGTTCTAAATAATGGAGTCATTTGCACAAAGTTCACAGTCCAGGTGGAAAAAAGTATGTTGAATGAGAGTTTACAACCTCTGATTATAAAGCACAACCAAAAGAGAAAAAGCAGACCAAATAAAAAACTAGTCCAAGGGAGATTTAATAAAACATCCACATATGGTGTTAAAAAAATATCCATGGGTTGTGGTGCAATAGTTATCAATGTAAGTTCAACTAGTCAGGCAGGTAAAGAAAAAAACAACAATGGTAAATGTAGACATAGAGCCCTATTCAATTGCAAGCCTGCAGTTACCTTCATACCGGACGTAAGTATGTGGGCTTGAAAATCTCAGTAGTTACAGAGCAATTCAATTAATCTAGCCCGCAAGTAAAGACCTGTAAGAATTTCAGGGCTTGATCATTCAAGACCGTAGTTACTGTGTAGTCAGAGCCAATAGTAAATGAGACCATCATCATGATGTCAACAACACTTGCAAGAGCATATCAGGCCCCTGCAGTGTCCCTAAATAAAACTGTGCTGCGGGTTTTGGGACCCCCGTGGCATTTACATATTTAAATCTACTGCCGCAGGTCCTTAAAGTGCCGTGGCACACAAAGAGTTAAGCCCTGCCGCAGGGGTACTATAAGTACCCCCACAGCACCTAACATTAACCCCCCCCCTGCTGGTTCCCTACATTAACACATGCTGTGTGGGTCCTGCATACTGCATAAGTAAGGGCTTTTAAAGCCCTTGCGAGTAGTATTTTAAACCCGTAATATTTTTGGCTTCATTTGCCATTTACGGGTTTGAAGGCAATTGCGGGCTTGTGGAGTTGTAGCAATTGAATAGCGATTTGTGATTTTAGTGATTGTAACTTTTTTGGGCTTGCAACATCAAAGACTTAAATTGGTTACGATTTTACCAACTGCAGTGATTTTCTGCCTGTAACCCCCAAATCCTTTAAGGGTAGCAAGATACAACAATTATCATTAACCATTGCACAAACACTTAAAATGAAATTATGCACTGACATTATTAAGAAGCCAGAGTTTAAGCAACATAACTTCTTCTCTCTCTATTTACTATTCCTGTCAGATGTAAGTACATTCTATACCCTTGCAAGTTGACAGCACAAGGTACATAAGTGTTAGAAGCTAAAGGACAGGATAAAGAAGACAGGGCTAGAAAAGAGTGAAAAATTATGAAAAATGTCAAAACAATGAAAATATAGGCTCAGAAAGTCTTCATACATGCCCAGTCTTACACATCACACTAAGCTAGGCCTATTTGAGGTCATATGCTTAAAAAAAAAAAAAAAAAACAGCAAGCAGGTTGTTTCTGAATATGAGATCTTCTGGTCAAGTCAATGTTACATCATGTGCAGATTTCCAGGCACGGATCTTACATCTTTTTTTTTTTTTTTTTGGGACAGCAGATAATTGCATGTACATATTTCCAGATCAATAAACAATAGTTTATTCCATCCCTTTTTCTTGGGTGCAGAATAACAGTAAGACTTCTGTCTGGGCATTGTCTTCAGTAAACTCTGTATGCTGCTCTTCATCTGTCATTATCTGTTGTCATCAGAATAGGTACTTGGCAGAGACTTTCTCTTATCATATGTCAGGGCAAACTTGCTGCATAGTTGTTACTTTCTTTGGCCTTTCTTCCTCTTTACAAGTACTTGCGGTCTACTTATTCAGGAGGTAAGCAAGCATGAAAAAAAACCTAAAAACTAAATCAAAATACTAAGGATCTGTCATACAAGAACTTGAATACATCTTTTAACCGGACATCCTCTCATCATACACACCTATCCTAAATTCTTCCCAAATTGTAAATTAAAATTTCATATATGCATAACTCTGTAATGAACAAGGGGTAATATATAAAATAGAACCAATTAAGTCAATAATGTAAATCATGCAAGGGATAACAAAATACAGTGGTACCTTGATACTTAACCTTAATTCATTCAGGTTGAGTACCAAAAAATTGAGTATCAAACAAGCATTTCCCATCAATGTAAATTGAAACAATCCGTTCCGAACCCCAGAAATTTCACATTTTAGTTTAAACTGATGATTATGTGTCTTGATACAAAACCTTAAAACTAAACAGATGTAAATTGAAAAGAATAATTAGATTAAATAGAATAGAATTTAACTTCACTTTAACTGTACTGAGAGGACTCGAGGACCTAATGAGATGGTAGCGATATAGAGATGGAGAAGAAGGAGGAGAGAGATTATTGCTTGGAACTTGGATACTTTGATTCTTATAAGCACATGCTGGACTTTGATTCTAATAGGCACAGGCTGCATTTTGATTCTTGTAGACACAGGCTGCTCTCATGCTCTTGTAGACATGCTACACTGCGCCACAGTACTTTCTTTACTTCCTGATGGGACAGGATGTGGGGTTTTAAAGGCATGTGCAAGTGAGCTGGGTAATGAATGCATCTGATAGAGGGGAATTAGTAGTGTATGATTACATTTATTTGCATGCACTATGTTTAAAAAAATAAAAAACTGCTGCAGGCTCCTGAAAGGGTTTGTTTTTTTCTAAAAATGTACCCTATGTGAGCATGCTCAGCTTTGCAGACGAACAATCAGCAAACACCTTCAATATTATCTAACCTTTGTTATCTTTACAGATCAAACTTTTCAATCTGTCCATTACCTTATTACTGATTATAATCAACTTAATCAATATGCTTTTCAAATAAAGATAAGGGTTTAGCCAAGTTCCTCACACTTGTAAACCTGATAAGATTTACTTATGCTTGTGTAAAGATGCTATATTTAGTGTAAAGATGCTATATTTAGACTAAGGTTTGAATTTAATCACATATTATATCTCTCGTAATTGCGAGTTGTCGTCATTGCGAGGCCCGTAGGACTTAGTCTGCAATGAGTGCCACAGGCGCTCATCGCGAGTCCCGTAGGTGCAACTGCGGCCCTCACAAGCCGAAGCCCGCAGTTGTGGGGCTGCATTAAATTACAAATTTAATGGTCGGACCACAGAACTGGAAAGAACAGCAAAAAAATACAAATGTGCCTTAAAATAACTTACACGCTCACACACAGCACAGGGGGAGAGCCAGGGAGCCTGGTAGTGGCATTGCAAGTTATTTTGAGATATATTTAGCGTTTTTTCACGATCGAAAATCACTGAAGCGAGAAAAAAAATGGCGTCCGAAAAAACATAACAGGATGAAAACGAGGCCGAAGGCAGTAAAAAAGAGCCCTAAGCTAGTAACATTAAACCCAAGCCAGTAACACTTAACCCAAGTCAGTACCACTCATCGCAAGGCCCCTAAACTACCCGGGGGGGAGAGGCTTGCCATGGGCGCCGAAGGAGATCATTGCAAAGCAGGAAAGTTGCGGATTGCCAAAAACGGTAATGAGCGGCAAAGCGGCTCTTTGAGGGTCTCGCATTGTCTGGCTTAACATTTTATTGATGTAATTTTTGACGAGCAATTCCCTAGTATTTTTTATAACAATCTATTATTATTATTTTTAGCTGGACTTAGTACCATAAAAAGAAACATTAACAACCATAAAACCTTATTTTTTCAAATAATTTCTGAAAAATGACAACACAAAATAGTAATTGTTATGAACAGAAGGGCCCACTGGACTGTTTGGGGTTAATCAGTTATTATATGTGTGTAGAAGGTGCTAACGACTTGCTTAACAGTTATATCATGGGCGTAATGCATACATGTAGTTATATCATGGCATTGATTAACATTAACATAATGTATCTGTGTTAGAAGTAGGATAGTAGGCTATGCTTAGATAATATAAAGTTAATGCAGTCATATCTGGGATATACAAAGGGTTAAAGATTCTAAAGAATTTATATGGCAGCAACGCATGAATCCTCTGGCTTTAGGGGGAAACTAGTTTTATGGCTATGTAAGCGGAGAACAAAAACACAGGCCTGGCTTATTAGTGACCTAAACAGATAACCCTGGATAGAAAATGTGTAATGAGAACAAGAAAGCCAGACCCCTCTATACATCTGGAAATCATGTGGGAGGGGGGTATAGCAAGCTATTTGCCCAGGAGGATGGGCTAGAACTGGGGGGAAGTCTTTGGTGTCATCTGAAAATGTGTTTTGAAAAATAAAAAAGTGTCAGTCTGATTTTGGACACACTAAATAAAGGTGGTGTCGGAGTCTGCTTGTACTAATCAAAGGTACATGGTGTGTGATTCTGAGATCCTAAGAAAATGGATCTGATGGTGCCTGCCTCTTTAGAAATGATGCTGTCATCTGAAATGTCTGCTGGTGTCGAGATCTGAACAAACAGTTGCGGCCCATAGAGAGATAGAGAATTGGGGTGAGCATAGCCCCCCAAATCTGGCGGGCGTAACAGTCATGTTTATCATATAGCAGTATCTAGCAGTTAGTGCCATAAAATATATTAAGTTAAACAGACTTTTATTTCCTCTATCTTATCCTCTGGTGATCAAAGTGTCCATTAAAGTGATCCACTTATTTTCTGTTCTCATTAGTGCTACTTCTAAGTTACCATTTCTAATCCCCAGGCTGACTCTTTATAGGCCCCAACATTTGGCCTTAGGTTCATATTTGTGGTATACCAAATAATGCCTGTGAACCAAAGGCAGTTTCTTGCCTTCTCAGAAATCTTGCTGGTTATTCTGAATATTTGCCTAGGTGTTTTCATAGGCGCTTATTGAATTTGTGTGAGGTCATTTCAGTGCCAGATTTAGACCCTTAGAGGCCCTAAGCACTTATAAGAGTTTGGTGCCCCCATATATATATGTAATATATGTACCTTGCCAACTGATGTTGGTAACAAAAAGTAGAACCCCCACAATAAAAGCTAAATTCTTATTCATTACATGTTGTAAATCCCATTTTTTTAAAAGCTAAATGCCTATCTATTCAAACCATGTAATAATTTTGAAGCAAAAAAAGCTAATTAATTCAGATTTCTATGGTGCCCCCTTTCCTTGATGCCCTAAGCACCTGCTTATTTTGCTTAATGGTTAATCCAGCCCTGGGTCATTCCTATGTACCTTTTATGACAGGGGCATTTCAAACAGTTGCTGTTGTGTTAAAAGAAAGAACTCTCAGATTTTGAGTCCTGCCCAACCTGTCTGTCTTCTTTAATTTGCTGCATATACAGACAAAGCTTGCATCGACCACAAGCATACAGTAAGTACCACAAAGTAGTGAGTTGCGTGTCTTTGGTCTAGTGAAGTATATCTCTAAAGGTTCTAGACCTCCTTCAACTAGTTAAGATTCTGGGGCCCATTTGTTTACTTAACTGTTGTTTACAGAACCTAATTATGCTTATCTAGGATAGTATTAATCTTCTTCCATTGAGAATTAAAGCTGTTAATAAACATAGTCTCTCCAGTGGATGGTGTCTTTAATTTCGGTACCAATAGGTGATCCCAATTAATGTACAGTGCCCTGTGATAGGTCCTCTTTATCAAACCACCGCTATAACCATGTGATTTTAATCTCTTTTTGAGTTCTCTAGTACATCCTTTAAAGGTTTCCACATCAGAGCAATTCCTCCAAATTCAGAGGAGTTCTCTAATGGGTATAGTCTTTTTAGTAGCTGGATGCTGAGAACTGTGAAAGTGGAGGGTACTGCTGGTGGATGTAGGCTTGCAGTACAGGAAATAAAGAAAAGACCATATGAGACAAAGACTTGCATGTCTCAAGCAGACCAGGAGACCTTTTATTCCCACAGAACTTCTCAGTGAACAGTGCTTTCATTGCCACAGTGGAGGCTATTTCACTCAGCTTCCTACCCACCATAATATCCATAGGACCCTATTAAACTGTCAAAATCGCAATTACTGAAGCCTGTAACGTAGCCCCCAAAAGATATTGCTAATAAATTTGCCTCTGTTAGCTACCCGCAATTGATCTGCGGATTACTAGCTGAAAAGCAACTGCAGTTGTCAAAATCATAACTCCGACTCATCTTCACTTTTGATCTTTCAAGCCCGCAAATGTTACAATTGCTAAAATCACAAATCGCTATTAAATTGCTACAATTCAACAAGCCCGTAATTGCTTCTAACCCCTAAATGGCAAATGTAGCCAAAAATCCTATGAGCACTAGGACTCGCAAATGGGTTAAACACCTGTTTGTACACTGTAAAAGCAAATATAAACACACTACTGTACTTTAAAATACAGGGAAAGCGGCAAAAGTCCTTCGAATTAATTGCACAACAGTCTTAAGCTCGCAAATCTGCAATAAAAAAAATATTTGTTTATCATCTCCGTGTTATATCGATCCCGGCAATCAATGGGTTTTTTATTGCCATTTATTGATATTTTTATATTGCAAAATTTCTGGATAGCGAAGTCCAATTGCAAATCAGACTTCTAAACACTAATTGATTGTGGTTTAAACGCCATGTTTTACTGATGTCATGATGACATTCTCATTTACTATTGGCTGTGTCTAAATTATAATTTTTGGGCTTGCTTAATTGATCATGATCATGCCCTGAAATGCTACATATGGAAGCATGGTTTACGGTTTTGGATTTCGGCCATGTAGTTGTAGGCTTTTTTAATTTAAACGCTCTGCAACTGCTGCAGATTTTAAGCCTGCAGTGGCCTTCATACAGTCCATAAGTGGCTTGATATTTGCAGCTGTTACAGAGCAATTAAATTGAAAAAGCCTACAACTACATGGCCGAAATCCAAAACCGTAAACCATGCTTCCATATGGAATTTAATGAGGGCCATAGTGTCTTTATTAGAGTCTCATCAAAAAAGTTTGCCTGGGATATGTAAGTGTTCTAAGAATGATTCATTCTTAACATCACATATATAGTTGTGAGCGTACGGGTCGTTGCTCACGCGAAGCGAGGGACGCAGTTCCCCGCAAATGCGGGTCCTCGCGAAGCGAGGGCCCGCATTTGCCGTGATGGAGCATCCCAACGTCTCCGCAAATGCGGATCCTCGCGAAGCGAGGGTCCGCATTTGCGGAGGTGGAGGCTCAACGTCGGCTGTGTTAACACACACATACACACACACAACTTTTTAACAGAATAAACCCAACCGCCCAGCCAACAGAAACCCAACAACGTCCCCGCAAATGCGGATCCTCGCGAAGCGAGGGTCCGCATTTGCAGTGGTGGGAGCATCCCAACATCGGCTGTGTTAACACACACATACACACACACACAACTTCATAACAAAAAAAAACTCAAAGTCGCCTCACACCCGCTTACACCCAGACACACAGACGCAAGACTTAACAAAAAAACAGTAAAAAAGGCCCTTCACACGCTCTTAACACACATACGCACGACTTAGAAACAAATACACTGCGTCGTACACGTAAAAGCTAACTGCGTATATCGCAAAAAAATACGGCAACATTGCAACAAAATACGGCCACATCGGAAAAAAATACGGCCGCGAAAGACCCATTCCAACCGCCGCGCATCAAAACATCACAAACACAAGAAATAAACACAACAAACACATAAAAAGCTTACTTACAGCACGGGGGGGCATCCGGCACCTCCAAAAGTTCATTTACACGTCCATTTAAGTCCAAAACAAAGAGTTTAAACGGCCGAAAATCGGCTAAGCGAGAGAAAAAATGGCCGCCGAACAAAATGAAAACGAGGCTCCAAACGTAACTACACTACACTTACTCGCAATAATCAAACACATACTATGCGGAACGGATCACACTCATATTAAACACCATTTTAACCACTACTACGCACAAAATGGCGGATGGAACGCAAATTGTAAGCTGGAACGCAAATAGCGCATGCGTATTGCGTTCTAACGGTCTAACTTTCCAGAATGTTCTACAAGTTTATAAATACTGCCTATTTGACAGAGAAAAATACATTTCTCCTCAGGTGATGAACAGAGTGACTTCAGACATAACTGCTGCTAAAACTTGAGAAGACAATTGTTTCCTAATTTACTACTTTACATTGTGCAAATTACAACTGAGAGGTAAGCTATAATATATTACATTTTATTATCAAGACAGGACATAAAAAAAAAAAATTAAATAAGAAAAAGAGGTTTATGTATACTGACATGTGACACGCACATTTATGTGTATAATGTATAGTGACATGTGACACGCACATTTATGTGTATAATGTATACTGACATGTGACACGCACATATATGTGTATAATGTATACTGACAAGTGACACGCACATTTATGCGTATAATGTATAGTGACATGTGACACGCACATTTATGTGTATAATGTATACTGACATGTGACACGCACATATATGTGTATAATGTATACTGACATGTCACACGCACATTTATGTGTATTGCCCCTGCAACAAAATTATCTTAAAACAAACTAATTAAACAACTACATTTAAATTACATTAGAAAAAAATAAGTTGGGACTATTAAAATATGAGTCATGTATACTGATATGTGACACGCACATACATGTGTATCATCTATAGTCACATGTCACACACACATTTATGTATGTTGGCCAAAAATAAAAATAAGGTTAATTTAACAATTAAAATATGATTCATGTATAGTGATATGTCACACGCACACAAAAAAATTACTTTCAACTATGGAAATGTGCTTCATGTATGTGACATATGTGTGTAGCCCCCACCAAAAAATAATGTTAATTGAAAATAATTACAGAAGTATATTTAAATGAAATTAATTTACTGCAATTCAATAGATCACCTAAAGCTCAATCTTTCTACTTTTTTTAATATTCAAACAGACTCTGCATAAACAGCGTCTCTCAACAATTTGCACCGTGCATTGTGAAGCACAATCCCTTTTAAAGAACACCAACAAAGAAGAAGAGGTAAGATACAAAAATACTTTAAATGCTGAAAAGGCCATGCTTTGCTAAATACAAATAAAAAATTCTATAATTCACTATTTCACTTTATTTTTCAAACAGACACTACAAGAAGACCGGCGGATTAAGATTGGCAGGAGGGGACCCTCTGTCATTCCACACTTCAATCAAGGTAAAGTATTAAGTATAAAAAAGAACGGAAACATGAGCCTCATTCAATTGCGAGTTAGCCAATTGAATAGGGCTCTATATAAGCACATAACAGATTTTTTTAGACAGACATTTTTAGTTACTGAACTTCGATACTAAATCAAGGTCTTCACTAACTCAAAACTTCTGTCAAAAAATATTTTATGTGCTTATATAGAGCCCTATTCAATTGGTCAAAACGCAATTGATTCAGGACCTAAATATGTTTAATGGCCGAGGGCCTCATTCAAATGTGATTTGCCCATTTCAATAGGGCTCTATATAAGCACAGAGCATATTTTTTTACAGAAGTTTTTAGTTAGTGAAGACCTTGCTTTTGGATACAAGTTCACTAACTAAAAACTTCTGTAAAAAAAGATGCTCTGTGCTCATATTGAGCCCAATTCCATTGTGAAAAACTAAATTCAATGAGGCCCTCACAATATAACAAATCCAGCAACCAAAGGCCCTCATTCAATTGATATTTTGGACAATTCAATAGGGCTCGAAATAAGCACATTTAGAACCCTATTGAATTGGCCAAACTGCAATTGAATGAGGGCCAAAGTATGCAACATATGGTACACACAAACTGGTACACACAAAACAGGATTGTAACAAACACATAGCAAACTAAATTCATATTCTTTTTGTTTAACAACCTATAACCATTAGAAAAAACACTACATAAGTATAACAAAAGTGGTGCCCATCAAACAGGATTGTACGAAAACTCACACAAACACATAGCAAACTACATTTAAATTCTTATTTAATGTTTAACAACCTATAAGCCTTAGAAAGAAGCCTAAATAAGCATACCAACATTGGTGCGCACCAAATATGATTGTATGAAAACTCACAAAAAAACACATAGCAAACTACATTTAGATTCTTATTTTATGTTTAACAACCTATTAGCATTACAAAACAACATTAATAAGCATACCAACAGTGGTGCGCACCAAACAGGATTGTATGAAAACTCACACAAACACATAGCAAACTACATTTAGATTCTTATTTAATGTTTAACAACCTATAAGCCTTAGAAAGAAGCCTAAATAAGCATACCAACAGTGGTGCGCACCAAACAGGATTGTATGAAAACTCACACAAACACATAGCAAACTACATTTAGATTCTTATTTAATGTTTAACAACCTATAAGCCTTAGAAAGAAGCCTAAATAAGCATACCAACAGTGGTGCTCACCAAACAGGATTGTATGAAAACTCACACAAACACATAGCAAACTACATTTAGATTCGTATTTAATGTTTAACAACCTATAAGCCTTAGAAAGAAGCCTAAATAAGCATACCAACAGTGGTGCGCACCAAACAGGATTGTACGAAAACTCACACAAATACATAGCAAACTACATTTATATTCTTATTTTATGTTTAACAACCTATAAGCCTTAGAAAGAAGCCTAAATAAGCATACCAACAGTGGTGCGCACCAAACAGGATTGTACGAAAACTCACACAAACACATACCAAACTACATTTATATTCTTATTTAATGTTTAACAATCTATAAGCCTTAGGAAAAAAAGCCTAAATAAGCATACCAAAAGTGGTGTGCACCAAACAGGATTGTAGAAAACCACAGAAATAATGTCATTTTTTAGTTAATACAAATACATTCAAATAAAATAACAATTTCATTTTTATTTTATAACAGATACTGCGTCAAGAACATCGGACCAGGAGTTTCAACTGAGGACCAGACCAGTGGACGAGGACTTTCAACAGAGGACCAGACCATTGGACGAGGACTTTCAACAGAGGACTACACCATCGGACGACGACTTTCAACAGAGGACCAGACGGATTGGACGAGGACTTTCAACACAGGACCAGACCATCAGACGAAGGCTTTCAACACAGGACCAACAAAGATTCTGCTTCAAATCAAACTTCAACCAAGGTACAGTATAACAAGTAAAAAAAGAGAATAATTAATTAATATTCTTCTTTAATGTTTAACCACCTATAAGCCTTAGAAAAAAGCCTACAGAAGCATACCAAAATTCCAGCGCACCAAAAAGGATTGTAGAAAAACACAGAAATAATGGAATTCTTTCATTAATACAAAGACATTCAAATAACATAACATTTTCATTTTTATTTTATAACAGATACTGCGTCAAGAACATCGGAACAGGAGTTGGAACTGAGGACCAGACCAGCGGACGAGGACTTTCAACAGAGGACTACACCATCGGACGAGGACTTTCAACACAGGACCAGACCATCGGACGAAGGCTTTCAACACAGGACCTTTCACAACAAAGAATTTTGCTTGAAATCAAACTTCAACCAAGGTACAGTATAAAAAGCAAAAAAAGAGAAAAAAAAAATAAAGATCTTAGCTTTGCATCGATGTCAACAGAAAATAAAATTTAAAATAAACCACCGGTAACTATAACTGTTGAGAAAATATAACTAACACATTTTTCATCTATCTCTTATTTGTCTTTTAAGGCCAATAATCTTTAACAGTAAATACAAACTTCAATGTAAACTTAAAAAAAAAATTGGCATAGTCCAAAAAAGTCTAAAAACACAGAATCTATACAATTTGTCATTGTAACATTCCAGTCCTAAACCCTAATTTAATTGCCATTTGACAAATTGAATAGTGCTGTAAATAAGGACATAACATCTTTTTGAAAATACCTTTTTAGTTACTGAAACACTTGCTTTTGGATACATGTTTAATA
Organism: Discoglossus pictus; assembly: GCA_027410445.1. NCBI lineage: Eukaryota > Metazoa > Chordata > Amphibia > Anura > Alytidae > Discoglossus > Discoglossus pictus. The sequence continues at coordinate 394,318,041 of CM050166.1, read as the reverse complement.
AATAAAAACTTCTTTAAATAATTATTTGATTGCCTTATTTAGACTTTTATTCAATTGACCGCATTGAAATTCATTAAGTATAAAATGTTAACACACTATTGATAACTATTTGTCATGAAAAACAACTTAACATCTCAAAATAAACTAATGGTACATTATTTTATTTTTACAGATTAACATGGCTGATAACGAGAGTAAACAAGAAAAGAAAAGACGCCAAGCTAGAGAACGACGACAGAGAGCAGACAGCCAGCAGACACCGGAGAAGAAGGAAATTCGACGAGAAAAAGAACGGAAAAGAATTGCAAGCAAAAGACTGTCACTTGCAGAAATTAAAGATATGTCAAAAAAGCAACAAAGAAAATAAAGCATTTACAACCTGTTGCTCAAACATCAGATGACATTTTACCAGAAAAAATACAAGAGATACCAAAAAAAGCAACAAAGAAAACAAAGCATTTAGAACCGTTTCATTAAACATTACATGACATTTTACCTCAAACAATACAACATATACCAAGAAAAGCAACGAAAAAAACAAAACATTTAGAACCTGTTGTTGAAACATTATATGACATTTCACCTGATGAATATGAGAGTCAAAATCCTATATGGTTTGCAAATTGTCCTCTACTCAAGTCTTTAGCAGTAGAGGTTCATAGTTGTGGGGACATGACTACTCAATGTCAGTTTTGTGAGGCTTATTATTTTAAACAGGACAGACCCAGAGATGGCCAATTTTTTAGTTGCTGTCAAAAAGGCAAGTTCAAACTTCCAGAAAGGAAACAATTTCCTCTCTATTTACAAAACATTATGACTGAACCTACTTTTCCAAACTACAAAAATTTTAAAACAAACATAAGATCTTACAATAGTGCCATATCCTTTGCATCCATGGGGGCAACATTAGCTGCTAATGTACCAGGACATGGTCCTTACTGTTTTAAAGTCCAAGGACAAATTTATCATCGCACTTCCCATTTACATCCAGAGGAAGGAAATCAAAGAAAATTCGCTCAACTATATGTCCTAGATACAATGGAAGCTGTTGACCAACGTATGCAGATGGAAGAAAATAAAAAATGCTTACCCAGTGTTTTCATAGAGCTAAATAACATTATGGACAACAATCCCTACAGTAAAGCTTATAAAAAATTGGCAGAAGTAGAAAATGAACAACTACTTCATGCACAAACACATCAATTACCAATGCCGAAGGTTAATATGGTGCTTAAAAGAGACAGACATACTGATAAACGTCGTTATAACTTGCCAACATCAAATGAGGTTGCAATGGTGTTTCAGAATGATGAAGGAGAACCACCATTTCAAAGAGACATTCGAATATATCCTAGAAATGAGGAGCAACAGTTTATTAATATGAGTATCTTAAGTCCAAATTTAGATCCAATGACATATCCCATCTTTTTCCCACACGGAGAAGCAGGTTGGCAACCAAAATTAACTCTTCCCAGTTACCCAAATGCTAAAGCCAGAATCCGAAATAATGTTTCTATGCTTGAATTTAAAGTAGCTCAAATTGCCATTCGCAATGTATTTAATCCAATTTTATGTGGTGGCAAACTAACACAACAATGGATTATTGATTCATATTTGCAAGTTGAGGCAAATAATTTAAACTTTATCAAATATCAACAAGATAAACTCTGTGTAGAACAATATTCTGGATTAATGGACTATGTTGCTGACGTGGCTACAAGCAGAGACATGACAGCTGGCAAAGCCATCATTTTACCATTCTTCCTTTCAATGATCTCCTCGGAATATGAGAGAAAGATACAATGATGCTATGGCTATTGTCACTAAATTTGGCAAACCCAATTTATTTGTGACATTTACATGTAATCCACAATGGCCAGAAATTACACTAAATCTACTTCTTGGACAAACTGCTTCAGATCGACCAGATTTAGTAGCCAGAGTTTTTAAGATTAAATTAAATGAATTAATACGTGACTTCACTATAAATCAGTTATTTGGCAAATGTCTTGCTTATGTATATACCATTGAATTTAAAAAAAGAGGCCTTCCACATGCACATCTTCTAATAATACTTCAAGAAAAAGATAAATTAGATACTTCGGACAAAGTGGATGCAGTCATTGTTGCTGAACTACCAGATCCAGAACTATATGGTAGACTATATGAGATTGTTACTCATCGCATGATTCATGGACCCTGTGGTGACCTTAATCCACAATCACCATGTATGGAAAATAATAAATGTTCCAAAGAATTTCCAAAAGATTATAGAGACAAAACCTATGCCAATTGTGATGGATATCCACTTTATAAAAGAAGAGAAGGAGATAGTGCCATTATTCGTGGAAAAAAAGTGGACAATAGTTATGTAGTACCCTACAATCCACATTTACTCATGAAGTACAACGCCCACATCAACGTAGAAGCCTGCACTTCCATCAAATCCATTAAATATATCTACAAATATATTTACAAAGGTTACGATGCAGCTACTGTAGTCGTCAAAAGTGCAGACAACCCTGAAAGTAGTGAGTTAGTACATGATGAACTTGCATCTCATGTAGATGCTCGCTATGTCAGTGCGCCAGAAGCTATGTGGCGGCTTTTAAAATTTGAAATGCATGATAGATCACATGCAGTATATAGGTTAGCAGTACATTTGCCACAACGACATTTAGTCTATTTCCATGCTGGAAATGAAATGAATGCATTGGCCCAAAGTGAAGATCGTCACACTACACTAACTGCATGGTTTGCATTATTGAAATTCCATATCACTATGTTTTTGTGAATGGATTATGGAGACCAAGAAAAACCAGAGGCAATAAAATTATTCCAAGAATTTACACAGTCAGTCCAAGAGATGTGGAACGTTTTTGTTTACGGATATTACTTTTAAATGTTCCTGGAGCACAAAGTTTTGAACACTTAAGAACTGTTAATGACATTGTATATGAATCCTTCCATTTAGCTGCAAGACATAGAAACTTACTCGCTGATGATACAGAGTGGGAAAGATGTTTAGAAGAAGCAGCACAATGTCAAATGCCACGACAGATGAGAGAACAATTTGCTTTTATTTGTATCTTCTCAAATGCTCCAAATGCATTAGCTTTGTGGGAGACTTTTAAAAGTAATATGGCTGAAGACTTTATGCGACGATACAATGAACCCATTGCACACTTAAAAGCGTTAATGGAAATCCAAGAAGTCTTTTTAACTCATGGATTAAGTTGTGCAAGTTTTAATTTGCCTGATCCAGGTCTTATAGATGACATTAACTTTGAAGACTATGACATTCAACTACAAGCAGAAAGAACAGAAGAAAGACTTGCAACTTTAAATACACTACAATTGCAAGCATTTCATGCCATTAAAAATGCTATAGATGATGACATGGTGACAGAGCGTTATTTCTATCTTGATGGACCTGGCGGATCAGGAAAAACATATTTGTACAATTTATTAATGAGTTCAGTACGAGCACAAGGAAAAATAGCAATGGCGTTTGCCACTACTGGAATTGCTGCACTTTTATTAGAAGGTGGAAGAACTGTTCATAGTGGATTTAAACTGCCAGTGCCTATTTTAGAAAATTCTGTGTCAGATATTCGCATGACATCCTTACAAGCAAAGAAATTGAAGAAATGTAAATTAATTATAATAGATGAGGCCACAATGATGTCATGCTATGCCCTCCAATGTATTGACCGTTTGCTTCGTGAAGTCATGGAGAATATTTTTCCATTTGGTGGAAAGGTAATGTTGTTGGGTGGCGATTTTAGACAAACATTACCTGTCGTTGTACATGGAAATCGAACTGACATTATCGAAACATGTATAAAGTCAAGTACAGTATGGAAACATTTTACCCATCTTCAACTGCAACAAAATATGAGATCAGAAGGCCAAACTGATTTCAATGATTGGCTTATTAAAATTGGAGAAGGCAGAACAGAAAAAATACTACATTTACCTGACGACACTGTAGAGATCCCACCTCATATGATTTGTCAACAAGATATTATATCAACTATATTTGAAGGGAGCATAAATAACGAAGAATATTCCGAGCTTGCCAACCAAGTTATACTGACGTGTAAAAATAATGATGCATTAATACACAATAATGTAATCTTAAAAAAAATTTATGCACCACAAAGAAATTATCACAGTGCTGATTCTGTACTTGCTGATGACAATGAAAGTCAGGCAAACTTTTCAACTGAATTCATAAACTCTTTAACTCCTTCTGGAATGCCACCACATATTTTGCAGCTAAAGAAAGGTGCAATTATCATGTTACTGCGAAATATGAACCCCAAAAAAGGCCTATGCAATGGCACAAGATTAATTGTTCAACAATTAAAGGACCATTTTATAGATGCTGAAATTTTAACTGGGACCCATAAAGGAGAGAGAGTTTTCATACCAAGAATAGATTTAGCACCAAGTGAAAGTAGTCTCCCTTTTATACTTCAAAGAAGACAATTTACCATTATTATGGCATTTGCCATGACCATTAATAAATCACAAGGTCAAACTTTCAAATCTGTTGGTATTTTCTTGGAAGAACCAGTTTTTGCACATGGTCAATTGTACGTTGCGTTGTCACGGTGCAAAAATCCACAGGCTATTAAAGTTTACATTGAAAACAATGAAAGTCAAGGTGATTTATTAGAAGATGGACGTATTTTTACTAAAAACATTGTCTACTATGAAGTACTATAACTTTGAAGTATACAAATTAAAGATGCCAACATTTTTTAAAAGCATTCCAAAATACATAACAATTGGTTGTTTAATTCAGTCATAATTAATGGAAGTACTGTTTATGAATGATTCGCCTCACAAAATACTTGCCTTGCATTGTTAGTAAAAATTATGTTAAAATGTTAAGCCACTATGTTAATGTTTCTAATGTTACAAGTTTAAAAAATATATTTTCAAGTTATTTCATTCAACAGATTACAAAGTGGATGTTAAGAGGTCAAGCACCTTTTAAATCACAATGTAAATATTGTCTGTTATCTTAAGATTACTACCTACATTAATGTTTATCGCCAGTTTATGTGCTCAGTAATGAATTACTTTAATTACGTACGTTTTAAGAAGAGTTTTACTGTATGCCTTCCTCTACATTCAATGTATATTCAAGTTAACAATTATTGTGATAGAAATTGAATTTTAATACTGATTAATTTAAAGGTCAATTGTTTTTACATTCAAATGTTAATACTTTTAATAAAAAATTAGGTTACAAAATGTATTCACTATGTTCCTGTTTATAATGTTCAAAATTATACCAATGTTTTGTCAACTTCTAAACTTACATAAAAAATAAAGTTCAAGTTTAAAAATATATACTTTGAAGGTTATTGCTTACATATATTTTAAACTTCATGTTAAAATTCGCGACGTTTAAAGAAGGCTTTTTACTTTTTGCTTTCCTATTCATTCAATGTATATTAAAGTTAACAATTCTTCAGATACTAATTACATTTTAAAAAAACATTACATCAACATTTTACAAAAATACACGTTCATATTAAAATACTTACAAGTGTCAAAAATATATGTTAATAACTAAACAACTTGACAAACATATACATCACATTGCCGTCATTTTTTGACGGGCAAGTCGCTAGTAGATAATATTTATAAGGTGTCATCAAAACAGTCAGGATGGATTCATAGCTTAAACTCTCACCCCAACATGTTTTACCTTTGAATTTAATATTAATGTCTTTCTTTGTAAACTGATGAATTAGTACATTTTGAATTCTTGGGACAAGTAGCCTCTAATAAAAATATGGTTAATCCCTCGAAAGTATTACTTTTTATAAAAATTACCATCCTGATGATTATTTATTTTGAGATAATTATTATGCATTATTACCTATAATCATTCTGGCTGCTGTTTTACGTGAAGTCATCATTGTGTAATAATGTGAGGAATTTTGTTACCCTCTTTATACACAGTTTCAAAATGGTTTGCAAGTTTCTCAATGGTCTTATATTGTATATTAATATAAACAAAAGTGTGCATACTGTCTAAGTTTGAATGCCCTACATCAAAATAACTTTTATAGCTTCACTCCATCTAACTATTAGAATGATTGAGCTATTAAAAGGATTAGGGTTCTTAAATTGAGTAGGGTTCTCTATGTTCTATTCGCTTCCGAGATTGGTGGCGCAGGGCAATATTCCAACATGATAACAACGCCAAACACACCTCCAAGACGACCACTGCCTTGCTAAAGAAGCTGAAGGTAAAGGTGATGGACTGGCCAAGCATGTCTCCAGACCTAAACTCTAATGAGGGTTAAGGCAGTGCTGGAAAATAATGGTGGACACACAAAATATTGACACTTTGCGCCCAATTTGGACATTTCCACTTAGGGGTGTTAGGGGTGTACTCACTTTTGTTGCCAACAGTTTAGATATTAATGGCAGTGTGTTGAGTTATTTTGAGGGGACAGGAAATTTACACTGTTATACAGGCTGTACACTTACTACTTTACATTGTAGCAAAGTGTAATTTCTTAAGTGATGTCACATGAAAATATATAATAAAATATTTACAAAAATGTGAGGGGTGTACTCACTTTTGTGAGATACTATATATATATATATATGACTTTGTTGTTTTGTATATGCAAATTACCTTTAGGATTTAGTCTCCCTAAGGGTAATAGGGGACTTCAGACGTGGACCCCTTGCTCACTGTGCCTTAGGGAGTTCAGCTGTACCTCACTGACGAGGCCCATAAAGACCGAAACGCGCCTGGAGTTTGCTGTTTCTCCTGTTCAGGGTAGAATTGCCTGGTATTTCGGGGCTGGGTCACTCTTTTGAGTGGGACCAGACTGATATACTACAGGATACTTCTCCCTGTGAAGGGCACAAGTAAGCGAAAAGAGGTTGCTCTCAGAGTGGCTTATCATGGCTATAGAACTAACCTATTAAGGTTGGTTCGTTCTCTGATGAGCACCTCTGACTTTGTTGTTTTGTATATGCAAATTACCTTTAGGATTTAGTCTCCCTAAGGGTAATAGGGGACTCCAGACATGGACCCTTTGCTCACTGTGCCTTAGGGAGTTCAGCTGCACCTCACTGAGGAGGCCCATAAAGGCCAAAACGCGTCTTGGGTTTGCTGTTTCTCCTGTTCAGGGTAGAATTGCCTGGTATTTCGGGGCTGGGTCACTCTTTTGAGTGGGACCAGACTGAAATACTACAGGATACTTCTCCCTGTGAAGGGCACAAGTGAGCGAAAAGAGGTTGCTCTCAGAGTGGCTTATCATGGCTATAGAACTAACCTATTAAGGTTGGTTAATTCTCTGATGAGCACCTCTGACTTTGTTGTTTTGTATATATATATATATATATATATATATATATATATAGCATCAATTAAGTATATGGTGAGCACAAGAGTAAGAGAAGCTATTTGTTGTCTATACAGTGCCTTGCAAAATTATTCACTGACTTTACTTTTTACCTATTTTGTTACATTACAGCCTTACGTTCAATGTTTTGTTAATCTGAATTTTATGTGATGGTTCAGAACACAATAGTCTAAGTTGGTGAAGTGAAATGAGAAAAATATATACATAAAACTATTATTATTATTATATTTTTAGAAATAGAAAACTAGAAAATTGGCATGTGCGTATGTATTCACCCCCTATATTCACCAATTACCTTCAGAAGTCACATAATTAGTGAAATGATGTCCACCTTTGTGCAATCTAAATGTCACATGATCTGTCATTACATATTCACAACTTTTTTGAAAGGCCCCAGAGGCTGCAACACCTAAGCAAGAGGCACTACTAACCAAACACTGCCATGAAGACCAAGGAACTCTCCAAACAAGTAAGGGACAATGTTGTTGAGAAGTACAAGTCAGGGTTAGGTTATAAAAAAATATACAAATCTTTGATGACCCCAGGAGCACCATCAAATCTATCATAACCAAATGGAAAGAACATGGCACAACAGCAAACCTGCCAAAAGACAACCGCCCAACAAAAATCACGGACCGGACGAGGAGGACATTAATCAGTGATGCAGCACAGAGACCTAAGGTAACCCTGGAGGAGCTGCAGAGTTCCACAGCAGAGATTGGAGTATCTGTACAAAGGACAACAATAAGCCATACGCTCCATAGAGTTAGCCTTTATATCAGAGTGGCCAGAAGAAAGCCATTACTTTCAGCAAAAAATTTAAAAAAATGCAGGTTTTGTGTTTGCAAAAAGGCATGTGGGAGACTCCCAAAATGTATGGAGGAAGGTGCTCTGGTCTGATGAGACTAAAATGTAACTTTTCGGCCATTAAAAAAAAAGCTATATCTGGCGCAAACCCAACACATCACATCACCCAAAGAACACCATTTCTACAGTGAAACATGGTGGTGGCAGGACCATGCTGTGGGGATGTTTTTCAGCAGCCGGGACTGGGAAACTGGTCAGAGTTGGAGGAAAGATGGATGGTGCTAAATACAGGGATAGTCTTGAGCAAAACCTGTACCACCATGTGCGAGATTTAAGGCTAGGACGGAGGTTCACCTTCCAGCAGGACAATGACCCCAAACGCACTGCTAAAGCAACACTTGAGTAGTTTAAGGGGAAACATGTAAATTTGTTGGTTTGGCATAGTCAAAGCCCAGACTTCAATCCAATAGAAAATCTGTGGTCAGACGTAAAGATTGCTGTTCACAAGCGCAAACCCTCCAACTTGAAGGAGCTGGAGCAGTTTTGCAATGAGGAATGGGCAAAAATCCCAGGGGTAATATGTAGCAAGCTCATAGAGACTTATCCAAAAGCGACTTGGAGCTGTGATTGCCGCAAACGGTGGCTCTACAAAGTATTGACTTTAGGGGCGTGAATAGTTATACACATTGACTTTTTCTGTTATTTTGTCGTATTTGTTGTTTGCTTCACAATTAAAAAAAAAAACATCTTCAAAATTGTGGGCATGATTTGTAAATTAAATGATGCAAATCCTCAAATAATCCATGTTAATTCCAGGTTGTGAGGCAACAAAATACAAAAATGCCAAGGGGGGGGGGGGGGTGAATACTTTTGCAAGGCACTGTGCTAGTTGCTTCTGAGCTACCCCGCATGTAGGATGTACACTATAAATGTAATAAAATGCATATCTACTCACAATTGTTGCCCTGGTCTTGTGTGGTCTGGCTTTTTCCTTTTTTTTTTCAAGGCACTGTATATATATATATATATATATATATATATATATATATATATATATATATATTGTGGTGTACTGCCCCCCAGTGTATGGTGAAAGTCACACAGTAGTGAGAAGATCTGCTCCAGGTAACTCCGCTGGAGCTGGACTAATTGGAGCTGCAGGTGTAAAATGCCTTTTTAAAAGACACACACATAGAGATGAAGGGCTGCTGATTAGGCTCTGGCCTGAGTGCTGTTGTGATGTGAGACAATCAGGAAGACTGGATCCTGAAAGCTGGGCTGAGATAAGCTCTGCAGTAAGGCAGCAGGGAAGACTGCTTAAAGTACAGAGAGACACTGGCAAGTAAGCTGGATTGCCTGGAGAATACAGCCAGCAACTTAAGAAGAGACACTAAGTGTTTCAGCATGAGTTGGGAGGAGAAAGAGACAGAGCTCCTGAACAGGACCTGGCAGGACTTACAGAGCAGCACAGGAAGCTGCCAGTAAGAGGATCAGTCTGTGTGACTGCAACAATACTTACCTGAGAGACTGTTTGCTCTAAAAGCAGAGAGCCTGCAGAAGATCCATTGCAGCTGAAAAAGCTGGGAGAAAGAGACTGGACTTAAAGGGACCACACCTCTGTGTGTAAAAAGTTTTTTTGTACCTGCAGACCGAAAAGCAGTCACAGGGCTAGTGAGGGTGTTCCTGTAAATAAGTAAAAAGTAATTTAGATTTTTCTTTTCATGCTGAAATTAAGCTATTGTTTATTTTGTATACTTTATTAAAAGCAAAGATAAAGAATATGGCGGTTTATGTGGAAATCACAGGAGCAACCGGTAGCCAAAGGCATCTGCAAAGTCCTACGCGTTAACGGCTCGCCTAAGTCGTACGCACCTCGCAAAGCGTGACAGCGTCTCGCAGTTTGACAACTATTATATGTGATATATATATATATATATATCACATATATAGTTGTGAGCGTACGAGTTGTTGCTAACGCTGCGGGCTCGCGTAGCGTAGCGAGTCGCGGCCCTCTTGAAGCGAGGGCACTGCCCGAGGGCCTCAGTTGCTGGCATGGAGCGCCGTAGGCGCTCCATGCCAGCACCTGAGGACCTCGCAAAGCGAGGGCCGCAGTTGCTGGCATGGAGCGTCGAAGACGCTCCATGCCAGCAACTGCGACCCTCGCAAACTTCACGTCGCAACCCAAACAGTACGACACACACATTACAACACTCGCAAACAACATACGACACACGTTCACACACATTACGGCCTCGCAACACTCGGACGCAACTCGCGAACATTAGAAAATGTAAAACACAATACATACACACACCACATACATAAAAAACTTACCTACACCAAGAGGGAGCACCCAGCACCTCAAAAATACAACTTACACCTCGATTTTACTCGAAATAAAACAGTTTAGAGACTAAAAAAAAATCGAAGCGAGAGAAAAAATGGCCGCCGAACAAAACGAAAACGAGGCTACAGCACTCTAAACTCGCAAAACACCACAAGAAACTCGCAAAACACCACAAAACACCTACGGATATTCCGATACAAACGTATACCACACATTACTCGCCATTTTACGCCAATGCGGAAGTACACGACTACGCTAACGGTTTGGCCTCGCGCACGCACAGTGTTACACTGAACACATTCAGCACGCTTACACAGCAGATCCACACCACTAATGCTGCAGCAACATCAAAACACATTCACAGCTCTTCCACACAATGCTTTAAAATAGGTAAAGTATATTCATTTATTAATGTATTATATATTTCATTATTACACACTAAACAGCATTAGCTACCTTACAATTTCATTGCCGTCATTTTTTGACGGGCAATTCGCTAGTATATATATATATATATATATATATATATATTAATGTTGCTATTAACCTGCAACAATTTAATGTGACTTATTGAATATGTAGCAATAATTGCTTATGTGAAAAGCTAAACTGGCTTTTAGGCACTAGAATTTTTGTCTGTGCAGTTAAGTAATACTTGAATGCATTGGCTACTGAAACGCACTGTGCCTGGCACTGGCATAGGCAATCTTCATTACTGTAGATTCAAATCATCGGATGGCCCTTTTGTAAATACTTATGTATTAAAAGATCATAAAAATACAAATACTAAAGCAACCAAGTGAAAATACTTTAACTCCTTTGTTACCTTTTTAAATACCTTGAACGTGGGTAAATTGTGCCATAGGCTGACAGTTCCTTACTGGAACACGAACTAAATCAGCGGTTCAGCGGAGGGGTTACCTGTTAGGTAACCTCATGGCGCCATCATAAAAAGAAGGGGAGTCACACAGCAGTCATTAAATTTTGAGGCTCTTCTTAACTTGATACTGCATATAACAGTTCTTGTATAAGAGCTATGATTAGCTGCATCGGTTTCTAGCAGACTGTATTGGCCTGACCAGTGTCTTCGATCACATTGGCATTCTCAGAGGCTATTGTTCGTCTCATTTCCATGTTGTTTGGCACTATTAATTTAAAAAGGGCAACCTTGTCCGTGATTGGTCCGATTCAGCTTGACATCATCACTGTTGTTTAACCACTAGCATTACAGCGGTTGAAATCTTGGGATTGCATGCATAAAATCGGTTCTTGATTGTGTGCTAATTAAGTTGCATTTCCGTATGGGTAATGTCTTAATAATAAAACCTCATAGGTGCAGTTGGTTTGTATGTCTATTTCTATATTGAAAACGTTCACAATGAGAGTAGTTTGTTAATTTAATAAATATGGGCTCACACACACATAGTGATATGTTTATTGCTTATTAGTAGCATTCATAATTTAGAGCATCCATAGTTATAGTATGTTATTCATGTAGGTAATATGGGCTCACAAATTATGTTATGTGGCCATAAGTAGCAGTAGATTTTGAAGCTCAACTTTATATTCAGGGTTGAGCTAGAGTACTAATCCTTTCAGCTAAGAGTCAAGTATTAACATGATTAATTTTTACCCTTATTAGGGCTTGTGATTTGTTAGTCTTACTAAAATTGTGTGCTAATTATTGCGTTCCTTCTTTAAAACAGATTTTGTTAATTTTACCCATTATTCTCATTTATTTCTCTAGATAGTATTTGATTATTAAAATATGCTGTTTACTGCATTGGATATTTTGGTTAATATCTATCCCATTAATCTAGTTAGGGTTTGTATACATTTTCGATCATTCCATTCTCAATATTTCTAGATTTGCAATAGTAACTATAAAAGGAGCCAATGGATTTCCATTAAGATTACAATGGTGCTACTTGAAGCTACAATAGGAAAAGCTGAGGATTTTTTTCTAATATTTGAGTAAATTGCAACACAAACTTGACCATATATGTTTGATGAACTTAAACATATGGTCCAAAAGAAAAGCCCTCATTCAATCCGATGGGGTTCTTGGCATCTAACAAAAAGATCCATTTACTCTCTCTCTCTGAAGGAGTCTTCTCCTTATATCGCCTCCTCTTGGTGGGTTAATGACACCATCTATAACATGGATTTTGAGATGATCAATTTGGTTATCATGAAGAGATCTTATGTGTCTGGCCCCCGGGTATCAAGGTTTCTCTTGATAGAAGCGATAAGTTCAAGGATACACCTTCTCAACATTCAGTTTTTCTACATAAATTATTTTACAGCTCCCGGCTAGCATGTATACCACATGTGTGGGAACACAGTTGTAGAATCTTTTTATTGAATCTTTTTGTTGGTTATAGGATGGATGAATCTTTTCTCAGGCCTTATATATATATATATATATATATATATATATATATATATACCGTATTTATTGGAGTATAACACGCACTTTTTCTCCCTGAAAATAGGGGGCAAATGATAGGTGCGTGTTATACGCCGATATTCCCTCCCCACTCCTCATCCTCAACCTCCCTCCTCACTCTAAACCCCCTCCGCATTCTAACCCCCCCTCCTCAACCTAAACCCCCCTCCTCCTCAACCTAAACCCCCCTAAATACCTCCCCCTCACTTACCTGCTTCAGCTCCGGCCTCCGCTCCGCTCCTTGACCCGGTGACGTGACATGTGCGCCAGCGCGCCACGTCATTAGCATATACCGGGTGGCACCCGGTATATGCTAATGACGTGGCGCGCTGACGCACATGTGACGTCACCGGGTCAAGGAGCGGAGGGGGGGTTTAGAATGAGGAGGGGGATTAGAATGCGGAGGGAGGTTTAGAATGAGGAGGGAGGTTGAGGAGGGGGTTGAGGATAGAGGGGTTGAGGAGGGAGGATGAGGATGGGGGGGTTGAGGAGGGGGTTTGAGGATGGGGGGGTTGAGGAGGGGGCTTGAGGATAGGGGGGTTGAGGAGGGAGGTTGAGGAGGGGGTTGAGGATGGGGGGTTGAGGAGGGAGGATGAGGAGGGGGGTTGAGGTTGAGGAGGGGGTTGAGGATAGGGGTTTGAGAAAGGAGGATGAGGATTGGGGGGATTGGGGGGTTGAGGAGTGGGGTTGAGGGGATTTGAGGATGGGGTTTGAGGAGGGGGTTGTGGATGGGGGGGTTGAGGAGGGAGGATGAGGAGGGATGTTGAGGAGGGAGGTTGAGGATGAGGAGGGGGGTTGAGGACGAGGAGGGAGGTTGAGGATGAAGAGGGAGGTTGAGGATGAGGAGGGAGGTTGAGGAGGGGGGTTGAGGTTGAGGAGGGGGGTTGAGGAAGGATGATGAGGATGGGGGGTGGAGGAGGGGGTTGAGGATGGGGGGTTTGAGGAGGGGGTTAAGTAGGGAGGATGAGGAGGGAGGTTGAGTAGGGGGTTGAGGATGAGGAGGGAGGTTGAGGTTGAGGATTTTGCTTCAAAGTTCTTTATTTGAATTTTTTTTCCCCCTGAAATTCCCTTCTTAAAATGAGGTGCATGTTATACGCCGGTGCGTGTTATATGCCGATAAATACAGTATATATAAACAGGCCTTACATTTTCCACATCTATATAAGCCTTTAGTTTGGTGTAACCAATTATCAGCTAATCTCTCATAGGCCTCTTTTGTATGTCCCCGCTTTTTCTGGTAAATGTTCCTTAAGCGTGATATCAATAGTAAGGAGCAGGACCGGATCTACCTTTTTGGAGCCCCGAGCAGTGAAGTGGAGCAGCCCCTGCCAGTGCACTTGCACACACACACAGAGTAACAGACATACACACACATTTACAGACATACACAAACAGTTACAGACATAAACAGATTCACACATACACAGACTCACACATAGAAAGTTACAGACGTCCACGCACAGAGATTCATATACATTTACAGACTCACACATACGCAGGCTCACCCATACACAATTACAGACCCACACATACACAGTTACAGAATCACACACACACATATACATACTCACACATACACAGACTCTCCCATACACATTTACAGCCACACACACCCACAGGCTCACACATACTGTACATAGGCTCATACATACATAGGGTCATGCATACACATACACAGGGTCATGCATACACATACACAGGCTCACACATACATAGACTCACAAACATATAGGCTCACACATACATAGGATCACACATACACATACTCACACATATATAGGATCACACATACACTTACATAGGTTCACACATACATAGAGCGCCATTAATTTGCAAGCCTGCAGTGGCCGTCGTCTAGCTCGCGTTCGCAAGCTGTTGGGGGCTGGAATAGATGCGGGCCACATTTCCAATCTCAAAAGAGAGAGAGAGAGAGAGAGAGACCAGAGGCGTCTGTTAGCAGTGGTGTTCTTAGGAGCCAGGAGTTAGGAGCCAGGGAGAGAGTGAGAGAGAGAGATCAGAGGTGTCTGAGTTAGCAGTGGTGTTCTTAGGAGCCAGGAGCTAGGAGCCAAGGAGAGAGTCAGAGAGAGATCAAAAAATCTGCCAGTATCGCTATTGATTATATAATTGTTGAAAGCTGAATTGGACCATAATTAAGAATATAAATGGATTAAAATGGGCCAAATAAAAATCAGATCTCTGTAAATGCAGTAAGATCAATGTATTTGTTTAATCCCAATGGTTCCAATCTTCCTAATGTATGTTTCCATTTAGTTTCACATTGTCTCAACATCAAAATTCTGTTCCCCTGCTTATGTCCGGTGTGATGTGATCTATAGCGTGAATGGCTATTCCAGTAACATCTCTATTGTACTTCTGCAGTACATGGGCAGAAACCCCATTGGTAAGAACTCCTTCATTAACATTGTAAAAATATTCATAAAACCTTTTATTCAAAGATATTTTGGTACACCCAATGTATTGCTTGCCACATGAACATGTGATAGCATAAACTACAAAATCCAATTTGCATGTAGTAAAGGTTTTGATTTTGAAGTTTCTGCCTTTGCTTGTAGAAGTGATCACATCTTTCTGTTTTTTCTTTAAATTAATACATGTATTGCAATTAACCATTATTAAACACTGTTTATCTAAACTTAACAGATACATTTACTGCAGTGCAGATGGCATTGTTCATTTACAAGAAGCATCCACGGTGCTAATGCTACCTGACTCATAAAGCAATAAAACAAATATTTATCATTCAATAATTTCACATTTTGTTCTTCTTGAAAAAGATCCAAAAAGTGTATCACTTGGTCAGGCAACACATTGCATCCAGTAAAAGGTCATATGCCATGTAAAGCCAACATAAATGAATAATTTAATATTATGACCAAATATTTATTTAAATACTTTACACATGGCATCATATGGAAAAGCTGATCACATATATAGTTGTGAGCAGGCGAGCTTGCTTAAGCCGTTGCTCACGCTAGCGGGCTCGCATAGCGAGCCCGCGGCCCTCGCGAAGCGAGGGTCGCAGTTGCTGGCAAGGAGCGCCGCAGGCGCTCCTTGCCAGCAACTGCAGCCCTCGCGAAGAGGGCTGCAGCCCTCGCAGCAACTGCAGCCCTCGCGCTCCTTGACAGCATTTGCGGCCTTTGCGAAGAGAGGGAGCTGTGCGTGCACGCCCCTGGAGAGAGGGAACTGTGCGTGCACGCCCCTGGAGAGAGGGAACTGTGCGTGCACGCCCCTGGAGAGAGGGAGCTGTGCATGCACGCTGCTGGAGAGAGGGAGCAGAACTCCATGCCCCATTAGACCCATCAGACTACTTACATTCATTGGAGCATTTCAATTCACCTCCGCCATGTCTCCCCTGCCTGCACATTTTCTGCAGAGGCAGGGAGTTTCAGAATTACGTCACATGCATGCAAAGTCATTCAGGAAGTCCCTGCCTCTGCAGAAAAACGTACAGGCAGGAGATGCATAGTGGTGGATAATTGAACAGCTTCGATGAATGTAAGTAGTCTGATGGGTCTGACTGATAGTGACAGATCTGACTGATCGGGCCCATGAAGGCCTGGCCTTGGGGGACATGAAGGCTTAGCCTGGGGGGACATGGCATCATGGGCTGGAGGCCATAAACTAATAAAAAAAAATACATATATACAACAAAATGTGCACTGGGACATTATTTATATATAGATATAGATATAGATAGATATATTTATATATATATATATATATATATATATATATATATATATATATATATATATATATACTGTATATATTATAAATATATTATAGATTTTATACACACTTATATTATACAGATTATAAGTATATAATGTGCAGTGTCTATACATATATATATATATAATGATGTATTGTGTGTGTGTGTGAGGTGTGTGTGTAATGTGCAGTGTGTATACATATATATATATATATATATAATGATGTATTGTGTGTGTGTGTGAGGTGTGTGTGTAATGTGCAGTGTGTATATATATATATAATGATGTATTGTGTGTGTGTGTGAGGTGTGTGTGTAATGTGCAGTGTGTATACATATATATATATATAATGATGTATTGTGTGTGTGTGTGAGGTGTGTGTGTAATGTGCAGTGTGTATACATATATATATATATATAATGATGTATTGTGTGTGTGTGTGAGGTGTGTGTGTAATGTGCAGTGTGTATACATATATATATATATATATATAATGATGTATTGTGTGTGTGTGTGAGGTGTGTGTGTAATGTGCAGTGTGTATACATATATATATATATAATGATGTATTGTGTGTGTGTGTGAGGTGTGTGTGTAATGTGCAGTGTGTATACATATATATATATATATATAATGATGTATTGTGTGTGTGTGTGAGGTGTGTGTGTAATGTGCAGTGTGTATACATATATATATATATAATGATGTATTGTGTGTGTGTGTGAGGTGTGTGTGTAATGTGCAGTGTGTATACATATATATATATATATAATGATGTATTGTGTGTGTGTGTGTGAGGTGTGTGTGTAATGTGCAGTGTGTATATATATATATAATGATGTATTGTGTGTGTGTGTGAGGTGTGTGTGTAATGTGCAGTGTGTATACATATATATATATATAATGATGTATTGTGTGTGTGTGTGAGGTGTGTGTGTAATGTGCAGTGTGTATACATATATATATATATATAATGATGTATTGTGTGTGTGTGTGAGGTGTGTGTGTAATGTGCAGTGTGTATACATATATATATATAATGATGTATTGTGTGTGTGTGTGTGAGGTGTGTGTGTAATGTGCAGTGTGTATATATATATATATATATATATATATATATAAAATGATGTATTGTGTGTGTGTGTAAGGTGTGTGTGTAATGTGCAGTGTGTATACATATATATATATATATATAATAATGTATTGTGTGTGTGAGGTGTGTGTGTAATGTGCAGTGTGTATACATATATATATATAATGATGTATTGTGTGTGTGTGTGAGGTGTGTGTGTAATGTGCAGTGTGTATATATATATATATATATATAATAATGTATTGTGTGTGTAATGTGCAGTGTGTATACATATATATATATATATATATAATGATGTATTGTGTGTGTGTGTGTGAGGTGTGTGTGTAATGTGCAGTGTGTATACATATATATATATATATAATGATGTATTGTGTGTGTGTGTGTGAGGTGTGTGTGTAATGTGCAGTGTGTATACATATATATATATATAATGATGTATTGTGTGTGAGGTGTGTGTGTAATGTGCAGTGTGTATACATATATATATATATATATATATAATGATGTATTGTGTGTGTGTGTGTGAGGTGTGTGTGTAATGTGCAGTGTGTATACATATATATATATATAATGATGTATTGTGTGTGAGGTGTGTGTGTAATGTGCAGTGTGTATACATATATATATATATATAATGATGTATTGTGTGTGAGGTGTGTGTGTAATGTGCAGTGTGTATACATATCACATATATAGTTGTGAGCGTACGAGTTGTTGCTAACGCTGCGGGCTCGCGCAGCGAGCCGAGGCCCTCGCAAAGCGAGGGCACTGCCCGAGGGTCTCAGTTGCTGGCATGGAGCGCCGAAGGCGCTCCATGCCAGCAACTGAGGACCCTCGCAAAGCGAGGGCCTCAGTTGCTGGCATGGAGCGCCGTAGGCGCTCCATGCCAGCACCTGAGGACCTCGCAAAGCGAGGGCCGCAGTTGCTGGCATGGAGCGCCGAAGGCGCTCCTTGCCAGCAACTGCGACCCTCGCAAACTTCACGTCGCAACCCAAACAGTACGACACACACATTACGACACTCGCAAACAACATACGACACACGTTCACACACATTACGGACTCGCAACACTCGGACGCAACTCGCGAACATTACAAAATGTAAAACACAATACATACACACACCACATACATAAAAAACTTACCTACACCAAGAGGGAGCACCCAGCACCTCAAAAATACAACTTACACCTCGATTTTACTTCAAATAAAACAGTTTAGAGACTAAAAAAAAAACGAAGCGAGAGAAAAAATGGCCGCCGAACAAAACGAAAACGAGGCTACAGCACTCTAAACTCGCAAAACACCACAAGAAACTCGCAAAACACCACAAAACACCTACGGATATTCCGATACAAACGTATAACACACATTACTCGCCATTTGACGCCAATGCGGAAGTACACGACAACGGTTTGGGCTTGCGCACGCACAGTGTTACACTGCACACATTCAGCACGCTTACACAGCAGATCCACACCACTAATGCTGCAGCAACATCAAAACACATTCACAGCTCTTCCACACAATGCTTTAAAATAGGTAAAGTATATTCATTTATTAATGTATTATATATTTCATTATTACACACTAAACAGCATTAGCTACCTTACAATTTCATTGCCGTCATTTTTTGACGGGCAATTCGCTAGTTTATAAATAATCACAAAGAACTACATATGACAGTGTCAGGTCTGCTTCTTTATTTCATAAAACTAAAGCCCTGCTGAAAAACTTGAAGAACAACTGTAGTTTTTGAAAGATATTGTCAAAGGACATCACAGGCAGATGGTAGATAACATGCCAATCAAAGCCCCCAAACTCTGATCTCACAGACAGATGCCATGTATTGTTAGAATAAACGTGCAATGCATGGTTAATCAAAGCTGCAGGAAATACAGTAATTCTAGATCTAACAGGATTATAATATCTGCTGGATGCTAATCCCTGAGAATGTCTAACTGGTCATGCAATCTCCTATCTCTAAGTGAACAAAGATCTGTGTGGGGCAGGACTGTGTGAATCAGGAATGTGTGTCTTATAAATATCAGATATAAACTAGTATTAGGGAGTCACTTTCTATTAATCTCTTCTCTCTCTCTCTCCTCATCTCTTCATCCTTCCCTATGTATTTCTCTCAATCTTAGTTAGTTTAGTTAGTCGTGTTTTGTAAATCTTTGTAAATGTTGGCCTGAACTTTTTTACTCTGTATCTTTTTTTTTATTTTTATTTTTATTGTGTTTATTAGTGGGAATAAAAGTTATAACAGTTAGATGTACAGTACAAGAACAACATATATTGTATTCAAATGACATCAGAAAAGGCTTGTGTCTACTTTTCGTTTTTTTTTAGTTTTGTTGCATAAATTACAATTAAATATGTCATATTATGCCAGCACTAATTAAAAGAAAATAAAAAAAAATATAGAAAGGAGAAAGAAAGGAAAAGAGGGTGGGGGAAGATGGGATGGGTTGAAGCTTAGTATAATATTGTTCCTGAGGTCTGTATATGTATTACCTTTTTTTTTTTTTTTATGCTACCATCCAATTCGTAGTTCCCAGACGTCCCTACAGGAAGCCCACTTTTCATAGTTTGGCAAAGATCAAGCTCATTGAATGTATGTATTTAAGTTGTTTCAGTACTTCCAGGAATGGATGTCTTCCAAGTTTTAGCAATAGTGTTCCTGACAGCTAAAAAGATTTGGTTTGAGAGAGGTTGAGCCTCTTTGGAAAGGCTGGTGATAGGGATACCTAATAAGGCTTCCTCTGGTTTTTGATGTATTTTGTGTACCCATAGCTTCTCTAGGGTGTCATAGTTTTCTGACCAGATGTGGGCTATTTTAGGGTAGTCCCATAGTGTGTGGCTTAGTGTACCGGGGGAATTACAACCTCTAAAACAGTTGCCATCTAGAGAAGGATGTGAGAGCTTTAGTCTAGCAGGGGTCAGGTACCACCTCATGATGGTTTTGTAGGAATTATCTCTCAAGATTATGTTAAGGGAGGAGTTTATTGCATTTTTATTGATTTTACTCCATTGCAAGTTATCTACGGTGATGTTAAGTTCTGTTTGCCATGAGGACTGCTGGTGAAGCTTAGTTGGTGTGGCCTGGTCTAACAGGTAATTGAAACACGTAATTGAAGATGATGGAAATATTTTTATCACCATTTGAGTTATATATTCAGCATTTTTCAGATGGGGTTTTGCTAGCCGATTTGTTAATTTTTTGTATGTTGGATAGATTTGAATTGATTTGTGCTAGATTGAGCCACTCGTTACGGGGTAGGTGGTTCTGTTCGCTAAAAGCGGTGATAGTCAATTTTTTATCTATCCACCATGCTAGCTGGGAAATTCTGTTAATTGTAGTGTCTCTTTGGAGTAACCGTAAAGGAGTGAGCAATGATCCTGTCTGTACGAGAGACTTCCTCTTATTAATTTGAGTACAAAAGGTTAGGGAATGAGCCACACTGCTAGGAAGGATTAATTTTATGGTGCAGGCTTATCCAAAGCAGTTGACTGGTTATGAGATTCTGTTCCTTAAGTATGCAGTTTTCAATTTCATTTATTAACCACTTGGACAGTTGCGCCAGTCAGGAAGCTTTAAAGCATTCTACTATGTCTGGTAGGGCTAGGCCCCCTTTACTTGTAGGGGCCATCATTGTGTTTTTTATTCTCTGCTTTTTGTGGTCCCAGACAAAGCAGGAGTTTGCCCTCTGGAGAATTTGTATGTCTTTTGTGTTAATCGCTGCTGGTATTGTGCAAAAGAGGTATAAAAGCTTGGGAAGTGTGTTCATTGTTATAGCATGGATCTTTCCCAGCCATGAAATTTTGTGTGATCACCAAGTGTTGATATCTTTATGTAATTTTTTATAATCACGGGGTAGTTTGCTTTGTGAGAAATTAGATTGCTTGGGAATATTGAAGCCTAGGTATTTAATATATTGTTGAACCAATTTAAAAGAAAATTTAGTTAATAATAGTTTTTCTAGGTTTTGTTGGCAAAGAGACATTTAGTGCTTCATTTTTACTGGAGTTTACTGTGAATCCTGAAATGCTGCTAAATTGTTCTAGAATATTAAACATGTTGGGGAGACTTGTTAATGGTTCTGTGATGGTAAGCCTGATGTCTTCAGCAGATAGGCTTAGTTTGTATTCGTTGTCTGCTAATCGGATCCCCGTTACATTTTGAATGTCTCTAAAGGCTATGGAGTTCAATGCATAGGGTGAAAAGTAGAGGGGAAAGGGGGCACCCCTGTCTAGTCCCTCTTAGTATTTTAAAAAGCTGAGATCTAAAGCCCTATTAGACCACATGTGCTTTCACTATTGAGTAGAGTGCTAAAATGCCTCACTATACCTTTGTTCAGTTCAAACTTTCGTAGGATCTTGGATATGCAAGTCCAGTCAATCCTATCGAAAGCCTTTTCTGCATCAAGTGAGAGCAACATCATGATATTTTTTTACTCCGTATCTTGATCTTTAAATAATTTCTAAGCCACATTGGAAATTATTTACTCCTTTTACTTTTATTTCCACCTGGTATATGGGGATAAGTATGTATATTTAGTAAGGATTTAAATGTTATCCATTTATGTTCAGTATTTTTACCTGTCAATTCTTTGTCCCAGTCTATTTATATTGCTGCCCTTAGACCGTTAAAATCTGCGCTTGTAAAATTTTGATTTTTTCTTGGTCCCTTACATTTTTTAGTTTTTCCTGCCCTTCTAAAATGAGACTGTGTTGTAATCACTGTTTCCCAAAGGTTACCCTAATTCAACATTTGATACCATATCAATATTATTTGTTATAACTAAATCCAAGATAGCCTCATTTCTAGTAGGTTCTTGTATAACCTGGGCCAGATAATGATCCCTGAGTGTACTCAAGAACCTGCTCCCCTTAGCTGAACTGCTGGTCTCATTCATCCAGTTTTTTCAGGGTAGTTAAGATCTCCCATTATTAGAACTTACCCATGCTTAGCTGCATTTCCAATCTGTAACAATAATTGTATTTCCTCACTTTCAATTATATTTGGGGGGTTATAGCATACTCCTACTAATATTCTTTTGGAATTTGCTGCTCCGCTATTTAACTCTACCCACAAACATTCAACTTTATCGCTAGTTCCACCATAAATATCTTCTCTGACTATAGGCTTAAATTCAGGCTTAACATACAGACAAATCCCACCTCCTCTTTTACCGTTGCCCCATATCTTTCCTAAATCGGTTATAACCATCCAAATTAACTATCCAGTCATGAGTTTAATCCAACCACATTTCAGTAATTCCTATTAAATCCCATTTCTCATTACCTGTAATAATTCTAACTCTCCCATTTTTTTATGCAAAGCTTCTGGCATTAGTAAGCATACACTTTATGTTATGAGTCAGTAGTTCTGAAGTACCTGACACTGTACATGAGTTACTTAGCAATACCTCCCTATTGACTATACTAACCCTCCCCATCTTCTCCTCCATGACTAGTTAATTCATTCCTTAACCCCTGTACACTTTCTACCCCATTACTTCTATATTGCCTCTACTCCCCACATACTAGTTTAAAAACTCCCCCAGCCGTTCTTTCCCATTCTTTCCCCTAGCACACAAGCTCCCTCATCATTTAGGTGCAATCCATCCCTGCTATAGAGATTGTACCCAAGTGAGAAGTCAGCCCAGTGCTCTAAAAACCCAAACCCCTCCTTAATGCACCACTTTTTTAGCCATGCATTAACCTCCCTAAGCTTCCCAGTCTTTCTGGGCTAGCAAGTGGCACTGGTAGTATCTCAGAAAATACTACCTTGGAGGTCCTTGCCTTTTTGACAGCTCATCCAGGAAATGAGGTGCTGTATTTTCTGTTATACTGGAAGAGATTATCTAGGACTCAGGCTTATAGACCAGAACTGCCTCTTTTTTTAAGAAATACCAGTATGGATCAGTTCTATGCAGTGTTAGGAAACCTCCTGTCCCAATATTATTTCTGGATGGCTGAGACAGAAGATGATTTTAAGCAGATTGTGAGTGGCCCTCCTGGAGCTCAGTGGAAACACAGTTTTCTATCTTGGTAGTCGGCTCCACCCCCATCATTAACAATTTTAATGCTTTATCGGCCAGAACAGTTTTCAACCCACATAAAATGTCCTAAAATACATGTTGTTATTAACCCCCATTGTACAATAATCTAACTTCACTGGATGTGCCTTATCATCTTGATTATACAAAGTCTACTTTAAATTAATATCTAAGAAATGTTAAAGTTAAATGTATCTTCCCCATATCACAGACATACTTGATACTTTGCTTTAGTAAGTTTACAGATGGCACAGACTCATCTGATTATACTGAGGCCAGAGCTCTGTATGCTGCACTATTGATGTGATTAATTTACTCTTTAGCTGACTTGTTCAATCTTACATTTGTGTATCCCAAAAGGGAAAACTAAAGATTCTTTGAAAAGCAGGTCCTCAAAATCAAACATAGACCCTTATTTACTTAATCCCAGAATTTACTCACAGCTGGATACTCACACCAAGGTGGTAAACTTGAAATCCTGTATTATGAGAAAGTACTTCATTACAGAAATAAGATAAGTGAAATGGTAGAAATGGTGGAGTCAATTACAGTTTTTAAGCATACCAGGGATAAGCAAAAGTCTATCTGAAAGCTTAATTAACTCAAGCTATTAGCAAGGAATGTTTAATTTACCAGCTTTTAAGATATAGGCTTGCTGTCATCACTAGTATTTAATATTCACCACAATGTTTGTAGTGCAACTTTGTAACAATGCATATTGCAACTTGATTAATAGTGCTAAACATTCCTACAACGTTTGTAGAGCAACATTGCAATGGTAAATATTACAATGTGAATGACTATAACAAATTAAGCTTCACAGGAGAGCTTTTTTTCAACCATTTAAATTAAGACTAAGATATCTTCTCACAATTCCCTTTTTGTAATTCAGGAGGGATTCTCTCTAGCAATCCAGTATTGTTTAAGGAAGTTATATGTTATCTCTCCCAGCTTACTTTATATTATTTCCAAAATACACAGTTATCTTACTAGGTACAATTAGTGAGAAGTAAGCTTTTGGGATGACAGAATAGATCTGCACCTTCCAGTTTAGGAGGAACCTTTGTGGGTTACAGGAATATTTGTATAATGTCCTATTTGCACGCACTAATTTAAGGGAATTCCCATCCTTTTCTTTACATTTTTTTTATTTTATTTTAAGTGTGCTGTTGTCAAGTATTGTTAATAAAGAGTTTGTCTGACTTTCTACCCTGGATTCCCTCTTCTCTACATTACATTGGTGTTCATGCACCTTCTAGAGACTGATTCTCCTGAGTTAATTCTCTTCTTTGACTTAAACTGAACTTGGCCATAATGGCATACCTCATTATAACAACTAGAACAATTTCACAGAAAGACTGCCTCCCAGTTCACCACATACAGAGGAGATGTCTTCCCAACCAGCTCTCCACCATACCCGCTTGCCCCAACTGCTACTGGACAGTCTCTAGCAAGAGACACAAATCAGCCTTTTTGTTGCTAATATTTTCAAACTTGGGCCCCCCACCTTATACTCAATTTAAATAACTCTACAAACATGCATTAGACAGTGATAAACTTCTTATTTCCCAAACTTACATTATCCTTCAACTGCAATTGTATCTGTTGGTGTTTAATATGTTACATTCTATGTTCCTTGAACAAAGAACTATTTTGGGATGTTTGTTACACAAGAACGTTCCAGTCTGAAGTTTGTAACCCCACATCTTGGGCACCATTCAATTTGAGCCTCTCAACTCGATTGCAGAAAGCCGAATGTCTATGAGGGATTTGCGTGCTCCCATTCCCCTCTGATTGCGATGCTATTCAATTTCCCAAGGTGGCAACTTGCTGCCTGAGATCCAAAATCAGAAGCCCTGGTTCCATATGTAAGCAGAGCAGGGCTTGTGCATGCAAGCCCGTAGCTCTGGTCAGACAGGGCCAATAGTAAATGAGGCCATCATCATGATGGCAATCAAACCTGTGGTGTTCCCACAGGCTCCCTAAATGAAACCTTGCTGTGGGGTCCCAATCGGGACCCCCACAGGGTCCCAACATTAACCCCATGATGCAGGTGTCCCAATCAGGACCCCCGCAGAGTCCCCACATTAAGCCTCGCTGCGGGGGTCCCGATCAGGGCCCCCATAACATTTAAAAATGTAAATCCCCCACCCCCTTAAAGGACCGGCGGCACAGAAATAAACCCAATAAACCCTAGCTGTACCCAATAAATCCTAACTGTACCTAATTACCCCTTACTGTACCTAATTACCCCTAACTGGACATAATTAACCCTAACTGAACCTAATTCACTCTAGCTGTACCTTATAAGCCCTTACTGTACACAATAAACCCTAATTGTACCTAATTACCCCTAACTGTCCCAAATAACCCCTAACTGGACCTAATTAACCTTAACTGTACCAAATAAACCATATCTGTACATAATAAACCCTTACTGTACCCAATAAACCCTAACTGTACCTAATTATCCCTAACTTACCTAATTACCCCTAACTGGACCTAATTAACCCTAACTGGAACCAATAAACACTAACTGGACCCAATAAGCCCTTACTGTACCCAATAAACCTTAACTGTACTCAATAAACCCTAACTGTACCTAATTACAATAACTGTACCCAATAAACCCTAACTGTACTTAATTACCCCTAACTGTACCTAATTACACCTAACTGGACCTAAATACCCCTAACTGTTCCCAACAAACCCTAACTGTACCTAATTACCCCTAACAGGACCTAATTAACCTTAACCGTACCTAATAAACCCTCACTGTACCCAATAAACCCTAACTGTACCTAATTTCCCCTAACTGTCCCAAATAACCCAAAACTGGACCTAATTAACCCTAACTGTACCCAATAAACCATATCTGTACATAATAAACCCTTACTGTACCCAATAAACCCTAACTGTACCTAATTATCCCTAACTTACCTAATTACCCCTAACTGGACCTAATTAACCCTAACTGGAACCAATAAACCCTAACTGACCCAATAAACCCTAACTGGACCCAATAAACCTTAACTGTACTCAATAAACCCTAACTGTACCTAATTACAATAACTGTACCCAATAAACCCTAACTGTACTTAATTACCCCTAACTGTACCTAATTACACCTAACTGGACCTAAATACCCCTAACTATTCCCAACAAACCCTAACTGTACCTAATTACCCCTAACAGGACCTAATTAACCTTAACCGTACCTAATAAACCCTCACTGTACCCAATAAACCCTAACTGTACCTAATTTCCCCTAACTGGACCTAATTACCCCTAATTGGACCCAATAAACCCTAACTGTACCCAATAAATCCTTACTGCACCCAATAAACCCTAACTGTACCTAATTACCCCTAACTGGACCTAGTTAACCCTAATTCTACCCAATAAACCCTAACTGTACCTAATTACCCCTAACTTGACCTAATTAACCCTAACTGTACCTAATAAACCTTTACTATTCCCAATAGACCCTAACTGTACCTAATTACCTAACTGGACCTAATTACCCATAATTGGACCTAATTAACCCTAACTGTAACCAATAAACCCTAACTGTACCCAATAAATCCTTACTGTACCCAATAAACCCTAACTGTACCTAATTACCCATAACTGGACCTAATTACCCCTAACTGCAACTAATTACCCCTAACTGGGCCTAATTAACTCTAACTGTACCTAATAAACACTTACTGTACCCAATAAACCCTAACTGTACCTAATTACCCCTAACTTGACTTAATAACCCCTAACTGGACCTAATTAACCCTAACTGTACCCAATAAACCATGTCTGTACCCCAAAATCTCTTACTGTACCCAATAAACCCTAACTGTACCTAATTATCCCTAACTTACCTAATTACTCCTAACTGGACCTAATTAACCCTAACTGTAACCAATAGACCCTAACTGTACCCAATAAACCCTTACTGTACCCAATAAACCTTAACTGTACTCAATAAACCCTAACTGTACCCAATTACCCTAACTGTACCCAATAAACCCTAACTGTCTTTAATTACCCCTAACTGGACATAATTACCCCTAACTAGACCAAATAAACCCTAACTTGCCTAATTACCCCTAACTGGACTTAGTTAACCCTAACTGTACCCAATAAACCCTAACTGTACCCAATTACCTCTAATTGGACCTAATTACCGCTAACCCTAACCCAATAAACCCTAACTGTGTCTAATTACCTCTAACTGTACCTAATTACCCCTAATTGGACCTAATTAACCCTAACTGTACCTAATAACCCCTTACTGTACCTAATAAACCCTAACTGTACGTAATTATTTAGTAGTTAGTGATAGGGTTAATTAGGTACTTAGAGGGGGTTAATTACTTAGAGGTTAATTTAGATGTATTAGTTTATTGGGGTGGCTAATAGTGTAGTGTAAGACACTCATGGCACTTATACTGTTAATGTTGGGTTAAGTATTGTTCCATAAGGGTCTATATAGACCCTTATGGGACTGATGAGGTTAATTAGAGGCTCATGGGGGTCTGTATATAGCCCCATGAGTGATGGGGTTAATTTTAGACAGTGGTTAATTAGAATTGTAGTGCAGGTCCTTTAAAGGACCTTTAAGGTCCTTTAAGGACCCGCAAGATGTTGCATTTTAAATGCTGCGGGATCCCAGCCCCCGCAGCAAGGGTTAATGTGGGGTCCCTGCGGGGGTCCCGATGAAGACCCCTGCATCATGGGGGTTTAATTTAGGAGTGGGGGGTTGGGAGCAGTGGGGACATTTAGGGAGAGCTTTTAAAGTCCTACATCAATCCTTAATTTGGTTCGACTGTTGCCGACTTTTTGCGACCTTGGCAGATGGCTCATGTCCTCATTCAATTGCGATTTGGCCAATTGAATAGCGCTCTAAATAAGCACATAGCATATTTTTTTTAAATATTTTTTTAGTTAGTTAAAACCTTGATTTTGGATAGATGTTTACTAACTAAAAACTTCTTTAAAAAAAAAATATGTTATGTGCTTATTTAGAGCTCTATTCTATTGGCCAAATTGCAATTGAATGAGGGCCTTAGTGAGGGGGAATCGGAGCAATTGAATAGCGATTTGCGATTTTAGCCTTGCAAATGTGAAAGATCAAAGGCTTGCAGGGCATTAACTTGCGATTTCAAAGATCGCAATGATTTGCAGCTCGAAGCCCGAAACTCGATCTGAGCTGGCAAGAAGTTGCCAAATGAATAGAAAATTAAGGTATGTGTCCATTTCCCAGCACAGATCTCCCGAAAGCCTCAGTTGTATGAGGCTCCTTGTATTTGTTATTTACTCTCTTTCTGTATTTTGCAATGGGCGATTGTTATGTGCGCATACACTTGACACATTAGGGTGAGGTCCGTTCTGTGATTGCTATCAACAGTCCTAGATTGCAGTATGTTTCTGCGTTTGTATTGAGGTCCTCTTTAATTGATACCAAGCAGATGACTCAATTATCTGCACTGTAGACAGGTAGCTGGTCTCCGCTTGAATGAACCTGAGCACATTAGCAGAATGCTAATGCAATTCTGGAGTGCTAGTTGCACACATTTTACTGACTTTAAGACCGATTCAATTAAGCAATTGTTAGTTACTGGAACCCGTAAGTTAGTTTGCTATTCAGTTGGCGTTTTTTTTTTGTGAGCTAATAAACTCTTACGTGTCACGGGACGGAAAACTTTGAGGTTCTTAATCCCGGAATTTACAGCCTTTGATCTTTCCCGTCCGCAAGAGTTACGATCGCTAAAATCACAAATCGCTATTCAATTGCTACAATTCCCCAAGCCCTCAAATGTTTTCACACCCGTAAATGGCAAATGTAGGAGAAGATCCTACAAGTACTAGAGGACAGGCAATGGGGTTTAACCCCTGTCCGTAGCACTATAAATGCTAATACAAAATCAATACTGCACTGTAAATGACGGCGAAAGCGATGAAAGACATTAGACTTCATTGCACAACAGTCTCAAGCTCGCAAATTGACTATAAATTTTTTTTTTTTTTATGTGTCATTTCGGGGTTATATCGAACTTGGGAATCAAAGAGTTAATGCATATCAGGCCACCCACCTTGACTAGAATAGTTTTGGCATTAATTTAGATTATTTTGTATTTTACGTTTTTGTGAGTCCGATCTCATATCGGACCTCCAAACACAAATGAATTGACATGTAACCTCCATGTTTTGCTGTCGTAATGATGGTGGTCTCTTCTATTGGCTGTTTCAAAATGGGTAGTTACGGCCTTGCTTAATTGATCTGAACTACTACGTACAAGCACATGGTTTACGGTCTCAGCGTTCGGCCTGTAACTTCCAGGATTGTTCAATTGAATAGCACTGAAATTGTAGCAGAGTTCAAGCCCGCAGCAGGCCCGCAGACATACTGCCTGTATACCGTGAGATGCGGGCTTCTAATTGAATCAGGCTCTTTGTCGACAATTTATTGGGCATTATGTCATATTATAAGGTGTTAATGTTCACACATTGATTGACAACACATTTATGATGTTTTGTATTTATTGCACATGAACACTGCATTTGACATACATCATATGATTTATTAATTTCCCACATACAGTACATGTAAATTGTGCATAGATATTTAACTAGAAATGTAGAAAAGTTCTGTCAAATTGCTACTGATAAATAATTGAAGCAAATTTGAAAATAATTTGATTTTTCTGGATATTTAATATTACATAATCAATTATAGTTACTAGTTATCAGTTTTTCACATGAACAACTATGTTGAAATCTGAACATTTTCATTGACATTTGTATTATCTTTATGTTTTGTTACCTACAGTACTTTTTAAGACAAGCTATTTTATATTGCAATAAATACATTTAAGACTTATGGTGATCTGAAATCAAAAACTAAATTTTAACAATAATTACAGAAATCCACTATAATTGCTATCAGTGTGGTGCTTTCTATGCACGCGGTACTCACAAGTTGATTGCCCTGAACCATAGGGGAATGATGTAACTGCACATGCGCCAATGTGCTTGTGAGGCCCAGCTGCGCCAATGTGCTTGTGAGGCCCAGCTGCGCCAATGTGCTTGTGAGGCCCAGCTGCGCCAATGTGCTTGTGAGGCCCAGCTGCGCCAATGAGCTTGTGAGGCCCAGCTGCACCAATATGCTTGTGTGGCCAGGCAGAGGGGGTGAGGGAGAGGTAGGGAGAGAGAGGAGGGAGATAGAGAGGGAGAGATAGAGGAGGCAGACAGAGAGGGAGGCAGAAAGAGAGGGAGAGAGAGAGAGGGAAGGGGGAGAGATAGAGAGTGAGGGAAGCTGAGAGAGAGGGAGGGAGACAGACAGGATGGGAGAGAGAGAAAGGGAGAGAGAGAGAGGGGAAAGGAGAGAGAAAGGGAGTGAGAGAGAGAAAGAGAAAGGGACAGAAAGAGATTTAGATTGTAAGTTTGCAAGTTTTCAATTTTGTGAGGTGCTTTGGGGAAAGCACTCTGGACACTGGGTTCTAAGCTCAAAGACTGGGCCCTCCATCTTTTGCAATGTGTTATTATAGCTAGTGTTTCTGTCTTGAACTTACTCATGTACAGCGCTACGGAATATGTTAGTGCGTTACAAATAAACAATAATAATTATAATTATAATAAAGCGGGGGGAGAGGGAGAGGGAGGGAGAGAGAGCAGGCAGAGAGAGAGGGAGGGAGGCAGAGAGAGAAGGGGAGATAAGGGAGGCAGACAGAGGGGAGGCAGATATAAAGGGAGACAGAGAGAGGGAGGGAGAGAGGGGGAGAGGGAGAGAGAGAGAGAGAGGTAGGGGTAGCGAGAGAGAGGGAAGGAGAGGGAGGGACAGAGAGAAAGGGAGGGAGAGAGAGAGAAGATAGAGAGAGAGGGAGGCAGGGAGAGAAATAGCACACAGAGCGCAGCGAGAGAACACAGAGGGCTCACAGAGAGAGAGACAGAGGGCTCACAGAGAGAGAGATAGCGCAGAGAGATAGAGGGTTCACAGAGAGAGAGAGAGGATGTATGGAGAGGGTGCACAGAGAGAGACAGAGGGCACAGAGAGAGGGAGAGAGAGAGATGGCTCAGAGAGAGACAGAGGGCTCACAGAGAGAGAGGCAGTGCAGAGAGATAGAGGGCTCACAGAGAGAGAGAGAGGATGTATGGAGAGGGCGCACAGAGAGAGACAGAGGGCACACAGAGAGAGACAGAACAGACAGCGACAGAACTGAGAGAGACAGAACAGACAATGGAACATAACATATAACACCATCATTTATGACTGGCAAGTTAGTATTAATATATATATTTTATGAATAATAAAAAAAAACAGCTTATTAATTCATAAAGAGCTCAAAGTAAGGTATTGATCAAACTTTGTAACCTGCATTTTATATACATGTATTTTCATTTGTTTTACATGATTTCCAGCAATTATCTAGCTAAAATTGTAGAATTTCAAATGTATTTGATACATTTTATGCAAATCTGAAAATATGCAATGACTAAAACTGACTAGAGTCCTTCAAAGGAAAGGTGTTATAAAATACAGATATATGTACTTTATGAGTGGAATAGATCATATCTGTCTGTAATTGTAACAATAATAAAGTTTTCTGTCTATAACTTTTAATATTATATTTGAAATGGAAAATTAAAATTACCTAAATAATTTAATTTAAAAGAAACTATAGACAATCAGCATCTGAAAACAATCTATTATCTGTAGGAAAATCATTTGCACGTGTTCCAAGGTGTTTCTCCCCTATTATGTTTTCTGAACATTCAAAATAATTTGGATTTCCTACATCACACTTGTCATGTTTCAGTTCTCTCACTTTTGCAGTGAAACAGCTTCCAAAGATGGTTAAAAACACTGGAAGGAAAACCAGTCCATGGAGCAGGCCAAATGAGCTAACAAGGAACATGATCTTAAAAAATGTTCTAAAGATATAACTTGTTGCTGCTGAAAGGGCCACCACCCCCAAGATAGTTGACAAAGCTCCCTGTACAATGGGATAACCAAGAGAATACAACGCATCAATCACCCTTTTATTTGCATCACTGTTTTTATTAGAAACAAACCTATAAGAAATATGAGCTGAAAAGTCAACTGAGAATCCAATGCAAATAACAAGATTGATCATTGATATGGAATCTAAGTTGACATTCCAGTAAGTCATGAATCCTGTAACACCGACTATAATAGAGGCAATTGCAAATGTCACCCACAATGAACATAAGGGGTTTGGAATTAACAGAAGTGAGATGACCAACATAGCAGCAGCTGCAATAGCAATATTTTGAATAGTGTCTTGAATTATAACAGCATATTGATCAAAGTATATAAATGCTGGATGATACACCAATAATGGAATATCACAACCCATTGCTATGTCCCGGAGTTGGTTTAACATATTTTTCTCATCAACTGCAGTAGTTAAATTAATGGTCTGAATGAAGAAGCGAGATGCTATTATGCCATTAGACTGAATCTCGACATCTTGTTTATAATCTGGAGCAAGAGCAAAAAAGTTATCTAAATTTTTAATAAACTTTTCTTGGTTACTAATATCCAGTTTCAATTTCTCGGCTACAGCTACATATATTCTCAGCCATGATTCAGAATATGTTTTTTCAATATAACTATTAATTTCAAATGTTTCCATACAGCTTTCAATTTTATTACGAATATCTACCTCCCAATATGATATATTTTCAGAGACAACAACCATGATCCGAGGCCCATACTCTGAGTAATACAACTGCTGTGCGTCATAAAATGAAGCAATGTATGAATCATCAGTAGCCAAATTACGCAGGTCAATACCTTCCTGCACCAGAAGACAACCATAAATGCTACTGGTTAGATACCCACCATACAATACACACACAATTATTTTGGTCCACTTGTTTGTGAGGAATGGTCCATAATATTTCTGGAAGAAAACAGTAATTGGATTATCAAATTCTTTACCAGTGTCCTGATCATATGATCCCCCAACACAGCACACATTGTATTCAGAGGAAAGCTGACTGTTTGCATCGTCCTTGACCTTTGTACAAGTCATCCAATGTCTACTAGCCTCCTCTCGTTTACCGTCTAGGGCTAGGACAGCTCCAAAAAAGGTGATATTGTAGATGAAACAAAATAATATGGCAGTCCCAGTATAAATGCAAAAAGATTGCACTGACGGAAATGATGTCATAATACCTATGTAGAAAGCTAGAACATCAGTGAGAGTTGTAATTATTATTGATACAGCAGCTTCTTCATATGTATTTGCCATTCTTTCTTGAACTCTACTTTTTACTTTAGTTTGTTGCCAACTAGAAATCATAATGAACATGTCATCCATCCCGACACCTATAAAATGTAAAGAATAATTTTAAAACATTTACCATATTAATTTATATTAGCATAGTTGTTTCCAAAAATTCTAAATTTTTCCTTAAAAGGGTAAGAATTATTACGTGGTATGATATAGATTTACTATATATGTCCTTAGAATTAGACATGACATATTTGGATGTTTACTGTTCTTTTTCTATGCAATTTGTTTCATTGAAGTTACTTATGTTCTAATGTATTTTCCTATGTGTAATTGTGAGTGCATCTAAAAGGACATGAAAAAAAAACCTGTTACGAATCAAAAGAAAATATGGTTTTATATTCTGGTCCTAAAATTATATTTCAAAGCAAGTGACAAGAATTAATATTCCCTTTGTGATCTAAAATTAGATTGAACATATCAAAAAGAATGCTTTTTTGCTGTTGCCATCTAAAAATGTATAAATTATTTTATTTGGTAGGGATAAAAAAGAAACCACGTTGCTAGTGTATTTAAAATCAGTAGTAATACTTCTCTTATGGGTGAATGCTAATATATGTCTACAAAGGTAGAAAAATTATCTTTTATGCCTGCATATAATTCAGTAAAGATATATATAGCATATAATCCAGAACAAATAAAGGGACCATATATACATATAAGCATACACATTAAATAGGATGTATCTACCCCTAATATCCAATATGGTTATATGAGTAGTATGGTTACATACAGTATGAATATAGAAACCCTTGTGTAACACCCTGAATTCTATCTTAAATATGTACTCCCAATATGAAATCTAAATCTGGAGTATGCCAATGTGAAATAAGATCAATATCTAGAATATGCAGATAGAAGTAATCCTCATATGAAAAACAAATGCTTAATCCTAGGATTACTGGCTGGTAAAGCACCCAATTAAAAAATATAATAACATTAAAAGAAGACATGCTGTTTGCAAGTTGGTTTATTGCCTCAATGTAACAAATGTAAAGCAGCAAAAAATGATATTGAAGATATAAGCTTAATAGCTATATTCACTGCTATTTTAGCAGATAAGAAACCAATGGCTACATAATCATGACAGCAATACTTGTGATTTCTCTTGTTCAGCCACGGTTCAGAGAATCTTCTATCAAAGTTATAGTACGGCTGCTCTTATCAGCAATTCCCATGACTAAGCCCATGTTTGGGCGAAATGGACCGTCGTGTTACCTTGATGCTGTGCCTACCAAGTTGACAGAATTTCTGATAAGAGCAGCCTACTATAACTTTGATAGAAGCATCTCTGAACTTTGGCTGAACAACAGAAATTTCAAGTATTGCAGTCATGATCCTTTTGCAGCCAGTGGCTTCTTATCTTCTAAAATAGCAGTGAATATAGCTCTTCAATATATTGTTTGGCTGCTATAAATTTGCTACATTGAGGCAATAAACCAACTTGCACACAGCACGTTTTCTTTTAATGGTATTATATTTTGAATTGGGTGCTATACCAGCCAGTAATCCTAGGATTAAGCAATTGTTTTGAATATGAGGATTACTTCAATCTGCATATTCTAGATATTGATCTTATTTCAGATTGACATACTGATTTCATATTGGGAGTACATATTTAAGGTAGAATTTAGGGTGTTACACAAGGTTTTCTATATTCATATGTTAACCATACTACTCATTTAACCATATTGGATATAAAGGGTAGATACATCCTATTTAATGTGTATGCCTATATGTATATATGGTCCATTTATTTATTCTGGATTATATGCTATATATATATATCTTTACTGAATTATATGCAGGCATAAAAGATAGTTTCCCTACCCTTGTAGACATATATTAGCATTCACCTATAAGAAAAGTATTACTACTGATTTTAAATACACTAGCGACGTAATTTCTTTTTTATCCCTACCAAATAAATTGTGTATATATAAGAGGTGTAAAGCACCAGGGATTTTTAGGTGAGTCAACAGCATCTAAAAATGTAGCTTGATGCTTTTAATCACTTACCTAGAATAAGAAATGGAGCATTAGCCACTGTCATAGCAAAGGGCACTCCACAAAGCAGTAACAGGCCAAAACTACTCAGGATGGCTAACCCACATGAAATGACTCCCAATGCAGCAACCCAAACTTTGTTTCTCACAGAATCAAATCTAAAACATAAGACATCAAGCCTGTATTAGATACTTTCAGAATAAAATAAAAGAACGATATCCATACATAACACACAAGCTTATTAGTATGGTCTTAAATTGAAATGAATATGATTGTTTATTTTCAGCTGCAAATTCAAAATATAACATATAGTTGGGATAATAACAAGCAACCAAAATATCAAACTATATTACAAAGTTGGTTGATGATGAATTTATGAATAATAATATTCATAAATGTACAACATAATTGCTGTTGTTTTATAAATTTATTTTCAGTTAATAGAACTGTGATAACACAAGAGCCTGTGCACTAAAGTAGAAACTTTCTATTTTCTCCTATTAGCTACAGTATATGTACTAACAATTTACATCTGAAATTTAGATATTTAAATCTTAGCGTTTTGTAACTCACTTGGTAATTTTATGTTGAATAAGCCAAATTGTATTTATTATTAAAATATTATCATCATGTCAGTAGTGCATTTGACTGAGAAAGTTAATGCTGGCTTAATATTCCTAATATTCTATGAATATATTACTTAATTATCAATTTAAAAAAACACATATATCACATTAATAAAAGCTCCTTAAAGATGCCCCAGTGATGGTTATATAAGCTAAATATTATTAAATGTGTATTCAAATTGTTCTTTCTTTCAATTGCTAGTATAATCATGTTTTTTTTTTTTTTGTCAGTTAAGTTTACCTTAAGCATGAGATAATAGAGAAGATTATTGTGACAATATATGTAATGGAAAATAATGGGATCATTGTATTTATATTCCCTTCAAATTCTTGCTGCCGAGAGATGGATGTGAAATAGGAAATCTGGTGTGGAAAAACAGAGATATATGTATCACACAGTTATTTTGTACAATGTATTAATACAATCTATATACATATATGTATTTAGTAAAATTGCATCATAACAATAAGCTGTAAAGGTCATTACTTACTTTAAGTTGTTAAAGACAAAGAGCCTCATTCAATTTGGGGCTCACAACTCAATCGGAGTAGGCTGTATGTCTGCGTGCCTGCTGCGAGCCCACAGCAACTTATGGTGCTATTCAATTGGCTGGGCTCGCAAGTCCCGGCACGATAGCGCATAACGCAAACCATGTTATCGGAAGTAGCATTTGCGGGCTTGAACATGATCGTTGATGCAAGGCTGTAACACACGGTTAGAAACAGCCAAGGGAATGTGGGTCCGATCGTGACTCATGGTCCAAGCCCGTATGGCTTTGAAATCCAACCTCCATTTTTCATTGAAGTCCTACGGGCTTGAACCACAAGTCACGATCAGACACATTCCATTGGCTGTTTCTAACCGCGCGTTACGGCCTTGTGTCGGTGATCATGTTCAAGCCCGTAGGACTTCAATGAAAAATGGAGGTTGTATTTCAAAGTCATATGTGCTTGACTTAAGATTAGCCCACATTGCAGATATAATGCAATATTGATAAAGCTGTAAATATGATATTATATTACATGCGAGTTCCATTATATGTATTAACTCATTGATTGCCAGGATCGATATAACACGGAAATTGAACATGAAATAAAGTATTTTTGGGGGCCAATTTGTGAGCTTGAGAATGGTGCGTTATTAATTCTCAGATCACTTTCCCTGTTAATAAAAGTACAGTAGCCGGTTTATATATGCATTTAAAGTGCTCTGTACATGTCATTAAGCCCATTGCGAGACCTCCTTGGTAACAGTAACTTGTGGTTAGATATTTGATATTTGCGGGCTGGACGGAGTGGTAAGCGAGGGGGAATCGGAGCAATTGAATAGCAATTTGTGATTTTAGCGTTCGGAAGGCTTGCGGCCTGGAAAGATCAAAGGCTTGGAGGGGCATTAACTTGCGATTTGATAAATCACAATAAATCGTAATGAATAGCAGCCCAAAGCCCGTAACTCGATCGGAGCAAGCAAAATTACACCAATTATATAGCAAAGTAACTTGCAGGCTTCATTTCCGAACCTGGATCTCCCGAAAGCCTCAATTGAATGAGGCCCAAAGTTGTTGTCATTTTATAGGCTGTCATCACAACATAAATACTGTTTGTGAATTATACTGTTCAAATGTGCACTTTGAAAAGAACACCATACTGGTTAGAACACTGACTTTTGCTAACATCATTCGCATATAATAAGTCATCTACATACATTGATTGAATTGGTTTCGGAGATATAGTGTGAACTATATAAGATCAATATTACTTAAATGCAATGTATTTATTGACATATACCCACACAAAATGATTTAATAAAATATCTATGGTATTTACAGTACTATTTAATTATTAGTGGGGCTGATTTTACCAAAGTTGATGGCATTGAGTGTTTTCTGTTTGAGTTATTGAAGTATACAAATAAAATACTCTCCATATAGGCAATGGGCCCAATCTAAACTAAATTAAAATTAAAGAATAAAGCCACTTAGCTTGAATACACAATGTTCTTGAGGTTCATTGAATCTACAAAATCAGACTCCTAATGCTGCTAAGCTTTAGAAGTATACTATAATATACTGCAAAGCTGAAATAAATTATAGACTAAAATTAACATTTGAAATGCATATAACATTGAACATTTTG
Source organism: Discoglossus pictus (assembly GCA_027410445.1). Classification (NCBI taxonomy): domain Eukaryota; kingdom Metazoa; phylum Chordata; class Amphibia; order Anura; family Alytidae; genus Discoglossus; species Discoglossus pictus. The sequence goes on along the minus strand of CM050166.1, from coordinate 394,279,050 downwards.
CTTAAATTCGGATACTTCATTGGTTCTTTTGTTACACAAAACCAGTTTTGCTAGTGTAAATATATATTATGTATGCGTACTGTAAACCTTTTGTTATTTTTATTTCTGTTAAATTGTAAAGAAATGTAATTCGTTACAAAATAGGGTTATGATTGCCTTCTTTAACTGCTCGAATTAGAAATGTATCAGCTATTAATGGTTTCACTTGTAAGATTAGAGAAAAAAACAACATATTTCCCCTTACCTTTATTGATTTCAGTTGTAATTCTTTTATTTGTTGAGGAATGGTATTGATAAAGTGGTTGAGCCAGAGCTGGTTGTTGTCTTGTCCCTGGTCTGTGTCCTCTCTAAGGTAATATACTAACCTGATTGCTTGAGCTTCCAGCACAGTGTCTCCTGGACCTAGTGTCACACCACCAAGGTATGTTCCTAAAAATATTTCATTTTGTAACATTGGATATGTTATATTTATTGTCTCTATCATATCAGGGTTACCTTGAACTGCTGCTAGCAGTGGGTTGGGTGAAAGGCATCTAGGGCCTTTAATTTCTGCACACAGCTGTTGAAATGCAATTTGTTTGTTGCATCCTGGTTCTTGTCTTGTAATATTCAGGCTCCTTACTATCCTATCCAGCTCCAGCAGCTCCCAAAATGTGTTCCCATCAAGGACATTATTTGATGTGTTGACAGCAATAATGGAGGCAAATGATCCTTCTTTATACAGCCTCTGCACAGAAAATAGCCCTGACTCATTCACTGGGAAGTGGTTTCTAATGAAGTCCCGCTCACTCTTAGCTAGGCCTCCAATTGGAGTGAACTGTTCTTCTATATTATTAGCTTGTCTCTGGGGTAGAAAATAAAAGCCAGCTCCTAATCCAGCAGATAAAGCAATGGGGATAAACAGGAACCACCAAGGAAATCTGCCAACCAGCTTCCCAAGTCTGTGAAATCCAAGGGAAAGTGGCCGCTCCAGGCAATCTGTGTGATAACCCACCATTATGAATTCAGTGTGTATAGCTCGCTACAAAAATGTTGGAAAATTTAGTATAGAGATGTAGTAAATGAAGTCAAACCCAAAGCACTAAATCAGATCTCAAATATAGGACAGTTGGTAAAGAGTACAACAGGCAAGTTAATTAATTTTCCAGGACAAGACAATAAAGTAATCTATAGATAAGCAAAATTCATCAACATGTTGAAAGCTATGTCTCCACGGGAACAACTAGCATGAGAATGGAATTTAACCTAGGATTCACAGAAAAATCCATGTTAAAAAGCAGATAAGAGTGCTCAGCTCAATGAGACCAGTTAAATGTTTAATGTTTAGAAAATGTAAGATGAGCAGGATGCATAATAATGTCATGTAATACAATACATGGGTCATTATTTACAAAAATAGTTTAATTGTAAATATAACATTTTATCCACTTTGAGTGGTAAATCTAATTAGACCATAATAAATTAAAGGCTTTGGAAGAAATTACGGGGAGGGTGGTCTTTTCCTGGCACTTAAGTCCAGTCACCTCACAATAGATTGCACTAACCCAGTTTGTGTGGTGCTGCTTGCCTCTTCCTATGTGGTTTGCATGCACTAATGCATTGGGAAGTCCCTGCTACCTGCCTCATTTCCCCTTTTTACTTGAATTCTCACCGTTTTTTCCATTTCTTGGTCCTCTCCTTTCACTGTTAACGCTTGGTTCTTTCCTCATCTCCCCCTGAGTCTCACCTATGCCAACTTCTTTGATCTCGCTGGATCTCTCAAGATCTTGTCTGCATCTTATCCCACATGATTCTCTATCCTCAGCTACTGTCAGCCCCTGCTCTCTCTTTCTACTTTCTATTCTGGTTCTGCATCATCCTTCATGTCGCTCCTATTCTCTCTCCCAAGTCCAGCCGTCTTTTATGACCGAGTAAATTTGTTTATTGTTTTTCTCACAATTAAGCAAGTGAAGTATATAGAAAGACTTCTCCATCTGTATAACAAGATGGGAGATTGTAGCATACACTGACACTGAGGCCAAGCAACGTACATTCCTTTAATCCAAATTTGAATCCCTCACACTGTAGCCCATAGAAAAAAAGTTAAGTGCATCTAGGGTAGTAGATGCTATGGCCATCTCAACTGGTGCCTATACTGTAGTAAGATAGTATATACTGTTCTTTTAATTTTGCCAAAGTATTGTCTGTCATACACCTTATCACAGTAACCTATTCAAAGTCTAAACTAATTAGCATCAAAGGAGGGGAAGGAGCAGGCATATCTTTTACCAACAGGCCGCAACTGTAGGAGACAATAGGGTATGTGTATGAACCTTCCCTTCATTTAGGCTTAATTATGTAAAGTTCATCTCACCTTAACTCGGACTGAAACAATAAGCTTTGGAAATACAATATATCATTATATAGGTTCGGTGTATGCATCTGTCAATAAATACATTATATTTAAGCAATATTCAGTATACACAGTTTTTCAACTTAAACACTAATGGCTCCTGAATCAATGCAATCAATGCAAGTAAAGGACTTACTGTACATGAATGATGTTAGCAAAAGTCAATGTTGGAACCATTATGGTGTCCTTTTCAAAGTGCATATTTGAACAACATGATTCAGAAATAGCATTTACAGAACTCTTTAAATGTTGGAATGACAGCTTACAAGATAAAAAAAAAAAAGTTTGTGTTTAATAACTTAATGTAAGTGGTGACCTTTACAACATATCATTTTAATGCAATTTTACTAAAGATATATACAGCTTGCAAGTAATGTATTGTACTGAATTACAGTATGATTCATTTGTCTATGGTTTTCCACACCAGGTTTCACATCTAACTCCTGGCAGCAAGAATTTGAAGGGAATAAAAAATGACATATGTATATTGCCACAATATATATGTCATTTTAAGCTAAATCTAATCAACAAAAGAAAAAATAAATATGGTATTACCATTTGAATACACATTTGATCTATTGCTAACCAAGTGCCTTATTCAAATGTGATTTGGCCAATTGAATAGGGCTCTATAAAAGCACATAGCATGCTTTTTTTTACAGAAGATTTTAGTTAGTGAACTTCTATCCAAAAGCAAAGTCTTCACTAACTAAAAACTTCTGTAAAAAAAAAATGGCCAAATCGCATTTGAATGAGGCCCTAACACTTGGACACCATTAAGTAGCATTTATTAATGTGATATATGTTCTTTTTCTAATAAGGAATATATTCATAGGAAAAGAAAACTTAATTTAAGCCAGCATTAATGTTCTCAGTCAAATGCAGAAAAGGTGGATTCCTATAAGCACTATCTAGTGAAACCATGCTAATCTATTCATAATATAAATTTGATTTATACAACTTAAAATAACCATTTCGGGTTCCAAAAAATTAATCTAACCCCAATAGCGTGGCACGTTCCCTCACCGTTTGGAACAAAATAAACAAAAAAGTGCATTTAATTGAGAAAGGGTCATGGCTTACTTCTCTTTGGCTACCCCAAAGACACTTCCATGGACAAAATCTCTCAACTAAAATTGTGGACAGACAAACGCTTAACTATTGCCGCAGACTTACTGACAGAAACCCAACAATGGTCCACCAAGCATTTCATCAAAAAAAAAGCTTACCCCTGAAGGAATGGCTTAACCTGGCAATAGCTAATTCCACTCTTACCAGTATCTTAAAAGAAAATAAATCAGCTAGCAAAACCCCTTTCAAAAAATGTTGTTTTCACAACGCAAGCGGTCCAAAAAATATCTCTATCATTTACAAATATTTGACCGACCAGGCCAAACCTATTAAGCTTCCTTACCAGAATTCCTGGGAAAACGCACATAATATCACCATAAATAATGCACAATGGAACAAAATCCATATAAATGTAATGAACTCCTCACTCAATATCCTTAGAGAGAATAAATATAAAACCATCACAAGGTGGAATCTAACTCTTGTAAGAATGAAGCTTACAAACCCACCCCAGACGGACAATGCTTTAAAGCAGAGGTCCTCAAACTACGTCCAGATGCGGCCCGCCAGGGTCCTGAACCCGGACCCCACCTGCCCCTTCCCCCAGGCCCCTGCATCTCTCTGTGTCTCCATAGCCGCAGCCCCTGCTATCACTTCCTAGTCATCTGACTAGGCAGAGGAGGGGCTGACCCAGGGAGGAGCCACTAAGGGGAGGAGCCACACACTGGCAGCATGAAGACAAGGTAAGGCAAGGGGGCTGTGGGGTAGAGAGACAAGGGGAGTGAGGGAGAGAGAGAGAGAGACAGACAGGCAGACAAGGGGGAGTGAGGTAGAGAGACAAGGTGAGGGAGGGAGAGAGACAGACAGTCAGGCAGACAAGAGGGAGTGAGGTAGAGAGACAAGGTGAGGGAGGGAGAGGGAGAGACAGACAGTCAGAAAAGGGTGAGTGAGGTAGAGAGACAAGGGGAGTGAGATAGAGAGACAATGGTTGTGAGGGAGAGACAGACAGACAAGGAGGGTGAGGTAGAGAGACAAGGGGAATGAGGGAGAAAGAGACAGATAGACTTACAGACAAGGGGGCTGTGAGGTAGAGAGACAAGGGGAGTGATGGAGAGAGACAGACAGACAGGCAGACAAGGGGGAGTGAGGTAGAGAGACAAGGTGAGTGAGGGAGAGAGAGAGACAGACAGTCAGAAAAGGGTGAGTGAGGTAGAGAGACAAGGGGAGTGAGATAGAGAGACAATGGTTGTGAGGGAGAGACAGACAGACAAGGAGTGTGAGGTAGAGAGACAAGGGGAATGAGGGAGAGAGAGACAGATAGACTTACAGACAAGGGGGAGTGAGGTAGAGAGTCAAGGGGAGTGATGGAGAGAGACAGACAGACAGGCAGACAAGGGGGAGTGAGGTAGAGAGACAAGGTGAGTGAGGGAGAGAGAGAGACAGACAGTCAGAAAAGGGTGAGTGAGGTAGAGAGACAAGGGGAGTGAGAGAGAGAGACAATGGTTGTGAGGGAGAGTCAGACAGACAAGAGGGAGTGAAGTAGAGAGACAAGGGGAGTGAGGGAGAGAGAGACAGATAGACATACAGACAAGTGGGAGTGAGGTAGAGAGACAAGGAGAGAGACAGACAGGCAGAAAAGGAGGAGTGAGGTAGAGAGTCAAGGGGAGTGAGGTAGAGAGACAAGCGGAGTGAGGGAGAGTCAGACAGACAAGAGGGAGTGAGGTAGAGAGACAAGGGGAGTGAGGGAGAGAGAGACAGATAGACATACAGACAAGTGGGAGTGAGGTAGAGAGACAAGGAGAGAGACAGACAGACAGACAGACAGAAAAGGGGGAGTGAGGTAGAGAGTCAAGGGGAGTGAGGTAGAGAGACAAGCGGAGTGAGGGAGAGACAGACAGACAAGGGGGAGTGAGGTAGAGAGACAAGGGGAGTGAGGGAGAGACAGACAGACATACAGACAAGGGGGAGTGTGGTAGAGAGACAAGAGGGAGTGAGGTAGAGAGACAAGGTGAGGGAGGGAGAGGGAGAGACAGACAGTCAGAAAAGGGTGAGTGAGGTAGAGAGACAAGGGGAGTGAGATAGAGAGACAATGGTTGTGAGGGAGAGACAGACAGACAAGGAGGGTGAGGTAGAGAGACAAGGGGAATGAGGGAGAAAGAGACAGATAGACTTACAGACAAGGGGGCTGTGAGGTAGAGAGACAAGGGGAGTGATGGAGAGAGACAGACAGACAGGCAGACAAGGGGGAGTGAGGTAGAGAGACAAGGTGAGTGAGGGAGAGAGAGAGACAGACAGTCAGAAAAGGGTGAGTGAGGTAGAGAGACAAGGGGAGTGAGATAGAGAGACAATGGTTGTGAGGGAGAGACAGACAGACAAGGAGTGTGAGGTAGAGAGACAAGGGGAATGAGGGAGAGAGAGACAGATAGACTTACAGACAAGGGGGAGTGAGGTAGAGAGTCAAGGGGAGTGATGGAGAGAGACAGACAGGCAGACAAGGGGGAGTGAGGTAGAGAGACAAGGTGAGTGAGGGAGAGAGAGAGACAGACAGTCAGAAAAGGGTGAGTGAGGTAGAGAGACAAGGGGAGTGAGATAGAGAGACAATGGTTGTGAGGGAGAGTCAGACAGACAAGAGGGAGTGAAGTAGAGAGACAAGGGGAGTGAGGGAGAGAGAGACAGATAGACATACAGACAAGTGGGAGTGAGGTAGAGAGACAAGGAGAGAGACAGACAGGCAGAAAAGGAGGAGTGAGGTAGAGAGTCAAGGGGAGTGAGGTAGAGAGACAAGCGGAGTGAGGGAGAGTCAGACAGACAAGAGGGAGTGAGGTAGAGAGACAAGGGGAGTGAGGGAGAGAGAGACAGATAGACATACAGACAAGTGGGAGTGAGGTAGAGAGACAAGGAGAGAGACAGACAGACAGACAGACAGAAAAGGGGGAGTGAGGTAGAGAGTCAAGGGGAGTGAGGTAGAGAGACAAGCGGAGTGAGGGAGAGACAGACAGACAAGGGGGAGTGAGGTAGAGAGACAAGGGGAGTGAGGGAGAGACAGACAGACATACAGACAAGGGGGAGTGTGGTAGAGAGACAAGGGGGGTGAGGTAGAGAGCCAAGGGGAGGGAGGTAGAGAGGCAAGGGGAGTGAGGGAGAGAAAGAGAGACATATAGTCAAGTGGGAGTGAGGTAGAGAGACAAAGGGAGTGAAGGAGAGAGAAAGAGATAGACAGACCCGGAGCATAATTAAGCAGGTAAAAGAAATACAGCTTGTTAGAAACAAATGTTTTTTTGATGCCTCTGCAGGACTCTTAGGAGATCCATGATACACCAGTGGAAGTTGTGAGTGTGTGTGTATGTTTTTGTGAGTGAGAGGGGCGTATACAGTTCTGGAGAGCTATTGTTGCCATGTATCAAGCAAGGAGTCTGCTTCTGGGTCAGTGAGAGGCAATGGAAATTGTGTCTATTTCAATATTATCCAATTCTATTTTCAATGTCTCTCTGTTCCTTCCTTAACACCCCTCTCTTCACAAATACCCCTATATTCAGATCTCAGGACGTGATATATTAAAGACAAAATGGATTCCTGTACTTATATACTTAATTTCAGCTATTCCCAAAACAAAAAAATACTGCCCATGGCTTACTCAGCTGCGGATATTGCTAGTTTGGTACATGCTGGACAAACAAGTGACTTTTTTCTTGAACTACAGTGGTCCTTTAAGGTAAAATCTATCACTCCTATGGAGATTGTACCCAACAGAGAAATTGGCCAGTGCTCTTAAAACCCCAAACCCTCCTTGAAAATGTCTTATTATTTATTACAAATCTGCAAAATCTGCTTTATACGCCTAATGTTCAAAAGCCAACATTTACAGGATGGAGCCACTGTTTCACTGGCTTAACTCTTGTAACCTTTTATTCAAAACTTGCTAAGTCACAGACAAAATTATCAACACATTATTGCCTTCTTGAGTAACAGTTTGACAGCCATTTGGAATATGGCTGCTGTCACATGTCTTTACGCCATTATATTATATTTAGATTTCAAAGCCATCATTTTTGTTTCTGTGAAAAGATTTAAGAATAGCTTTGTATTTATTTAAATTCTTTTTGACGTCTTCCATTTTCTTCAAATATTTGGAACGACAATGGGAGATAACAAAACAATAGCTCAAGAATATTTTTATTTGTTTTCAGACTATTTGGATTTAGTTTATAATAACTAAATAAAGTTACAATTTTCATATATGGTTATTTTCTTTGTAGTGGCTAGTCAATTGCAGGAAATTGCATGAAAAAAATACAAAATACAGTTTGCAAAATCAAACAAGCACATGAAAAAGAGTCTAAATCAATCTCCTTATCTATTAATAATCTGATTTAGATCATCCATAGATCTCCTATAATATAAATAATAATAATATTATATAAATATATGTGTATTCATGTTAAAAATTATCAGGAGCTTCAGTTTTATCTTTTGTAATATGAAACAACAGCAAATGAAATCAAATGTAATTGAATAATAAAGATATACAGCAATGGAAATGATCAAAAGTCATTATAGATGTTAAAATAAAAAAACTTTAGAACAGCAACTGCAGTTGAATAAGGAAATATGAAAGGGTCAGAGAAAGCACTTTTCAAGTTAAATCTATAATTTAGCCCACCATTAACTAGCATTAAACATACACGGGCAGACAACAGCAATAAGAGGCTTTAGCCATAAAATATAATTTAAAATCACAGTTTCCCTCAGTCATGCCACAGCTGTACTCATCCCCACCTCCATTCATGTCCAGCACAGCTTTGTTCAAAAGACAAATCATTGTTCATAGAATGCATTAATAACATAACACAAAACATTCTCTGTAGGATAAGGGAATGATTGGTGTAACCCTATAAACTCTGCCTTTTATAGGAGGAGCATGTTCCATGTTATCTGACCTGCCTTACTAATGCAATCTATGATGAATTGTTTGTATTCTAAACACTACAGCCCAGGACTAGAAGGGAAGGGTGGAGGAGAAGTGGAGCCAATGAGAGAGAAGTGTAGCCAAGACCATAGGTCTAAAAGTCAGGAAACAAATTGGAAACTGGGGGACGCATTTCTTAAAGATCAGGGAATTAGAAATAAGATAAAAAAAAGAGCTGGATATGTTTTTCAAAATGAATAGTAACTTGGTTACTTAAAGAGTTTATCTATGGAATGCCCATAAGGCAGTAATGAGAGGGGTATGTATGGCTTACAAGCACAAATAAAGAAACATCAGGGGCGACCACTAAGAGAGTTGTATGTTGAACTAGCCAAACTAGATAAAGAAAATAAAAGAACTCCTCTCAAAATTTCCCAAGAATTAATAAAGAACTGCCAACTACAGATAAAAAAAAATCGAACAACAACGTATAGGTAATAGGCTTTGGAAATTACAAAAACATATGTATCATTTTGGAGATAAAGCTAATAAATATCTAGCTAATACATTAAAAAATAATACAAATAGAAACAGGATGGATGGGATAATGTTCAATAACAAGCTTATAACTAACCCAATTGAAATAGCAGAGACTTTAGTAAAAAAAAATCACAAACTCTTTAATGTGACGTATTGTAAAGAGGTGATTGAACCAAATACAGAGGAAATTCAGGAAAACAGTTCCTTGACAAAATACAAATTCCTACAATTCCTACAGCAGAATTAGAGATATGAAATAGAGACATTCATCAGTGCCAGGGCCAGATGGCTTCACTAATCAGTATTTTAAAAATTTTCAAAACAGGAGTTCAGTAGAGATTTAAAAGATGCATGTAATCAGATCAAGAATACAGGTGTTGCTCCAAAAGAAATGCTTGAGGCATTTATTATTAACATTCCAAAAAAAGAGAAGGCTCAGATGGAGTGCACCGATTTCCATCCTTTTGAACTCTGACCTCAAAATATATGCTAAAGTGTTGGCGAATAGGATGTATCGGATTATGAGGTTATTGATTGGTGAAGACCAGAGAGGCTTTATGGTTGACCGTCAGGAAACAGATAACGTAAGAAAACTGTTAAACTTGATTTCCATTGCCAAGAACAATACATTGCCATTGGTTTTTATTCCTCTTGACGCAAAAAAGGCCTTCGACAGGGTCGGATGGGGCTACATGGACCAGGTTTTATCCAGGTTTGGTTTGGGGGATTTTAGCTCTAAGGCCATTAAGGCATTATATATGGCCCCATCCGCCTCTGTCTTGGGTTTAGATCTCAAGGGTTTGATATATCCAGCGGCAGGCACAAGGCAGGATTGTCCCCTGTCCCCCTTGATTTTTGCGTTATTGATTGAGCCATTGACAATAGCAGTCTGTGAATTTAAAGCCATAAGGGGAATAAAAATTGTCTGTAGTGAATATAAGCTTACAATATTCCCTGATGATGTGGTTTTATCATTAGTAGACCAAATGGAGTCTTTAAGAGGTTTACAGGAGTGTATTTCAGACTTCGCTAAAATATCAAACTATAAACTTAATGCGATCAAATCTGAAGCGTTGCAGATAAACATACAAGATAATGTTAATGCATTATTGAAATCTAACTTTCCATTTAAATGGCAATCATAAATTAGGAAATGTGGGTATTTCTCTTTACTCAGATTTTAAGCAAATTTTGTCTCAAAACTTCAAAACAGTATATGAAAATGTATTAGAGACAATTTTAAATTGGAAAAGGTCCCATATTTCATGGTCCGGTTGCATTATAGCAACTAAGATGTTTTTGGTACCAAAAATTACCTACTTCATGAGGTGTATCCCGTGTCAATTGGCCGGATTTATGATAAGTAAACTGCAAACTGTAATTGATAAATGAATTCACAATGCAAGAAAAATTAGAATCAAAGCTCAGCAGATGATGGGTACTTTTAAAAGAGGGGGCCGAACATATCCCCTATTGATAAACTTTCAAGAAAACATTATAGTAACTCATTTTCTGAGATGTGCTGATCCAGTGGTTTATAAACACTGGTTACAAATCAAAAATGATCATGTGAAAAATGGAGATCTTAGTTTGCTTCTTTATTTGCAACAAAAAGATTGGGGAGAAATGACAGTTTTAGATAATACCTTAAAGAAATGTAGCATTGCCTGGCTTAAGATCAATTATAAATATTCTCTTATGACCCTTCCAAGTAAAATTACTCCTGTGTCACTTTTGTATAGAATCTCTTCTTCTCCTTTATTAAAGACATTGATAGAAAATAAGCATGTATGTGAACTTTTTCAAAATGATTTCCTATTTCCCTTTGAAGATTTGCTTATAAAGTTTTCCCTACCTCCAACATGTTGGTTGGAATATATAAAGCTAAGTAGCTTCCTAAAAATTAATCAACATGACTTAACTGAAGGTGAAAAACTGATCTTATCCAATGATAAATCACACTTATTATTATTATTATTATTATTATCGTTTATTTGTAACGCACCAACATATTCCGTAGCGCTATACATAATTTAAGTTACAGGCAATGACAAGTACAAGGTTCACACATTAATGGCGAAATGCCATAACATACTTAAGAAAAAACAAAATCCTAAGAAATTTCTATGAAAATTAAATCCTGGGAATTAGATTTGAAACAAGAATGCTCAATTGAAGCATGGAATTCAGTGTTTGCACTTGCTGAAAAATATATTAAGAATGCCTCTTATCGAGAGAATTATTTTAAGATCACTAACAGGTGGTAATATGGTGGAATTGTAAAAGAGCTCTGGGAGGAGTGCTTGGTTGATATCAACAACAGTTTTGGCATTTCACTCAGTCTTGAGCCTGAAATGATATCATTCTATATATTCTCAAACACAATAGATATGGAGACTAGGGCATTGCCTTGTCAAATCTTTGTTGTGGCTAAAAGTAGTATCGCTCAAAAATGGAAACAAGGGGGGTGGAGCTAGCGTCCTAACATGGTGGACACATCATAGGTAGGCTACGTGGCCAGGCCTGGCAAAAGCCCCTAATTGCTGCCTAAGTGCTGCCGGATCAGACCCCAATCAGGGGGAACACAGGGGAGACCAGCCATAACCCGGGAATCGGGTCTTCTGGCACAGACTGCGGGACGGCTGAGAAGCATTGCGGCGTGGTCCCTAGGAGCCTGAACATCCAGAGCTGCAGGACGTTGGACCCCTGCAGCCCCCCAACAGGTACCTGGCACGCCAAGACTGAAGGGGCACAGAGAAGAGGGCTCTGGACTCCACCTCAAAAAGAGGATCAGGAGGCAAGTGAGCTGGGGATATCCCTGCACCCAACACACCCCAAGAGAACCCTGTAGCCCTTCCCTTGGAAGAAGGACCCCACACATAACACCCCTCTGCCCTCAGTTACTACTAGATTCTCAGGAAACAGGCAAGATAATCATAGGGGGGGATCTTAATCTGGTTTTCAACTCAGATCTGGATAGGTCCACAGGCCAGAGAGCAAATCGATTTCCAGACGAAACTAAACAAATTAGGAATCTGTTGTTTAAATTGGGCTTAGTGGATGCCTGGAGGGGGCTCCACCAACAGAAGAGGGAGTACACTTTTTACTTGCCAACGCTCAAATCCTATTCTAGGAATGACACACTTATAATAGATGCCACATTGCTAGAACAAACCAAATCTTCAGATATTATCCCTTGCCCATGGGCAGATCACAGTCTAGTGTCATTGGTTCTGAATCTAAATCCCGACTTAGATGTGCCTTATGCCTGGCGTATAAATGATAGGCTCCTATCTAACTTATTATAATTCTCCTAAGGCCACTCTAAAATTACCAGGCCCAGAGAAATCACTTTTAAACATCCAAAGGGGCACTAGGCAGGGATGCCCTCTATCCCCTCCCCCCTACTTTTTGCTCTGGCAATGGAACCATTAACACAGACTATTAGGACCTCCCCTGAGATTCAGGGTTTGACATTGTGTAATCAAAATTACTTGTGTTGTCTCTTTGCGGACGATCTATTATGCCCCTCCACCTCTATCACGGCTCTTATGGATGTATTAAATAGGTTTAAAACAATTCCAGGCTTACAAGTCAATGAGGATAAAACAGAAGCTTTAGGGTCTCATCTCCCACACTCTGAATGGGAATTCTTAAAGAATTCTTTCAATTTTCTCTGGCCCAAAACTTATTTAAAATATTTAGGAATACAAATTACCCCTAATATCTCAGATCTGTATAGGGTTAATTATCCGGCTCTATCAACCGATCTAGAGAAATGGAACAAGTTCCAAATCTCATGGTCCGGCCGAATACAAACAGTCAAAATGAACATCCTCCCTAGAATCTTATACTATTTTAGACCCTTACCTAACAAAGTTCCCGTTAAAGATCTAGACAACTTTCAAAAGCAAATTATGAGATTTATTTGGCGTAATAAACCTCCTGGAATTACTAAATCTACAATGTTTAGACATAAAGATAAATGTGGTCTTTCGTGCCCGCACCTTAAGCTCTACAGAGGGGCACAAATTTCATTTCTACCCCAAGCTCACTCCTTAGTACATCAACTAATTTGGGTTCTGATTGAGAACCATCAGTTACAACCCTTAGGGTGGGATATGATAATATGGCTTCCTAAATCTCAATGCCCCCCCCCCCAAATAATGACCTCAACCCCATGATTAGATTGTCCTTGGGATGTTGGTCCTGGGCAAATTCACAACGTCAATTGACTCCTGATCTTTTCCCCCTTCTCTCCATTACTACCTCTCCCCCCTTTTCAAAGGACCTTTCCACAGACCCCAAGGCTTGGTGAATTACACATGGTCTTGACAGAATAGATGCATGGAAAATAGACAATCAAGTTTTCAATTTTGAATACTTAAGGGATAACTTTGATCTCCCTCTGAAGGAAAACTTCCTTTTCTGCAAGATTAGACACTTTATTTTGACCCTAAAGAGGACATTTGGTTACCCCAAGGTTAATTTGATGACTCGCATCTGCAAAGATTCTCCTCTAGCAAAGGGGATTCTAGGTCAAATCTATGAGAAATTCAATAACCCCCTCAATAATCATAAACGTAAGCCCTTGATTAGATGGGAAGATGACCTTATTGAATCGGCTTTAAGAAGTTGGATAAGGGGAAAATGAAAAAGGGGGAACTGAAAATGAATACATTGAAGGTTAAATCACCTCTCATTTATTCCCTTTCCCTCACCTACTTACTCTTGGTTTTGTTTCAAGTTGTGTTTTTTATTTTTTTTTTATTATTGTGATAAACGAAAAATGGTTAGCTGTGTTGCTCACATGGGAATCATTAATGTACAATCACTTACTATGCTTATTTCTTTACATTTTTTTTACACCAACATCTTATATATCATGGCATGAAGAGGTTAATCTTTCTTTCTCTGTTTTATCTTGAATTTTCTTGTGAATTATTGGAAACAAAAAGAAACTCCCTCCATGCGAGAAATATTCACTAAAATAGCTAAGAAACATTTATTTGAGACAGATCTTGAGGATATTGGAATTGTTTCAGTCTCTTGATATGAATGGAAATTATGGGATAGCAAAGTGATTAATTAACTGAAGCTTGGGTCAGTCCCCTCCCATATGACTCCTTTTTTCCCCCGCTCTCTCCAAGAGATTTGAGTATTAAGTTTAATGTTTTGGGGTTTTTTTGTCCCTTTTTCTTTCTCCTAGTGTATGCATGTGCAATACCTGTGGTAAACTATGTGTCTTCTCTTATTAGCGAAGTGAAAAGGATAATTTTTTGTGGTTCTATAATTATATTAACCCTTATTTGAGATTTGATTAAGTTAATGTGGTGTCAGATCCTTATGTAGGCTGAATTGCTTTTTTCTCTTCTTCTTGTAAATTAAATAAAGATTACTGATTGTTTTTTCCCTTTTTCTCATTATGTTTACATCGGCCGGAGAAGGATTAAAATTGTAAGATTAATATTTGTTTTAGTAAATATTAGCAAATTGGGAATTCCCTGTAATCAAATTGGTACTGCTTTGAATGTGTTTTTATGTTTGTTTGATACAATGTAATGTATTTTTGGAACAAAGGAAAGTCTTTAAAAATAAATAAAATGGGGGCGTGGCTAAGCCTTGAACCGAGAGGCTGCATGGAGCTGGAGCTCTGCACCTTATTACTTTAAAAAAGCACAAAATAGGCATAAATCAGCCCGAAATTTAAAAAAACTAGACCCAGAGGAGGCTCCCCCACCTCCGCTATCTTAACTGGGCGCGTCCTGCTAAATTCTGGGACTCTCCCCGCCGGAGGACCCGCGACTGCGGCCTAACTGGGCCTTCTCCCTCGCCCTCCCCCCCCCCCGAAACCCTTCCACCTCACTAGCCCCCAACTGTCTTCACGGAGGGGACGGGCTGGTGGACGAGGAGGTGGTGTCCCTGGACGCACTAACAACCCCGGAGGTTCCAGGAGAGGCGGCAGGAGGTGAGGATGCAGCTGCGGTGGAGGAAGCCACAGCTAGAAGCCAAGAGCCGGCGCCGAGACGCGTGGCAGGCTCAGGAGAGCGCCACTACCAAGCCATTGCTCACCCTGAAAGTGGTGAGAGAGCCCCAAGACCCAGGAGAGACACCAGAGGGGTAAGCTGGGCGCTAGCCCACCACGGGAAGGCGGCAGGGGGCAGGGGAACACCAAGGAGAGGCACAGGGAGAGACACTCACATAGGGGCCTCCACCCAGCTTACCACACCACACAACCAAGGGCTACAGCAGGGAGCTGGCAGGCCATTTTTCAAAGGGCAACTGGAGGAGCCCAAAAAGAATTAGAACTTTATAAAGCCACAAAACAGGGCCACAGGATTTCCCTAGAAAGGGACTTGCAGCAGGGAAACAATAATGTTAAACCTATAAGGACTCAACCTGGACCAGTCCTACATTACTACTGCCTCAATAATACTGGAAATAAGATTTAACTCTCCTTATATAACTGCTACAGCCGCGTCTTGTGCACAGTATAGGCACAACAACAAGCCAAGCATACTATCACCACTAGATGGAGCAGTACTGCCACCTACTGGCGCTCAGAAAATAGTGCAGTCCAGCACTCAACAGGCTACATCACCCACACTTAATAGAGCACTGACGCCATCTAGTGGGACATTGATGAAAGCAGCCTGGGTCTATTGAGAGCACACAATTGACAAAGCACAACAATACATTGAGATGTAACTAAAGCGGCCCTGCATGGTTCTAGCCGGCAAGGACCAAAAGACGCCAAGACAACATTACAGAAACTAGGCGTATCCAGACAAAACCGAACACAGCAGACCTAATCAATTGAGAGGAAATAGCTGAAGCGGAGTGATCTTATCAGAACAATTGGCCAAATGCCCAGGCTTTCAACAGCCAACCCGGGAACAATCAGCGGCACAGAAATGGGGAAAAAAAAAAATCCTTACCATCAAAAAAAATTGATGAGCATTTCAAAACTATAGAAACACTGGATGCACCGACGCAAGACCCCGCCTCAGAGCAATCGGACATCTCAGATTTAGAATCTCAAGAGGTAGCCTCACAGCCGGAGGTATCCATCAACAGTGTCTCAATGGCAAAAATTGAAGCCCTCCTGGCCTCCCATATCAATAGGGCAGTCACGGCATTGCAAAAAGATATACAGGAGATCGGACATAGGACCCACCAACTCGAGGAGACCATGGACCAAGTGGTAGAGGCACAGGAGAGGGACAGGGCCAACATTGCTGGCAATACCTCCCGTATCTCTGACATAGAGGATAAGATGGAGGACTTGGAGAATAGATCCAGACGATTTAATTTGAGGATTAGAGGCGTCCCCACGGCTATAGTTGATCTCCCTCACTACCTTAATGACACGATTGATGAGATCCTCTCAGGATACCCGGACCACGCGTGGCAGGTAGAGCGAGCGCACAGAGCCCTCGGGGGGAGTCGCAACCAGGACCTCCCAAAAAGACATCATTGTCCGGCTTCTACGACAACAATCCAGAGACTTGACCCTTGCAGCCACCCGCAACAAGACCTCGATCACTGGCCCTGATGGGGCCAAGCTTCAATTTTTCGCAGATCTTTCTCCATCTACACTACAAAGACGGAGGCTGATGAAGCCGGCCCTGGAAGTACTACTCCGCCATGGCATCAGATATCGCTGGGGATTTCCTTTTGCCCTGATCTTTTCTGTGTGAGGTACCCAATATACAACACTCTCCCTAGACGATTGCCAAGATCTTCTCAAACGTCTTGAACTCACTGGGGGGGACCCAGTCCCTTCGACATCTGCTTCAGCTGCTTTACCTCTTCCAAAAAGACAGTGGTCTGAAGTGACCAGACAAAAGAGGCCTGCTGACCACGCCTCAAAAACTGCCAACAGGCGCCCCAGCCAAAACATGGGCACACTAACACACTAGCACAATTGTCTTTATCCTCAAGGACTATTAAAAACGAGGATACAACTGAAGAGGCACCAAGCTATCAAAAAGCCTCCCAAAAGCCACGGGACCTCCAGGGGCTCCCTGTGACTCTACTTTTTTGCTCCCTAGCGGAGACTCTCAGGAAGGTTGTTCAGAACTGAACTAACTGTTTTCTACTACCTTTTCCTCCTCCATCCCGCCTTTTGGGTTGACTCCCGGAGGAACTCAGGACTTTTGCTACAAGATGTACCCAGTTGACCAAAGACTCTTGAACTGTTACTAACCCATGTTTTGCTTTTCCTCCCTTCCTAGCAGGTTTTAGTAGACTATTAAAGGTATAACTACTGTTGCTAATTGAGGGAATGATACTTAGCCTGGTGAGACCCACCTTCGCTAGTCTAGGTCTAGCTGTTTTTACTGTTTACAATTAATATAAAGAGTTTTGTTATTAATGTTTAAACAAGTTATCTATGGATCTGGCTATTCTTTTTCCCTGTAACACTCTCTTTACCTTATTCACACCTGTCCTTGCCGGCAGGAACTGAAGCAGAGCCCGCTAGTACTTTAAAAGATTGAAAAGCATAGGATAGGGCTGGAAGTCCTAACAATGCATGATTTTTCAGCAATAACTCTCTTTGTTCTCTTCTCAACTCTCTATATTTCTGCTCTCCTACCACCTACTTACCAACCTTTGCTCACCTACGCTCTCCTGGGTGTGAAACCAAGCAACTCATTCTCTTATTTCTGTATCCCTTCCAGAGCATACCTTGTCGGAACATATCTAAGCTGGGATCAGCCACCTACGCTACTTAACTGTCCTCCTATTACCAATCACTACCCAAATAATATTAACTCCCTACAGCCTCTGCCTACTTGCCCCCTCTGCCCCTTTAGCATTCCCAGGGTCCCAGGACGAGAGCAAATTGACCCCTATCTGGTGGAGGCCTTAGTGGTTGCCTGTCTGCAGGTCAGCGGGCAAAATCTATTCTCATTCCCAATCACATTACCCAAGACAAAATTAAGCTAGCTATTTTCTAAGATAGGGCACCAGGGGGTGACATCAAGATTTTCACACTCTTGCTTTTATATTCTAACTAGAATCAAGTATGCTAGAACTCGCTCATCCAGGGCTCGGCCACTTCCATACCTCCAGAAGGAGAAGCCGCTCCTCACTCCCTCCTCGACAACGCGCCAGAAAGGTAAGGCTAACTCAACATATCTGACAGACACCTTATTAATCTACCCATGCCCATAACAGTACTCACTCACAACGTGAAAGGCTTTAACTCTACTTTTAAACGGAGGAAGGCCTTTTTATACTACAAAACTTACAAACCGTCTGTAATATTCCTACAGGAGACCCACTTCGCCAGACATAAGACCCCTACATATCTTAACAAAGATTACCCTCAATTCTTCCACTCTACCCACACCTCAAAAAAAGAGGGAGTAGCAATATTGTTACACAGGAACCTCCAATTCCAGTTAACATCCAAACTGGTAGACCGAGAAGGGTATTTTATCATTATAAAAGGTACAATCTCGGGAACTACGATTTCTCTGGCTTCCTTTTATGCCCCCACAACGGCACGACATAAGGCCCTAATAAGATTCTTAAGGGCACTAGAAGGGGGGGACTGGGGGAAATTAGTAGTAGGAGGGGACTTCAATTTAGTCTTGGACCCAAAGACGGACAAATCTAGAGCTCCAGTGAGTGACCGATTCTCCAACAAAATTAGACAAATTAAGAAACTCCTACACTCTGCTGGCCTGGTAGATGCCTGGAGGGGACTTCACCCGAGAGGGAAAGAGTTTACTTTCTACTCACCCACTCATGGTTCCTACTCACGCATTGACACTATCTACATAAGCAACTCACTTCTAGACAGATCACACAGAGCGACCATAGTGCCTTGCACTTGGTCCGACCACGCAGCAGTTTTATTGGAAGTGGACTTGGGAAATCAATTCAACATGCCTTACACCTGGAGGATGAATGAATATCAAATCTCACTACCTTCAACCCAGGAGCAGATAGAGAGAGAATTGCTAGACTTCTTTGAGTCCAATGCAGGCAGGGAAACAGGAGCAGGATGGGTTTGGATGGCCCATAAAGCCTTTATAAGAGGAGTGTGCATTAAAATGGCTTCTCAACTCAAAAAACAAAATCTACAAAGGGAGAGAAATCTTGCAAGCAAATTGGCACAACTAGAGCATCAAAATCAGCTCTCCCCTCCCTGAGAACAGAGATAGACAAGACGAGGCTGAAGCTAGATAGCGTTTTGTCCATAAAAACGGACAAGGCACTAAGAAGGACACAACACTTATTTTACAATAAGGCAAACAAACCGGATAAATTGTTAGCCAGAAGCCTGAAAGCAAAGTACGCCCAGTCCAGGATTTCCCAAATCAGAAATAAAGAGGGCGACCTCATATACAGTAGGTATAAAAAGTCTACACACCTCTGTTAAAATGTCAGGTTTCTGTGCTGTAAAAAAATGCGAAAAAGATAAATCATTTCAGAACTTTTTCCACCTTTAATGTGACCTATAAACTGTACAACTCAATTGAAAAACAAACTGAAATCTTTTAGGTAGAGGGAGGAAAAAATATAAAAATAAAAAATTATGGTTGCATAAGTATGCACACCCTTAAACTAATACTTTGTTGAAGCACCTTTTGATTTTATTACAGCACTCAGTCTTTCGGGGTATGAGTCTATCAGCATGGCACATTTTGACTTGGCAAGATTTGCCCACTCTTCTTTGCAAAAACACTCCAAATCTGTCAGATTGCGAGGGCATCTCGTTTGCACAGCCCTCTTCAGATCACCCCACAAATTTTCAATCGGATTCAGGTGTGGGCTCTGGCTGGGCCATTCCAAAACTTTAATCTTCTTCTGGTGAAGCCATTCCTTTGTTGATTTGGATGTATGGTTTGGGCCGTTGTCATGCTGAAAGATGAAGTTCCTCTTCATGTTCAGCTTTCTAGCAGAAGCCTGAAGGTTTTGTGCCAATATTGACTGGTATTTGGAACTGTTCATAATTCCCTCTTTCGTAACTAAGGCCCCAGTTCCAGATGAAGAAAAACAGCCCCAAAGCATGATGCTGCCACCACCATGCTTCACTGTGGGTATGGTGTCCTTTTGGTGATGTGCAGTGTTGTTTTTGCGTTAAACATATCTTTTGGAATTATGGCCAAAAAGTTCAACCTTGGTTTCATCAGACCATAACACCTTTTCCTACATGCTTCAGATGTGTTTTTGGAAAATGTAGCCTGGCTTGGATGTTTTTCTTCGTAAGAAAAGGCTTTCGTCTTGCCACTCTACCCCATAGCCCAGACATATGAAGAATACAGGAGATTGTTGTCACATGTACCACACAGCCAGTACTTGCCAGATATTCCTGCAGCTCCTTTAATGTTGCTGTAGGCCTCTTGGTAGCCTCCCAGACCAGTTTTCTTCTCGTCTTTTCATCAATTTTGGAGGGAGCTCCAGTTCTTGGTAATGTCACTGTTGTGCCATATTTTCTCCACTTGATGATGACTGTCTTCACTGTGTTCCATGGTATCTCTAATGCCTTGGAAATTCTTTTGTACCCTTCTCCATACTGATACCTTTTAACAATGAGATCCCTCTGATGCTTTGGAAGCTCTCTGTGGACCATGGCTTTTGCTGTGGGATGCGACTAAGAAAATTTCAGGAAAGACCAACTAGAGCAGCTGAACTTTATTTGGGTTTATCAGAGGCACTTTAAATGATGGCAGGTGTATGCTGACTCCTATTTAACACGATTTGGAATGTGATTGCTTAATTCTGAACACAGCTACATCCCCAGTTATAAGAGGGTGTGCAGACTTATGCAACCACATTATTTTTATTTTATTTTTTTCTTCCCTCCACCTAAAAGATTTCAGTTTGTTTTTCAATTGAGTTGTTACAGTTTATAGGTCACATTAAAGGTGGAAAAAGTTCTGAAATGATTTATCTTTGTCTCATTTTTTTACAGCACAGAAACCTGACATTTTAACAGGGGTGTTTAGACTTTTTATATCCACTGTATAGCCAAAACGAAATACAAAAAGTTTTTAGGGAATATTACCAAAATATATACTCCACCAAAAAGGTGGCCACGGAAAAAAACATTACCTCTTACTTAAACTCACTAGACCTCCCTCAAATCTCGCCCGCTGATCTACAATCTCTAAACAAAGAAGTTACTATCAAGGAAGTTCTAGAAGCGATTAAGGAACTAAAACTAGGAAAATCCCCAGGCCCGGATGGGTTCACCAATATATACTATAAGAAGTTCTCAACACTTCTGGCCCCCCATCTATGTAATCTGTTTAACTCGATACTGAGAGGGGAGACTGTCCCCCCACCCCCCCCCAGAACTAAACCATGCTGAATTAACAATATTCCCTAAAGAGGGTAGGGATCAGAGAGATGCCAAAAACTATAGACCTATCTCACTGCTTAATGGGGATGTCAAGTTGCTTGCCAAGATCTTCTCTCAAAGGATTTCAATATTTCTGCCCTCCTTAATACACAAAGACCAGTCAGGGTTTATCCCGCACAGACAAACTGGCGACAACATCAGGAGAACTCTAAATGTCATCCACTTGGCTAGGTCTAGGGGGTCCCCGGTTTGCCTGCTTGCATTGGACATAGAGAAAGCGTTTGACACCTTAGAGTGGCCCTTTCTATTTGCCACATTAGCAAAGTTCAGGTTTGAGGGCAATTTCTTAAACTTGTTACACACATACTACACGTTACCCAAGGCCACTCTAAAATTACCAGGCTCCCAGACGGCTAGCATAAATATAGAGAGAGGCACGAGACAGGGGTGCCCATTGTCTCCGCTCCTCTTTGCTTTGGCCATTGAGCCATTGGCCCAGGCGATAAGAGCAAACTCCTCTATAGAAGGGGTGCGGGTGGGACATCAGCACCTAAAATGCTCTTTGTTTGCTGATGATTTACTATGCACTCTCTCGAATCTTGGCCCCTCCATAGACGCCCTAATGGGCACAATCAATGAATATAGTACTCTCTCAGGACTGAGACTAAATCATAGCAAGACAGAGGCCTTAAGCGTGGGCATTCCTAGCAACTTACTTTGGCCCGCCTCCTACATAAACTATTTAGGGATAAAGTTGACTAATTCACTAACAGATATTTATAAAACCAACTACCCACCCCTATATAGGGCTTTTCGAAGGGACTTAGAAAACTGGACAAAAAGGCAGATCTCGTGGACGGGCCGAATAGCCACGGTCAAGATGAACATCTTGCCGAGGCTGCTCTACCTGGCCAGGACGCTGCCGATCCAGAATAATAATACGGAATTGGCACTATACACCATGTTTAATGCCCCAAAGACTTCATGGAAACCTGCTTACACACTGAAATGGGAGATAGATATGCAACAAAACTGGGAGGGGGGCAAATGGGCTGAAGCCTTTCTGAGCCTGTCTAAGGGCTCATATAACTATAGCTTGCTAGAAACCTCATTAAAGATCTTACACCGGACATACATGACCCCTGCCAGGCTTAACAAGCTATCCCAAACAACTTCAGATAGGTGCTATAGAGGGTGCCAGGGAAGGCGAGACTTTATTCATACGTGGTGGAAATGCCCTAAAGTGGCTAAAATTTGGACAGAAGCTACCAAATTAGCTTCACGAATTCTCAAAACTCCCCTAGAACCATCAATCTCGACTTGTCTTTTGGGAATTCATTACCAGGGGCTGGGTACAAAGGGGAACAAATTGGTCCAAATGATTTTTTTAGCCGCCAAGAATACAATTGCTAGAAGATGGAAAAGCAGTCATATTCAATTTCAGGAAGTCATAAACAAAATAAATTATCTTTGTATTAACGAAAGAATGACTCAAACTTTGTTGGACACTCACCACATACAGTCAGGTCCATAAATATTGGGACATCGACACAATTCTAATCTTTTTGGCTCTATACACCACCGCAATGGATTTGAAATGAAACAAACAAGATGTGCTGTAACTGCAGACTTTCAGCTTTAATTTAATCAGGTGAACTGTGTAGGAATTACAACAGTTTGTATATGTGCCCCACACTTTTTAAGGGACCAAAAGTAATGGGACAATTGGCTGCTCAGCTGTTCCTTGGCCAGGTGTTTGTTATTCCCTCATTATCCCATTTACAAAGAACAGATAAAAGGTCCAGAGTTCATTTCAAGTGTGCTATTTGCATTTGTTGCTAACTCTCAATATGAGATCCAAAGAGCTGTCACTATCAGTGAAGCAAGCCATCATTGGGCTGAAAAAACAAAACAAACCCATCAGAGAGATAGCAAAAACATTAGGTGTGGCCAAATCAACTGTTTGGAACATCCTTAAAAAGAAAGAACGCACCGGTGAGCTCAGCAACACCAAAAGACCCGGAAGACCACGGAAAACAACTGTGGTGGATGACCGAAGAATTATTTCCCTGGTGAAGAAAACACCCTTCACAACAGTTGGCCAGATCAAGAACACTCTCCAGGAGGTAGGTGTATGTGTGTCAAAGTCAACAATCAAGAGAAGACTTCACCAGAGTGAATACAGAGGGTTCACCACAAGATGTAAACCATTGGTGAGCCTCAAAAACCGGACGGCCAGATTAGAGTTTGCCAAACAACATCGAAAAAAGCCTTCACAGTTCTGGAACAACATCCTATGGACAGATGAGACTAAGATCAACTTGTACCAGAGTGATGGGAAGAGAAGAGTATGAAGAAGGAAAGGAACTGCTCATGATCCAAAGCACACCACCTCATCAGTGAAGCATGGTGGTGGTAGTGTCATGGCGTGGGCATGTAGGGCTGCCAATGGAACTTTTTCTCTTGTATTTATTGATGATGTGACTGCTGACAAAAGCAGCAGGAGGATTTCTGAAGTGTTTCGGGCAATATTATCTGCTATTATTCAGCCAAATGCTTCAGAACTCATTGGACGGTGCTTCACATTGCAGATGGACAATGACCCGAAGCATACTGCAAAAGCAACCAAAGAGTTTTTTTAAGGGAAAGAAGTGGAATGTTATGCAATGGCCAAGTCAATTACCTGACCTGAATCCGATTGAGCATGCATTTCACTTGCTGAAGACAAAACTGAAGGGAAAATGCCCCAAGAACAAGCAGGAACTGAAGACAGTTGCAATAGAGGTCTGGCAGAGCATCACCAGGGAGGAAACCTAGCGTCTGGTGATGTCTATGCGTTCCAGACTTCAGGCTGCAATTGACTGTAAAGGATTTGCAACCAAGTTTTAAAAAGTGAAAGTTTGATTTATGACTGTTAATCTGTCCCATTACTTTTGGTCCCTTAAAAAGTGGGAGGCACATATACAAACTGTTGTCATTCCTACACCGTTCACCTGATTTGGATGTAAATACCCTCAAATTAAAGCTGAAAGTCTGCAGTTAAAGCACACCTTGTTCGTTTCATTTCAAATCCATTGTGGAGGTGTATAGAGCCAAAAAGTTTAGAATTGTGTCGATGTCCCAATATTTATGGACCTGACTGTATACCTAGAACTTTGGGGACCTTGGATTCAGTCTCCAGATAGCACACTGTAGGGACTGGAGAGAAAAGAACATTCAATTTTGGCCGGTAGCGGTGGCTTGTCCGGGGAGTGGAGTGCGGAGCGGATTGGAACGGCTGGAGCAGGGAGGCGGAGAGACAACTCATCTAGACGACAAAAGGTAATGAAAGTAGTAAGGGAGATCACAGGAGTGGATGTAGGGAGGAACACCCAGGAGTGGATGCTGTATTTTTTTTTTTTTCCCTTTTTTTTTTTCTTTCTTTTTTTTTCTTTCTTTAAAACCCCCCCGAATCCTTATATTTTCTTCTATCCTAATTTTTTTTTTTTTTTTGCCCTTTTACTAAATCTCTACTCTACAAATGTAAAATCTTTTAATTTAATTATTAGGAACTCTAATTGTGTATTTACTTATAATTATCACCAAAAAAGGGGGAAAAAATGGCGAGACAACTGGCTAAAAGTTTGTTTATTGACATGAATACTATATTTTAATAACAATCGAAACAATTATCTCAATAATTTCAGTTAACAGATGTTTGCAACGTAATTGTTTACAATGTAACTTAAAAGCTGTTGAATAAAAATATTTGAAACAAAAATAAATAAATAAATAAAATGAAAAATTAAAAGACAGGAAACAATGGAATATACTCAGACTGAACTAATGTGGTAAGTGGGGTTCCTCAGGATTCAGTATTAGATTTAACACAAATAAATGCAGTGACATTTTTAGAAATAGAATAGGTACTTAGCTTCAAATGGCATTTGCCTGTCCAGAATTTTTACAACCCAGTCAAAACTAACTATTGTTATGCTGTTGGGAAGAAAAAATAAACATACATTTTATAATCAAAATGGAACAAATTTAGGGGGACCAGAAATACCCCTGAGATTTTTCCATGTTAGAAAAGTCAGCCTTCCAAAAATCTAAGACTTTTCTTTTTGTATGTTAAACACAAACTTGTAAACTAAAGCACGCTGACTGGTGATCACTAGACCCTCGCATCTACTGATACATCTGAGACTATATCATGAGTATTAAACCCAATAAAGCTTCCTTGACCAATTGTTTAAGTGATGACTCTGGCAAATGATCTAGAATATAATTACTTTTGATTGATCCAGCAATAGAAATCTTCCAGTCCACATTTCACAAATTAAAATCTCCCATTACAACTACCATACCCTTCATTGCCATTTTATTTATTTATTCCATTAGTACACTGTCTAATGTCGCATCTTGTCCTGGAGGCCTATAAATGACACTGTACTTAAAAATGTGCCTATCACTTTCTATAGTCACTCAAAACATGTCAGTATTTTCTAATCAGGAAGGAATTTTTCCCTTAGGAGACAACTGTCAATGTTTCTATGGGTTTTGTTGTTTACTTTCCTTTGCATCAGTTAACAACACACATAATGCAAAGATCAAGGAGATCTATAAAGGTTGGACTTGATGGACTCAAATTCTTTTTTCAACCTCAATTACTTTGTTATTATCATTTTCAGCATTAATTTCATTATTAAATTGTGTATTTCTCTTAACATACAGTTTGTGTAGGTCCAGATTAATTTAATTCAATTTTATATTTATCATTAATTTGCTTCTTTTTTTATTAGTGTTGAAATGATAATGTACAAATTCAGTCCTAATTGTCTATAAATAAGTATGTTATTGTAAGTTCCCTCTGATTTTTACCATAGCTACTTTCATATCAGGTGGACTTGAGTGAGAATATTAGTTCCTGATAATTCTGCTGTTCAATCATTTGCATATGATTCTACTACTTACAGAATTTGATTCATATTTAGGGAACTCTCTTCAAGATCGATGACTCTCCCAAGTTATTCTAATTGTCTTTCCAGAATTTCACATTCCCTTGTTGATCTCAGAAAGCAATATTTTAATTTAATTTTTTATTAGCTATTCATTGATTCATTGATTGATTTGAATTGCAAAATATATTTTATAATGTATATTGTTAATGGATTATATGTTATGTTGTATTTAATTTACATGTTTTTGGATTTTGATCTTTCATTACTATGTTTGACATTCTATACAATTTTCTATCAGAAATGTTAAAAAGACTAACTTGTTGGGCCATACTGTTCGCACTAAGGGGTAAAGTGTTGGAAAATACCTGAAGTACATAATATTATCAATTGAATCAAATGTATCCTAAGATTTGACAGCTACAGGAGTCCTCCAATATTTCATCCTTTCAGTAAAATAGCCCATTAATTATATTTGCTTAGACATGTCAGTGTCAATTTATTTGATTGTGACAATATACATACATTTTTATAATTTTCTTCTTGCTAGACTGTATGCACGCATCTTTCAGTCACACTGTCACTCGCAGAAGTTATTTTCCTTTTTGTATATTTATGTACTAAACTTTGGAGAAATAAAGCTTTTTTTTCATTGGAATCGTTATCATCCATGTGATTCCATATAATTTATTGCTACTAAAAGTTACCTTTATAATTAGTACGGACTCTACCAATTTTTCATTCAACATTTGACTATTCCATCTTTTGTTATCATTATTATTAGTAGTATTTTATCATTATAATTTTATCATTATTATTTACTATTTATTCATTTGATCACAAACGACTTACACACATAGACCCACTTCACCATTTTTTCTATACCTGGAGAGAAGACTTGACCACCATACCACTTGGGACATACACCGGATAGTATATCAGTGATTTGAAATACAGTATCTCATATTATCTTGAGGTTATCCCAGGTGAGAGTTTAGCATTTCTAGTTTCTAATATTCCTAATTCTTTATTTAATTTGTTGAATTATCTGCACTAGGTGTCGTGCACTTTCTCCTACCCTCCCCTTCTTTTTTCGTTTCAACTTATTTGAGTTTAGTGCATTTTCCACATTGAAACTGTAACTTTAGAGCTGATTAAATTACAGTGCCATTCTCCAAAAGAAATATAACAGGTACTTTGCTTTGAATGGTATTTGCCTGTCCAAAATTTGTACAACCCAGTCAGAATTGTAGCATGTGTTGAATAAATCATCTATTGTTGATCAAATCACTAAAGTAGGAAATTATTCTAATAAAGACTAACTCTTTAACTGAAGCCAGTTCTAACTTCATGATCTATTTCATTTTTTTTTGGAAAGGACAATTGATTTTTGGTTCTGCTGATACTGAAGAGGTTACTATCCCCAAATATATTTACACATGGCATGCTCCATCACCCACTGTAATTCATCCATCACATTAAGATACAAATAATAACTCTGTCTGTCAGCAACATATGAATAATTGTCTTCAGTATTTTTCCCATTTATCTATTAACTGCTCCATTGGTTTTCTCTTCCCACCCCTCAAAACTTTATATATATCAGGCAATAAGTAAAAAGAATAATAGCTTAGATATTTTGTTGATTGCAGGTACTCTGACATAATTTACCTAATGCTCCTTCAAATTTAAATCAATCTGAACATTTTCTAGAAATATTTAATTTACTTTAGATCACTGAATCTACTTTTTTATTTATAGACAAGTGAATAATTATTAAGTGAAATGAACGGGTGTCACACAGACTGCCTAGAAAAACCTCTCTCTAGAGGATTTCGCAGTCTGGGGAAGTTGATTGCCAGATATCCTTGGGGGTTTATAATCATACCTATTATTCTATCTGTTGGGTTAGGGATGGGCTTTCATTTTCTTGAGCAAAGACAGAGCAATGACTTAGAGTATCAATTCACTCCAAAAGAGGGTCCTGCGAAAAGAGAGAGAAACTTCATTAGGATGCATTTTCCCATGAACGACTCTGAGCAGTTCTCTATTCTACGGTTGTATACTGAGGGCTCCTTTGCTTCTCTCATCATCGTAACCTCATCACAAAATATTCTGACATGGAAAGCTTTTGAGGAATTGCAGAAATTGGACACAGCTGTGAAAGGTTTGAGCTTAGAGTCAAACATTAGTTTTCAGCAGTTGTGTGCACACCACAGTGGTTCATCTTGTCTCCCAGCAAACCCTTTGCTTGATTTGTTGTTGAACAACACAGAGAAGATCAATGTAACGTATCCAGTATTCAAGAATAAAACGTACCTGGGAATGTACCTTGGAGGTGTGACTCTGGGACAAGAAGACACTGTCCTTGAAGCCCAAGCCCTCAGGTTAGTGTATTACCTGAGAGAGGACACAGCCCAGGACCAACACAATAGCCGGCTCTGGCTAAACCACTTTATCACAGCCATTCCCAAGCAAATAGAGGAATTACAGCTGCAATCTATAAAGGTAAATATATACAAGAATCCACTGTGCTTAAGTTAGATATCATACACACCTTTCTATAACTAGCAATGAAAATCTATCTATGCATTTGATAAATTAATAAATTATTCTTATTAAGAATTATGGAGATATAGTTCCATTATTGTTTACAAACACCCTCTTATAATGCAATTCAATGTATTAAGTATACAAAGAACAAGATAAATGTTGGCATAGAAATGTAATACAAATAATTTAAACAGAAATTAAGAATTTAAAAACAGCATTATGAGTCATAATTTGTCATGAAGTGATTTTCATTACATTAATGTGGATTTGTATTTTTATGTTTCAATCATTTTTATTAACTCACAAGTAAATTTATGATAAAACAGAAGTAAAAAAAAGGAAACAGCAAGAAGCTATGACATGTACATTGGTGATGTAGGGAATACAAAAAGTATAAACATCGCATGAAGATGTACATTAATGATTCACACGTGAGCATCACTACCATCCATTTTCCGTTTTCAACAATAAAAATATAAATATAGGAGGGGAAAAGGGAAGGGAAGGAGGAAAGGCGGTTTATCCTTTAATACATCATTTTTTTCTGCTTTTTAAAGCAAATTCTATAATAATAAAGAGCTTCAACTCACTGTTCAGTCCGGTCTCCATTGAGGGTGCCAGGCCTCGTGTCTCCCGACCAGCCTGTCTCGGGCCAACACATGGCAGCCCAATGTATTTTGTTTGTTTTTTATCTAAGATCTAAGCTATGGGTCTGGGAAATCCAAGTTTCCCAGGTGGACAAAAAAATTAGAGAAAGTGTCGGAAACTATGTGCATGAATCTTTCATTAAGCATTGTAAAATGTATCTTGTTGATTATTTCTTTTAGGCCGAGACTGGCATTTTTCCACCTCTTGGCAATATGATTTTTATCAGCTAATTATATATATATTGGAGTAATGTATTCTGGGGTTTAGTTAGGAAGGGTGATTGATCTACCAGTAAACAAAATTCAATGGAGGGTGTTATCTGGTTGCATAAAAGGGCCAATTGAGTTATTTCTGACCATATAACTTGGGTTTTTGGGGAAGTCCACCAAGTATGTATAAAGGTTCCTATATCTGGTCATCCCCTTAAACAGGTAGCAGATTCCTGGGGGTTCACTTTGTGGAGTCTCTCTGGGGTAATATAGGTTCTATGGAGAACCTTTAATGAAGTTTCTAATAAGCTATAGTTATAAGAACCCTTAGCTAGTCTCCGCCTAGTTTGTCTCCCCTCTAATCATGTACTTAGGTTTGTGATATTTGGGCGGGTTATTGAAGTTTTCATATATTTGACCTAGAAGGATTTGTATTTTTACATGGTCCAAAGGTAAAAAAATATTCTCTCAAATGGCATATTGCACTCCACATAATATACATAAACAGTACTAAACACAGTGCCTCTCTATTGACATACTGTTTAAAAAGGGTTTTGGTATCAGACCACAAATTGTCCTTGTGATTCTATCAGTTCAGAAAACTCACTGTATAAAAAAAAAATGTTTCAGTAGATACAAAAGGGAAGTTCTACCAAACTATAAGGTACTCACATGAGAAGGTGAAAATAATAATAAAATGCATAAAACCAAACTTCTTTTTTATTTATGTGGTCCATAGAGTAATTTGGATCATGAAAAAAAATAAAAGAATGTTTAAAGTTTATAAGAAACTAATACAGAAGTCATTGTACTAGAAAGTATTGTTTCATATGCTCTAGTCCATTGCAGCATATAGTTTTACAATTACCGTATAAGCCGAGTTTTTCAGCCCTTTTTTTAATGCTAAAAAGGGCCCCCTTGGCTTATTCTCTGGTCACTCTCCCCCTTGTGTCTCTCTAACCCCCCCCCCCCGTGTCTCTCTAACCCCTCCCCTGTGTCTCTCTACCCCCCTGTGTCACTCTAAACCCTGTGTCTCTTTCCCTCCCCCCTCCTCATCCTCAACCCCCCTCCTCATTCTAAACCCCCCCTCCTCATTCTAACCCCCCCTCCTCATTCTAAACCCCCCTAAATACCTCCCCCTCTCCCTTTTCCCTCACTTACCTGCTTCTGCTCTGGCCTCCGCTCCTTCTTGACCTGGCGCGCATGTGATGTCACATGCTCTCCACGTCATTAGCATATACCGGGTGCCGGCTTGAGGAGGGAGGATGAGGCTGGGGGGATTGAGGAGGGGGGTTGAGGAGGGAGATTGAGGAGGGGGGTTAAGGAGGGTGTTGAGGATGGCGGGGTTGAGGAGGGAGGATGAGGAGGGAGGTTGAGGATGAGGAGGGAGGTTGAGGAGGGGGTTGAGGATGACGAGGGAGGTTGAGGATGAGGAGAGGGGTTGAGGAGGGGGTTGAGGTTGAGGAGGGGGGTTGAGGTTGAGGAGGGGGGTTGAGGTTGAGGAGGGGGTTGAGGAGGGGGGGGTTGAGGAGGGGGTTGAGGATGAGGGGGTTGAAAAGGGGGGTTGAGGATGAGGAGGGAGGATGAGGAGGGAGGTTGAGGATGAGGAGTGGGGGTGAGGAGGGAGGTTGAGAATTAGGTGGGTGATAAGGGAGGGGGGAAGAGACACAGGGAAGGGAGAGGGGAGAAGAGACACGGGAGAGAGAAGGGGGACACAGAGGGCACAAGAGGGACACAGGGGGCAGCACATTTCCCACCCTCGGCTTATACTCGAGTCACTCATTTTACCCAGTATTTTGTGGTAAAATAGGTGCCTCGGCTTATACTCGGGTCGGCTTATACTCGAGTATATATGGTATTAGATACAAGGCAGAAAAATTGTTAAGTCATCTGCTAAGACCACTCAGAATTTTCAGATAGTCCACCAAGACCTGAACAATATTCAGATTTGTAAATTATTGATCTAATCACATAGCATTTTTAACCAGTGAAACAAACTGTCAATTAACAAAATGTGGCAGCTCTCTGTCTTTTTGTAGATAGATAGTAAATAGTAAAATAGATAAAAAATCTAAAACCTAAAAAATAAGCTTTTCTTTAATATCAAAGAGCAATTTTAGGCATCACAGAGCTTTCCTAATTTGACAGTTACTCGTCCATATTTGTGTTATATTTTTGTCACCTAATTGTGTCAACAATTCAAGAGCTGTCTCAAGACCCAATCAAACTGTGCAAACTAAGCTGTGACAGTTACATTCATGTTCTTCTATGTTCTACAGCAGCTCACATGACTTAACATACAGAGGTTTTGTAGCAATAAAAGGCAAGTACTAAAACTTTTACATATATTCAGTTGTGCCCAAAAGTTTGCATACCCTTGCTGAAATTGTGAATTATTAGCATTCATTTTGAAAATATGACTGATAATGCAAAAAAGAAAAAATGTGTTTTATTGGAGGATAGTGATCATATGAAGCCATTTATGATCACATATTTGTTTGGCTCCTTTTTAAATGATAATAATAACAGAAATCACCCAAATGGCCCTGATCAAAAGTTTACATACCCTTGAATGTTTGGTCTTGTTACAGACACACAAGGTGACACACGCAAGTTAAAATGTCAATTAAAGGCTTTTTAAATTGCAATTAGTGTTTGTGTATAAATAGTCAATGAGTTTGTGGATGCACTGAGCATACTAGATACTGAGCCATGGGAAGCAGAAAAGAGTTTTCAAAAAAGCTGCGTAACAAGGTAATGGAACTTCATAAAGATGGAAAAGGATATAAAAAGATATCCAAAGCCTTTAAAATGCCAGTCGGTATTGTTCAATAACTTATTAAGAAGTGGAAAATTTGGGGATCTCTTGATACCAAGGCCTCTGTTGAATCCTGGATGCATTCATGATCATTTAGACAAAGTTGTATGTGTGAGAGGATTGTTTACGACTCTGGAGAGTTGTAGTTGCATTTCTTGAAGCAAGAAGTCTGCTTCTGATCCAGTGAGAAGGAAAGGGTGTAGTGTAATTTCCAATCTTATCCAATCTGTTACCTGTTCCCTATTCCCTCACCCTTTGTTCCTCTGATCTCCACAAACACAGATCTCCATCATGCAACTCTCAGTTTGATGTAGCAAACACAAGATGGATTCCTGCACTCATAAACAGTCTTTCACAAAAAATATTTTATGGGATGGCTTACACAGCTGCTAATATTGTTAGTTTGGAACTTACTTGACGGACAAGGGTCCTTCTAACTTGAACTGCAGTGGTTATATTGTATGCAAAACACATTAATATATATATTTTTTTTTTTCAAACACATGTGTACCCATAGGTTTTATCTTTGATTTTTTTTTTTTTTTATGTAACGCAAATACAAATAACCAAAATCCATTTTTACACTTCCTCTTTTCTGGCAAGGCTAAGGGGGATGAAAAATTCCACTTTTTATCTATTTTATTATAGCTGTAAATTATTTTTCAGGAAAAAAACATTTAATGTTTTTATGTAAAACATACTCGGCACATAGAACATTTTGGACTACTATGGCCCTTTAATATGCTGTATAGAGGAAAAGTGATAAAAACCTTCCGCTATATTAAGGGATTTTATAAATTTCATGAGCGAATAGTTTTTTTCAGAAAAAGGAAACCTAGAATAATTAGTTATGAGTTCAAGTTTGAGAGCAATAGATTTAGGGGTAATACACGTAAGTACCACTCTACATGAATGGTGGGTGGTAAGTGGTAACTTTCTCCAAGCAGAGGTCTATTGGACATATACAGCTAGTTAAGTTCAATTGTTTCTCCATTATGTTGAAAGTTTTGCTGTACTTGCACAGAAACATAAGTTTCATGGCAGATATGAACTGATAGGCCAATGTTCTCTGCTGATTTTATCTACCTAAGTACATTGGCTTGAAGTCACACAGCAAAAGTCCCAGTTATTTTAGAAATGGACATTTTAAAATAAAATTACAACTGGTTTATGATAAACATTTTGAGTTGAAATGTTAGATAAATGAGCTTAAAGTTTGTGTAGTTTAAACATACATTACATGAAAAAGTCCTTCTAATCTACTAATTAGCTTGTTTCACGTCATTAATTATCTCCCATGGGGGAAGTAAACCACAAGGGCATGCCCAAAAGTTATCCCTATACATGTATATCAGAATAAATGTAAGGTCCTACATTTTCTTAAATTTTAATACTTTATCATTATTCATATCTAAATGTATAGAGCTACAAACTGGGCATGCTCATATTTTTTATAACTCTGCAAGATATAGTTAATCAAGTGATATAAACACTTTAGGAGAGTAGGGGGACTTTTTTATGTAGTTTATGCTTAAAAGCACAGTTTTCAAACTCCATTATCTAACACTTCCAACATTTTTTTAGTAACACCAAACTGTAATTATAGTTATTTATCTGTGTACTTTGTGTCTTTACTTTCTGCAATAACTTGGACCTGTACTATGGCAACTTAAAAAAAGTATTATGTATATCCCAGTTATTATTGAGTACTTTAAATATCTTTAATTTAATTTTCCTTATCTCTCACATAAGCCACATCACCACAAGTGAATTAATCCATGACCTTGCCAGGCTTTTAAATAAATAAAGCATGTCTTCTGACCCAAATATTATATAAAAAGGGGAACCACCTGCACAACCACATAAACCTTAAGCATAGATTTTAATAAAATATGGATGAGGTGCTACTGTATGAAAATAATAAATTCACATGCAAAGCTAATCATACTAAAAAAAATGAAATGAAAATATAATTACAAAATATATTATTTAACTTTTATTAAGATCAGTTAAAGTTTGATACACTGTGAGTAATCAGGAAAAACAAACATATCCATATATGAGTAGGAATGAAAGTCTAATCCGGCTAGCCTACATTGTTTTATATGATCCGCTTTTCTAGCCAGTGTCATATTGCTCAAAGAGAGAGTGATCTACATGTTCTTATAACAGGGTATCAAATAGAAACAAGTATATAATGGAAACAGTCTTAAACATAATAGAACAAAATATATTATGAAGATAATCACTGTAGTGGGAGGCTATTATGATTGTATCACCAATGAATAGGTTATAATAGTAATTTGTTGTTCATTCCTTCAGTTGTGTCTGACTCTCAGTGACATATGGTCTGCAGCATTCCAGGCGCATCTAACTGTGTTTCTGGTTGTGCCTATCCATATTATTTTATTGGCAAACATAATGGAGTTGGTTGCCAGTTCCTTCTCCAGTGGACCACTGCCCATAATGGGTGACTCTACTTGGTTTAGCTTGGTTTAGCTCACAGCTTTATTGAGGTACACAAGCCCCTTTACCACAACAAGGTAGCAATCATGAAGGAGAATAGTAATTTAGTAAAGTCCAACTCAATGGTGGAGCTATACTTTCAAATGTAAGCAATATCGCTGTATAGCTTTGCCATTGAAATGCTCCACCCTCTTACACTGTATCATTTGAGCAACACTTTCTACCGCGCCTTGTCTCAGATGGAGACCTCGTGCTAATGGGTAAGGCGTCCACGTGACTGGCTATATTATATCTAGTTGTGAGAGTTATAGTCCATGATTGCTGCACCCCCTTTGATGTTGGGGAACCAATTACCAATTGACTTATACTTGGATATGTTTGTTTTTCCAGATTACTAAGTGTTTCAGATATTAGCCTGTCTTGATAAAAGTTAGTAATGTTATGTGTTATGAGTGTTTTTTAGGGTATGCTTTCTAGGTGAAGCCAAGCCAAATATTGCAATACTTCAACATGGTCCTTTTTTGTTTTAATATGGGGCTGTTGCAGATATCTTATTGTGCACTATGTTATATCCGGATTATCAATAACATTTATAATGTGATATCAACAGCTTAGTATGTAATGTAACACTGAACAATCAGCTCACTAAGATATTTTAATAAAAGGTGTCTTTATTTCCTTTGCAGGTTTATTATTCTACATCTATTTCTCTACAAAAGGAGTTTGAAGAAAATACAAAGAGTGTGATTCATTTTTTCTATATCACCTTCTTAGTGACTGTTATCTTTTCAATTATGTCCTGTATGAGGTGAGAACTGTTTTTTTGGATATTTTATAATCAGAATTTGGTTTCCCTACATAGTGAAAATCACTAAGAAAAGTGTCAAAATCGCCAATAATATATTTTAATGGAATAATTATTCTCCTAGAATAAAACAGGAGAAATTATTTCATTAATTTGTACTATTATAAGTGACTGTCGTCCAGTAAAAACTTTAAATATATAACACAAGCAGCTATGTAATCCAAGCAGATAATTAATTAAAACAATTAATTGTTTTATAATAATTTAACAGGCTCAAGTAGTGTATTAGGCCTGCCAGCTGTATATTTAGGCTGAGGCCTAGGCAAGCACATTTTCAGAAGACAGCAGGCTGCTCGAAGATGCAGGGACAGTACCATAGAATAATATATTCATAGGCACAGAAATGCATATTTGTAATGACATTTCTATCTGACAGTGTACCTGATACTTTCTAATATACATAAACCCTTGGGATAGGAGTAGTAACCGTGGTTGAAAAATGAAAACATGCAGCAAAGAATAATTGTACATAAAAGTTACAAAATGAAACACCTAAAACCGTATTTTGCTTATTATCAAGTTTAACTATTCAAAAGACCAAAAAGAAAAAAAATTCACCATATCAGCCATTTAATAATTATGAACAGCCATACTTATCTTATGAGCCTCTGAAAAGCACTTACATTTAGTAACAATTTTCTATCTATGGTCAAAATTCACCAAACTTTGCAAGGGCTACGAAATGTCTTTACTGTATTATTGCCATTGCAGACTCAATTAAAGGACCACCTTGGTTCATTTACAAGTAAAGCTCATATGTTTGTTTGCTGGGCATAGTCTATTAAAAACAGTAACAGTAAAATAATTAAAAGCAAACATTGTTTTAACTTTTAAACTGTCTGTATTTGCCTCAAGCAAAGCTGTATATTTCCTTCTGTGTCTCTTAGGGGTGTGGTCAGCTCTTCCAATATGCTGGACTAAAAATACTGACTAGTCTAGGTTCTGCTTCAGACTGAATATGCTCAGATATTATAGACACAGGTAGGAGGAGATATGAAGCTCTGCTTGAGGAGAAAACAGACAGTTTAAAAGCTAAGAAAATAGTTTACTTTTATTTATTTTAAACTGCATACTGTTTAAAAAGCCTATTCCCAGCAAACAAACATATGAGCTTTATTTGTAAATTGCGGTTCCAGCAAATATTAGATATTGTTTGCATATTTAGTCTCTCTACATCTCTCTACTATATATAACACAAACAATATAGCTCTAATTGTTTATTTATTTTTCCTTTGTTTTTTTTCCATAAGATTGGACAATGTGAGAAACAAAGTTTGGGTAGCACTGTTTGGAGTAATTTCCCCTGGGCTAGCTATATTGACCAGCTTTGGACTTCTCTTATACTGTGGGGTACCATTTACCATAACAGTTGCAAATGCACCATTTATCATTTTAGGTAAGTATAAAAGCATATCCCACCTATTATGTATTACTATTATTAGTATGTTTAATTTACAAACAATAATTAATGACTACTGTCTCACATATATGAATATTGTACGTCCAGTAATATTAATAAAGTAACTGTAAAATATATAGAAAATATTGTTTTGTTTTATATTTACAAACTACAATAGCAACACATAAGTATGTAGCTCAAAATTAAAAGATACATACCATAATATCAACTAGAAAACAGGCTTTCTTTAATTATATTTATAGTTAACTAGTGACCTGCCCATCAAAAATGACGGCATAGAGTTATACATTGTGTTTTCTGTCTGTTTATGTACTGTTGTTTGTATCTTTCCCTCTCTCTCCCTCCCCTGGGCTTTTTTGCCCCCTCTCCCTCTCCTGTGTCCCTTCCCCCTCCCTCCTCTTTGTCTCTTTGGCCTGCTTTTACTCCCCTGTGTCTCTTCCCCCCTCTCTCTTCCCTGTGTCTCTTTTCCCCCCTTTCCCACATGTTTCCCCCCTGGGTCTCTTTCCATCCTCTCCCTCCCCTGTGTCTCTTCCCTCCCTCTCCCTCCCCTGTGTCTCTCCCCTTCCTCCCCTGTGTCTCTCCCCCCCCCCTCTCCCTCACCTGTGTCTCTTTGCCCCCTCTCCTGTGCCCCCCACTCCCTCCCCTGTGTCTCTTTGCCCCACACACCTTCCCCTGTGTCTCTTTCTTCCCCTCTCTCAACCCTGTGTCTCTTTTGCCGCCTCTCCCCCATTTCTTACCCATGTGTCTCTTTCCCCCTCTCCCTCCTTTGTGTCTCACCCCCCCCCCCCCCACACACACACACACACCCCATGCGCCTTTTGCCATTTACGGGTGGGAAAACATTTGCGGACTTGAGGGAATTGATCAATTTCCACTAGCCTGCAAAGGATTTCCAAATTAAGGCCTAGGGGCTATTTGAGTTTAAATACTTAAATAATACACCACAACATTTCAGATTTTGCAATTTCCTGCCATAAAATATTTTATTTGTATAGATGTCCACCTACACTTTCTCAGTTCAACGTATTTCATTATTTTTCTTTCTATAGGAGCTGGGGTTGATGACGTGTTCATTATCATTTCTTGTTGGCAACAAACCAAAGTGAAAAGTACAGTTGAGGAGCGAATGGCTGACACTTACCAAGAAGCAGCGGTGTCTATCACAATCACTACTCTCACAGATGTTTTAGCCTTCTACTTAGGCATAATGACTCATTTCCCATCTGTGCAGTCCTTTTGCGCCTATACTGGTACCGCTCTTCTGTTCTGCTATATTTACTGTATTACCTTTTTTGGTGCAGTACTAGCTTTGAATGGAAGACTTGAAAATGACAACAGACATTGGCTAATCTTTATGAAGGTGAACAACACCGAACATCCTGATGGTAACTTGGTCTACAATGCCTGTTGTATTGGTGGATCATTTGACACAGTACATGGAACAGAAATTGATCATCCTATGTCAGTATTCTTTCGCAGAGTTTATGGTCCTTTTCTTACAAATTCTTGGACAAAAGTATGTGTGTTTGTTATATATCTTGGATATTTGGCCGGTAGTATTTATGGATGCATTCAGATACAGCAAGGTGTGGATGATCGTAACATGGCCGATTACAATTCATCATTATTTCATTTTTATCATAAAGAAAATTTATATTTTTCAAAGTATGGACCTAGAGTTATGGTTGTAGTTACCAATGATACAAACTATTGGGACAATAAGACTCAAAATAAAATTGAAATGTGTATGCAAGAGTTAGAAAATAATTATTTTATTGATAAGAAGTATTCTGTATCTTGGTTGAGAACATATAGAAGTCTTTCAAATGCATTCAACCTAAATATAACAAACAGAGGTCATTTTATGAGAAATTTAAATATATTATTTACTAATTACTCAGATTACAAACTAGATATTGATAAAGAAGGAAATAAAATACATGCATCTCGTTTCTTCATTCAGACTGTTAATGTAGCCAATGTGGACGATGAGATAAATATGTTGAGAGAATTAAGGCAAATAGCTGCTAACTGTAATATTAATGTAATAGTCTACCACCCAAAATTTATTTATTTAGATCAATATGAAGTAATAGTCCAAAATACTATTCAGAATGTTATCGTGGCTTCTGCTGTTATGTTGATAATCGCATTACTATTAATTCCAGACCCACTATGTTCTTTGTGGGTAACATTTGCAATTGCTTCTGTTATTGTAGGAGTCATTGGTTTTATGGCTTATTGGAAAGTTAATTTAGATTCCATTACAATGACCAACATAATTATTTGCATTGGGTTCTCTGTTGACTTTTCTGCCCATATTGCATATGCTTGTGTTTCCAATAAGAAATCGGATGCAAATAAGAGGGTGGTTGATGCCTTACATTCCCTGGGGTATCCCATTGTGCAGGGAGCCCTATCAACAATATTAGGGATTGTGACTCTTTCAAATGCAGCAAGTTACATATCAAGAACATTTTTTAAAATAATTTTTCTAGTTATAACATTTGGGGCTCTTCATGGTCTTGTATTCATTCCAGTGTTCTTGACCATGCTCAGAGCATGGGAACTACCGTGCAAAAAAGAGATAAAGTCTAAAAATATTAAAAATAGGAACAACAATACATTGTCTGAAACTGTGTTGGGTAAGAGTAATCCAATATGTTTTAAAAACCAGATCAGTATAAGAGAGGAAATGGCTCTGCCAGGATATGCCAATCCAGTACCACATGTCATGAATAATGAGAATGTTTATGGAACCTGCAAGAGTTGGCAGAATGGTGTTGTCTCAGACAATCACCCAAATGATATACTGAAGAACAACAGTGACCACAAAAACAAAGAAATGGAGTACAGAAGGAGAATTGTTCAGCTTTTATTGGAGGGTAAAACAGATCATGATTGTCTTTGATGCAATATTTCATTTTTTTCGAAAAATGAGCATGATAGAAGATATACATATTTCAAAAATATGTCAGGGAAGAAATAGAAAGATATCTTATAAGTAAAATAAGCCAGTGGATAATACCAATTCCATGTATGAATATTTTCCTAAAATTACCTGAATAGAAAGATATATATGCAAAGCAACAAAACAAGTTAAACTTTTATATTTGACTTGTAGAGTAGCTTCAGAGGAGGCCAATAAAAGGGGGGGGGGGGGGTTGGTGGCTCTAGGTGTAGACTTTTTTTGTAATGAACCATTAATAGGGTGCCACTGAGGGTCACAAAGACATATCAAAATAACTTAAGGAAAAGTTCCCTCTTATAGTGCACACCTATTATTCCCAATTGTCTTGAAAAGACATAAATAGATAAACCAAACTTAACTTTTAATAACTTAGTTAAAAACTTTAAAAACTTTAAAATGTATTCAGATGCTGCATTTCTTTCAGGGATTATGTCAATATAACCTACTATGCAAATTAGCACATACTAAATATCTATTTTAACGTTTTTAACTAAGTTATTAAAAGTTAAGTTTTATTTATCTATTTATGTCTTTTCAAGACAATTGGGAATAATAGGTGTGCACTATAAGAGGGAACCTTTCCTTAAGTTCTTTTGAGGTCAATAAATGGAAATATATCTAAGTTGAACTTGAAGAACAATTTATTGGTAACGGAGTAAAATGACTAATAGTAAGTCATCAAGCCTTATTAAATTGCGATTCGGCCAATTGAATAGCGCTCTGTTTAAGCACATAGCATTTTTTTTTTTACAGAAGTTTTTAGTTAGTGTAGACCTTGCTTTTGGATAAAAGGTTACTAACTCAAAACGTCTGTAAAAAAATATGCTATGTGCTTAAATAGAGCCCTACTCAATTGGCCAAATTGCAATATAATAAGGCTGATAATATGTAGCCATGTAGTAGAAAGCAAAAATAAGCCTTTCTTTATTGTATAATGGAATGTACTGTATAATAATAATTATAGAGAATGCTGTGCAGCTAAAAAATAAATCCTGCTGGAATGTAATTGTTAAGGAATACTACTTTTAGGAAATATATATTACTAGTGATTAGATAGTATGATGTATATAGACTTATGAGTATTTAAATTATTTCTGTTTTGGTCATTTTTATTTTACTGTGTTACTATTATTATTTGTTACATTTTATTTAATACAGATTAATACAATTCATATTATGAAAACTGTGAATGTGTTATTTTTAGTGTTGTTTTCTGACAAAAATAAATCTACATTTGTGCTCTAAATGAATATTTTACTTCTTTGGTGTTTAGATTTTATAGTTCATAAAAGGTTGAGTTATCATTTTTTACTTTCAGTATATTTGGGGTGAGTTGAAGAATATTTATCGATGTGTTATAACTGGAATTATTGTTATATGATTTTTGTAGACGCAAAATATATTCCGTACAAGAGGGTAACTGAGTACATAATTAATAACTAGGTACATTTATGTGATGGCACTGTTGCTGGCCACACGGCAATAGCTCAATAGCTGTCCTGTGTTTAAAAGATAAAGAACAACACATGTATATGATTATGAGGTGTTTATTCAAACTAATAAGCACCCATCCAAGACCACTAGCACTGCATGCTAATATGTCTGGTTCTTCTGCAGGATGTCCATCCTGGTGTTGACCTACCCAGCACCAATAGGATGAATTAGACAGGCAAGTTCAATAAGATGCTCCCTTTCCTGTGAGTGATAGTTTTTCATATGGCAAATAGGGTTACAATCTATTTTCAACAGAGCTAGAGCATTTCTACAGTAAAAAGAAGCATTTCTGTTTTATAATTGACCTACTTTGTGCATAAACTGCGCAATACAAAAAACAATGTTTTTTATTAAATTAAAATTGATTAATTGCACCTAACTCAAAAAAAAAAAAAAAATATCCAGGGAGAGTAGATATATAAGTAGAATCTGGGATGAAGTATATATGGTTCAAGATTTGATTCTGGGGTATTATTTCTCTAAAATTCCATTGTTTTTCCTTCTGTGATATGCAGATTTAAGATTGTACTGGTATTGTCAAGTGATTCTATGCCATCTATAGTCTTACTGAAGCAGAATATCAATTAAGTCTGAAATATTGAGAGGATACATTTCACTTCGTATAACGACTATGAGCAATATATTGCTGCATAGTAAATGTAGATCTTGAATAGAAAAAACTTGTCTTACATGATAACTTGGGGCCTCATTCAAATGCGATTTGACCAATTGAATAGGGCTCTATATAAGCACATAGCATATTTTTTTTTACCGAAGTATTTAGTTAGTTAACTTCTATCCAACAGCAAGGTCTTCACTAACTAAAAACATATGTAAAAAAATATGCAATGTGCTTATATAGAGCCCTGTTCAATTGGCCAAATCGCATTTGAGTGAGGCCCTTGGTATGTTGGAGATTATATGGCATACTGGTTGAAGTAACAGGAAACAAAGGGACATTAGGCCTTAGATTTTAGATCCATTCCTTTGAATGTGAAATGAGGTTCAAAACACAAATATCAGACTGATATAATTTCTTTTTCTTACAAACACAACTTTTATAATATATGATATACAGCATTTTAAATGGATGAAATTTTGCACCACAGTGGCTGAATAAGGGATACAGGAAGTCAATGATAAATGGTCATAATATCTTAATTTACCATGTGGAAAATTTCTAGTAACAAAAATAGTAATTAAGAGATTTAATAAAATTATGTATGGAACTAATATCTTCTCTTCAGACCTATCTCCCTCCCTACTAACTCATATCATCAGCTTCCAAATCAACATCTCCTCCTGAGTGTCATGTTAAAACTTAAAAATGAACTTGGCATATACTGAGCTATTAATAATTCCCCTTCTAATACATCCTCAGCACCTGAAGTCACCCTCACCATTCACAATTCATCTACCACACCTGCCATGTCCACTATCTGGGCATTACTCTATACCACAATCTTTCAATTCACCATATCTAATCACTCAACAAATGCTACAGATTGCACCTAAATAATATCTCCAAAATCCAAACCTTTCTTGGTATGGACACATAACATAAACATCACCTGTCCTGCTCTGATTATTACAACTCATTCCTAATTAGCCTTCCTCTCATCT
This sequence comes from Discoglossus pictus, assembly GCA_027410445.1. NCBI lineage: Eukaryota > Metazoa > Chordata > Amphibia > Anura > Alytidae > Discoglossus > Discoglossus pictus. Next base: position 394,235,815 of record CM050166.1, on the reverse strand, counting down.
CAACTCTCCCCTATCCTAATCCAATGTTTCTGTTTTTTTATTCCGTATATTTTGCTTTACACCATCAAAAACACTGGCCCACACAAAACCTGAAATAAAAACATAAATGCCCTTCCATGATGCAAAACCAACCACATTACAAGTGGTATCCATAACAAAAAAACAAAGTGAGAGGGAGAAAATGATGGTGAGAATTCTGTAAAATGTACGTCCTCTTCTCCGGAACCTATATTTAGGATACCAATAACAGTACAACCATCAAAGTCAAAGAAGGGGAACATACCTACCTCTCCTGGACAAAAAAACTCTCTTAACCACCCGAGTTTCAGCAACTCAAACCAAGGGAGGGAGAGTAAGAGAATATCCTCAAATAGCAACTATGGGAAAATTTTCCATGGCATATCAGATAAGGCCGGGCAGCCCAAATAGAAGGGTATCGCATCAGTAAAGCGGGGTTATGATGAGTGCATGAATTAGGATTATTGTAATAACCTGTGTGAGAAAGGGACTAGTTTTGGAGATGTCAACATTGAGCAAATGATATAAAGTGGGAGATATAATAGAGCTGTCTGAGTGAAGACTAACACCAGGGCAAGGGACAGATGTTGGCATGATTTGGTGTTGTCCAGAGGGAAATGTCAGGTGAAATAATTGAGATGGATGAGTGAATGAAGTAACAGCTGTGTCTTGGAGTTGCTAGTGAGGGGACATCTAGAAGGAAATGGCAAAGGCATGTTGTGACACATATAGGTGATCATCAGAGAGATAGTTTTTGGTATAGTCAGATTAAAGGTAGTACTGAATCTTAAAGAAGCTTGTCAGAAGCTTGTTAGTTGAAAGGGGTTTTCAACTAAGTAGGAGACATTGGAGAAGGAGTTAGAGGGGGGAGATACAAGTAATAACAAGGCTGTGACAAAGAATCTAGGGAAAGAAGAGAAGAAGAAACATATATTTTTTAGTTAAAAAATACTTCATATGTTTGTGAAATATGTAAAAACCATTAGCCACTACCTAACTCATGAATATAAAAGTAGTTTGAGAGAAAATTGTGCTGCCAGCAAATTATATTAGTGTCTAGGGGCTGACATGTTTGTTATGCTTCTTTACAAGTGCATGAGGGGGCAGATTTAGAGTAGAGAAGGCAGGATGTTCTCTTTGTAGTGCAAATACCTGTTTTATTTATGGTAAATACTATAGCTTATCAATAGGACATTGATGAGTCCTATTATTTTTTTTACTTTTCTACACGTCACTATGTAGAGCAGGGGTCACCAAACTTGGTCCTGGAGGGCCGACCCAGGCCTGGATTTGTGGATATCCTTGCTGCAAACAGGTGAGTCAATCAGGATGGCTGAAGAAACAAGATTCTCACCTGTTTGCAGCAAGGATATCCACAAATCCAGGCCTGGTGCGGCCCTCCAGGACCGAGTTTGGTGACCCCTGATGTAGAGCATAGTGTCCCCTGAAATAAAACTTTATGAAGCTATCTCTCTGTTTATTCACACTTACAGTATAAGTACACACATTACCTGACATATACATTGTTTTCCTCCAGCACTTTTTTGGGATACTGGACAAAAACTTTCATATGATGTGTGTGGTGCCAATGTGGGACACCTGAGGAATCTTAGTGTAGGCGCCAAGCCTGAATAGAGCCTGTTAAAATGAAGATTTTTTACACAAATGTACACTCTTCAAAAACACATAAATTATTTTCAAAACTATAGTTGTCGTTTAATTTTTTTCCTGTGGAGCTCTAATCTTAAAATACAGAGGCAGGCCTCTCATACTAATGGATTTATGATTCTTTATAAATCAAATTTTCCACAGCATGTGGTCGCGTGTCAAGCGTTTAAATAGATTACAGGTCATAATATTAAATAACTCATTTATTTTGCTTTACATGTCACCTGCCATTTTACTGGTTGTAAAGTGTTGCTTGCCCAAATGATAAGCTGATTGGAGCGATTCCAAGAAGAACAAAATGCTAAATTATTAAATGGTAAATATTTGACAATTTTATTGAGTTATGAGTCACGTAGCATTAGCAAAGTGGATTGTGGAAGCTGTCTGTAAATTAGCAATGTTATCTGCACTTATGTCAATTAACTTGTTATGTTTGTGGTTAAACATCTGTTTTTAAGGATGAGCCATTTTATATTTTGTATTAGTTTAAGTTATAATTTTCACTGTGTTATCAAGCTATACAAAATCATGTTTTCTACTTCAAGTAAAGGTTTAAACATAAATGTGTTAGACACTCCTTCAATCTTCATAGTAATTATTATTATTATTGTATTATTATCCTTTATTTGTCCATGGCTCTTTTCAGGGGTTAAGACAAGGCAAAAACAATTTTAACACATTGCAAAAGATTGGAGGACCCTGCATTTGGGCTTAAAATCAAACATCTTTGTTGTTGTTGTTGTTCAGTCGTGTCCGACTCTCGGTGACTATATGAACACATCACGACAGGCACATCTGACTGTGTTTCTGGTTGTGCTTATCCATATGATTTTCTTGATAAAGATACAGGAGTGGGTTGCCAGTTCCTTTTCCAGTGGACTGCGATTTGTCTGACCTTTCTGCTATGACCTGCCCATATTGGGTGACCTTACACAGCTCACAGCTTCATTGAGCTAAACAAGCCCCTTCACCACAACATCATACCAATCCAGAAGGGGTAAAGCTTTAAATACATTATAATTAAAAAGTGTATGTAATAAAAAGTACTTTTTAACAACTGAATGTCGATTAAAAAAAATCTGTGCAAAAGTTTGCAATTTCTACCTATCAATCAGGCTTTCTAATCCAAGGATAGTGTGATATTCTGAATTGATAATTATTTTCACTTTAAAGTAAAAAGGCTAAGCATGTGCACCAGTATACTACCCCAGAGAGTCATTAGCCTAATCAGCCTAGTTATCAGTCTGGATGTCTCATTCAATTGCGATGCGGCCAATTGAATAGGGCCCTATATAAGCACAGAGCATATATTTTTTACAGAAGTTTTTAGTTAGTGAAGACCTTTCTTTTAGATAGAAGTTCACAAACTAAAACATATCTGTAAAAAAAAAGTATGCTATTTGCTTATATAGAGCCCTATTCAATTGGCCCGAATCGCAATTTCAAAAAGGCTGCAAGTCAGTAATTAGCAACTTGCAGCAAAAATCACTTAACAGAATGAGACAAGTCTATTCTGGGTGGATCAGAAAAGCTGTTTGGTAGATTCAGAATGACAACTTCAATGTAAATTTACTGTAAGAAATAAAATAAAAAAACAACAACTTATATTTCATTAATTTTTAAACAAATAATAATACATAACCATAAAAGATAACAGTACAAAATAGTTAAATGTTACATTGCATTACATGACAAAATTGAGATTAACAGCCTTATTAAATTGCAATTTGGCCAATTGAATAGGGCTCTATTTAAGCACAAAGCATATTTTTTACAGAAGTCTTTAGTTATTGAACTTCTGTCAAAAAGAAAGGTCTTCACTAACTAAAAACTTCTGTAAACAATATGCTATGTGCTTATATAGAGCCCTATTCAGTTGGCCAAATCACAATTTAATAAGGCTGTAAATCATGCCTTAATCTCTGTATGTTATTTTTAACCTTACATACATTTTTTTCCTTTTTTCACCCTTCACTTCACAAATACCAACTATACATATATCAAACAAATTAAACTATAATAAAAAAGTGTTTTTCTACACAATACTAAAAAAAAACATTCAGTTCATTCAATTTGACAAATTATTAACGCATCTCCAAAAATTTGAATTTCTTCCAATTAACTAATACAATTAAAACTACAGAAGTTGCTATAGAATTATTCCAGCAAAAAGGACTCACTGTTCACGTTGCCCACCTAATCATAACATGCAATTATTTACAAAAAAAAAACAAATATGGGGATGCCATAAAAGATCATGCCGCATAACTATAGGATTAGGAACAAACACATGGCTGTCTGGATCATGACTTGACTTTAAAACAGCATTATTTTTTATATATTCATGGAGCCATCAACACACAACAATAGCATTTTGTCAACATGAACTTAATTTGAACAAGAACTGTAGACTGGAACAACTATATGAGGGAAATATGTGCCTCCTCATTGCTGAAAAATCCATTTATAATAGGTGGACCAGTCAAAATCAAAGAAAGCGTATTTTCCAGAAGAAAAAATAACGTAGGCAGAATTCTACCCCAACAATGGGTCTTTGAAGGAATATGTAGAGTAAATAAATAGTACATCTGTGTTCACATTTGAATGTCTAAAACAAGTTAAAAAACGTGTTTCCAGCTTAGAATTCAGAGAAAAACAGTTATTACACTGCATTCTGGGAAGCTGAGCAGGGACATGCAATTGTGCCCACAAATGCCTAGCTCTTCCATCCATAGCCCATTTTAAGCCTGGCTTCCTTTAAGCTTATGCCTGTTGTAATACACAGCTTTTATGCAAAGCCAAGGTAGGATTATACACAAGCTGGGAATCCTATCCAAGCACAGTGGTTTCAAGCTTACTGGCTATCATAAGCGTGGAAAAGGAATATGTAGAAACACAAAAAGCATTCCTAATAGCTGTTCCAGAACGCACAGCCAACACCTTAATACCAATCATTAAGGAACACATCAAACCTGACACAACCATCTTATTGGATGATCCGCCTATCACAGGAAGACTATACCCACTTACAAGTAAACCATTCAATTAATTTTGTCAACAAAGACACAGGCGCCCACACACAAAGTGTTGAATCGATGTGGAGAAAAGCAAAGGCAAACAACAAAGCACGTTGGGGCACGCATGGAAGTATGCTTGATTCCTACCTCTGCGACTTTATGTGGTGCAAGAGAATAAACAAAGAAGAAGACCCACTTGCAAACATTTTAGAAGATATAGTTCAGCATTCACCACCAACCACATGAATATTTCTGTAAATAATTCAACTTAAAAAGTTATTAAAATTGTTTTATATGTTCATTTCCCATGTAAATTATTTTTCAGTTAAAATGTCTTTAATATTTTCTTCCTTACATACTAAAACAATAACCTAACTCTAAACCCCAACCCTAACACCTAACCCTTACATAAAAAACACCTTTTATTAAAACATACTAAAACATTACATACAACACAATAAAATCCCTTTATCCCAGCAGTACCACATTCTAAATAATAGATGACACATGTTCCCTGTGCCCCGTATTACATCATTTTTCTCATTAGATGTCGCTACCTAAAATCAAAACGCGTTTGTGAGGCCAACTGCTAGGCTGGTGGGACTATAACAGAAAAGGACCCAAATCATGTTTATATGAGTTCACTCAACAAGGTAACAGCCATATTTTTTAACAAAATCATCATTTTACAATTGTTGACTATTCATATTTCCATTTTTCCTATATGCCTCTATCATGCACCAGTCTTTGGATTTCCTACAAATATAGTATTCTTGAAAACTCTTCACAGGGTCTATATTTCCCAAGAGAAACTTAATGAAACCCACAGTGAGTCCGCTAAGCTTCAGATGCTGTCACAAACCTGGTTCCTTTATCCACACCTGGTGGACCTGCCCTAAAGCTTAAAAATGGAGAGACGTAATGCGCCTTGCCTAATCTCCACAATCCCAAATTACTACAATTCCTAATGTTGGCAACCAAAAGCCACATTGCCAAGCAATGGGAATCAGAGACACCGAACGAATTAAATATCTTAGCAGACACTATGCCAATATTTGTTAGACCTCAAAAACACCACACAAAAAACAAAAATACAAGTAGAGTGGACTTGCACGGGGGACTCCATGCCCGGGCGCTGGACCCTGTGTATGGAAGTAGCACAAAAAAATATATATAACACAGATCTGAGGATGAGGAAAATATGTTTTGCCTATTATGTGTTCTCCCTCCTTACTTTGTGTTTATTTTGTATATTTGTTTTTATATCCAATACCTACTATACTAGCCAGCTTAATATATTATTGTATATAAAAACTAATTCCTCACGTTGCTTTCTCCTAATAGATTCCCATGTCTTTAATTTCCTAGCTGGAGAGATTCCTGATAACAACCACTCAATCAATATGTGTATATCCTCACTATCTCCCCTATGCAGAGAACATTTTGTCTTAAAGGGCCACTTAATCCAGTAAAATTTGGAACACATTACAGTAAAGATCTCTTGGAAACCATGCTGAAATACTCTTTGATTTTTTTCAAGCAGTTGCATTTTTCACAAAGAATATAAAATCAATTAAATGAAATGAACCGGCGGTCTTGGTACATATTGGTACCAATGACAAAGTTAGTGGAAGATGGATTGTCCTAAAGAATGATTTTAGAGAACTAGGTAATAACCAGTGCCACGTGCTAGCCCAGGGAAGCAGAAGGAGCTTAGGGAGGTTAATGCATGGCTAAAGATGTGGTACACTAAGGAGGGGTTTGGGTTTTTAGAGCACTGGGCTGACTTCTCACTTCGGTACAATCTCTACAGTAGGGATGGATTGCACCTTAATGATGAGGGAGCTTTTGTAGAAGGGGATAGGATGGAAGAATGCTGGAGGAGTTTTTAAACTAGTAGGTGGGGGGAGGGACTAGATATAAGTAATGGGGTAGAAAGTGTAGAGGGTATAAGGGATGAATAAACAACTCATAGGGGAGGAGATGGGGGAGGGGTAGTATAGTCAATAAGGAGGTAGTACTAAGTAATTCAAGTACAGAGGCAGGCACTTCAGAACTACAGACATAACATAAGGTGTATGCTTGCTAATGCCAGAAGCTTGCCAGGAAAAATGGGAGAGTTAGAATTATTAGCAATTAATGAAAAATGGGATTTAATAGTCATTAACGAAGCGTGGTGGGATGAATCTCATGACTGGACTGTTAATCTGGATGGTTATAACCTATTAAGGAAAGATAGGGGAAATGGTAAACGAGGAGGAGGGATTTGTCTGTATGTTAAGCCTGAATTTAAGCCTATAGTCAGAGAAGATATTTATGGTGGACCTAGTGATAAAGCTGAATGTTTGTGGGTAGAGTTAAATAGTGGAGCAGCAAATTCCAAAATAATATTAGTAGGAATATGCTATAAACCCCCAAATATAGCTGAAAGTGAGGAAATACAAGTATTGTTACAGATTGAAAATGCAGCTAAGCATGGGCAAGTTCTAATAATGGGAGATTTTAATTACCCTGAAACAAACTGGATGAATGAGACCAGCAATTCATCTAAGGGGAGCAGGTTCTTGAGTACACTCAGGGATCATTATCTGGCCCAGGTTATACAAGATCCTACTAGAAATGAAGCTATCTTAGATTTACCCATCACAAATAATATTGATATAGTATCAAATGTTGGAATAGGCCAACCTTTGGGAAACAGTAATGACAACACAGTCTCATTTGAAATTGAATTAAAAAAACAATATTTTAAGGGGCCAACGAAAACTCTTAATTTTAAAAGGGTAGATTTTAACGGTCTAAGGGCAGCAATACAAAGTATAGACTGGGACAAAGAACTGGCAGGTAAACATACTGAACATAAATGGACAACATTTAAATCCTTACTAAATATATATACTTATCACCATATACCATGTGGGAATAAAAGTAAAAGGAGAAAATCCCATCCAATGTAGCTTAACAATGATTTAAAGATCAAGATACGGAGTAAAAAACAGGCATTTAAATTATACAAACAAGAGGGGACAGAGACTGCTTTACAGGAATACAAGGAAATCAACAAGGCTTGCAAAAGCACGATTAGACTGGCTAAAATAGAAAATGAAAAATGAATTGCAAAAGAGAGTAAGACTAACCATAACATATTTTTTAAGTATATTAATGGGAAGAAGGCGAGGAAGGAAGCTATAAGAACATTACAATGTGACACAGGCCGTCTGATAATTAGTGACCAGGAAAAGGCAGATGAGCTAAATAGGTTTTTTTCTTTGGAATACACAAGGGAGGTACCAGTGGTTTGGACACGGCAACATAATGGGGCTACACTACCTTTGCCAAATAATTGGTTAACGCAGGAAGTAATCCAAAAGAGGTTGGAAAAAAGAAATGTTAATAAAGCTCCGGGTCCTGATGGAATACATCCAAGGGTACTAAGCGAACTGGGTTCTGTAATAGCCAAAACATTACATTTAATTTTTCAAGGTTCACTCAACACAGGGTCTCTACCAGATGACTGGAGAAAAGCTGATGTGATACCTATATTTAAAAAGGAAGCAAGAGCAAATCCGGGGAATTATAGACCAGTAAGCCTCACTTCTGTAGTGGGGAAGATTTTAGAAGGGTTAATAAGGGATAATATACAAGAATATGTCTATTTGAACAGGATTATAAGTAGGAGTCAACATGGATTTATGAGGGATAGGTCATGTCAAACAAATCTAATTAGTTTCTATGAGGAGGTTAGTAGGAACCTGGATCAAGGCAACTCAGTGGATGTAGTCTTTTTGGATTTAGCAAAGGCTTTTGATACAGTGCCACATGGGAGACTATTGTGCAAAATAAGAGATACAGGAGTTGCAGTAAATATCTGCTCATGGATTGAGAGCTGGCTAAAAGACAGAAAGCAAAGGGTTGTTGTAAATGGAACATACTCTGATTGGACTAATGTGGTAAGTGGGGTTCCTCAGGGTTCAGTATTAGGTCCTCTCCTTTTTAACATATTTATTAATGACTTAGAGGTGGGACTGGAAAGTAGTGTCTCCATTTACGCTGATGACACAAAGTTGTGCAAGGTAATTAAATCAGATAATGATGTGCTTTCCCTCCAAAGGGATTTACATAAAATTGAGGAATGGGCATCTAAATGGCAGATGAGATTTAATACAAATAAATGTAAAGTTATGCATCTGGGAAGGAAAAATAGCCATGCAATTTATAATCTTAATGGAGCAAATCTAGGTGTATCAGATATTGAAAGGGATTTGGGAGTGCTTGTGGACAACAACCTAGGTAACAGTGCTCAAAGCCAAGCAGCAGCTGCAAAGGCAAATAAAATATTAGCATGTATTAAGAAGGGTATAGAAGCAAGGTAAGGAAATATAATTCTGCCACTATACAAATCTCTAGTACGCCCTCATTTGGAATATGGAGTACAATTTTGGGCACCACTTCATAAAAAGGACATTTTTGAGCTGGAAATGGTACAGAAGAGGGCAACAAAACTAATAAGGGGAATGGGGGGGCTAAGTTATGATGAAAGACTAACCAAATTAAACTTATTTTCTCTAGAAAAAAAGGCATCTAAGAGGAGATATAATTACCTTATATAAATACATCCAGGGTCAGTATAAAGATTTGTCAAGGGAGCTTTTTGTGCAAAGAGGTTTTCAACTGAAAAGAGGACATCCCTTAAAGGTTAGAAGTAAAAAGATTCCACCTTAAAGAAAGAAAAGGGTTCTTCACAGTAAGGGTGGTTAATCTGTGGAATTCTCTACCAGAGGAGGTGGTGACAGCGGATTCGATAGATAACTGTAAAAGGGGATTGGATTTATTTCTAATTAAAAAGGGAATTCAGGGTTATCATGGATAATTAGAGAGGCAGTATTGATCCAGGGAGAAGTCCGGTCGCCGGTGTCTGGGATCAGGAGGAAATTGCTTTTTTTTTTTATATACAACTAATTAATTAATAGTTAATCCGTATATTGCAAATCAGAGGAGATCTTAAAAGGTTGAACTTCATGGACTGAAAGTCTTTTTTCAACCTTAAATACTTTGTAACTATGTAAATTTATGTTTACATGAGTCACTGACTGCCCTTAGAGAGACGCACTACAGATCTATGTAGTGAGCAAAAAAAAATATGCAGAATATGGAATGCTGGAGTCACTTAAATATGTCAGTTATAGGTTACATTTTGAGTGCATTCCTGAGTGCAGGGAAGACCTGCTACTAATCAATGTCCTCAACAGCATCTTGGCATCTGTTATTAATCATGAAACAGTAAGAAGGCTACACTTTGTTATGTAAACATACTTAAAACTTTACATTTCTTAGGAGTTACATAGTTACATAGTAATTGAGGTTGAAAAAATACCTTTAGTCTATCAGGTTGAACCTTTTACGATCTCCTCTCATCTGCAATATGCAGATTAATTGTTAAGTGTTCCAGAGGAAGACAAACAGAAAAAGAAAAAAAAAGTGAAACTTAACCAATTGTGCAAAGGGAAACAAAATATTTCTTCCTGACCCCAGATACTGGCAATCGTATATCTCCCTGAATCAATACTCCACAGATTAACCCTCCTTACTGTGAAGAACCCTTTTCTTTCTTTAAGGTGGAATCTATTTACTTCTAGCCTCAAAGGATGTCCACTTGTCAGTTGAAAACCTCTTGGCACAAAAAGCTCCCTTAACAAATCTTTATACTGATCCTGGATGTATTTATATAAGGTATTCATATCCCCTCTTAGACGCCTTTTTTCTAGAGAAAATACGTTTAATTTGGTTAGTCTTTTTTCATAACTTAGCCCCTCCATTCCCCTTATTAGTTTTGTTTTCCTTCTCTGTACTTTTTGCAGCTCTAAAATGTCCTTTTTATGAAGTGGTGCTCAAAACTGCATAACTTTACATTTATTCATATTAAATCTCATCTGCCATTTACTTGCCCACTTCTCTAATTTATGCAAATCCCTTTGGAAAGTACATAATTTTCTGATTTAATTACCTTGTACAACTTCGTGTCATCAGCAAAAATGAAGATACTACTTTCCAGTCCTACTTCTAAGTCGTTAATAAATATGTTAAAAAGGAGAGGACCTAATATTGAACCCTGAGGAACCCCACTTACCACATTAGTCCAATCGGAGTATGTTCCATTTACAACAACCCTTTGCTTTCTGTCTTTTAGCCAGCTCTCAATCCATGAGAAGATATTTACTGCAACTCCTGTATCTCTTATTTTGCACAATAGTCTCCCATGTGGCACTGTACCTTTGCAAACTCTAAAAAAACAACATCCACTGAGTTGCCTTGATCCAAGTCCCTATGTACCTTCTCATAGAAACTAATTAGATTTGTTTGACATGACCTATCCTTCATAAATCCATGTTGACTCCTACTTATAATCCTATCCAAATAGACATATTCTTGTATATTATCCCTTATAAAACCTTCTAAAAGCTTTCCCACTACAGAAGTGAGGCTCACTGGTCTACAATTCCCTGGATTTGCCCTTACTCCCTTCTTAAATATAGGTATCACCTCTGCCTTTCTACAGTCACCTGGTAGCGACCCAGTGTTGAGTGAATCTTGAATAATTAGATATAATTGTTTGGCTATTACAGAACCCAGCTCCATCAGTACCCTTGGATATATTCCATCAGGACCTGGAGCTTTATTAACATTATTTTTTGCAACCGCTTTTGGATTTCTTCCTGCGTTAGCCAATTATTCAGAGAAGGTAGTGTAGCCACATTATGTTGCAGTGTCCCAACCACTGGTACCTCCCTTGTGTATACCGAAGAAAAGAACCTATTTAGCTCATCTGCCTTTTCCTGGTCACTAATTGTCAGACGGCCTGTTTCACATTGTAATGCTCCTAAAGCTTCATTCCTGGCCTTACAGTCTCTTGTTTGTATAATGTAAATGCCTGTTTTTTACTCTGTATCTTGATCTTTAAATCATTGTAAAGCCATATTGGATGTGATTTACTCCTTTTACTTTTATACCCAGGTGGTATATGGTGATAATTATGTATATTTAGTAAGGATTTAAATGTTGTCCACTTATGTTCAGTATTTTTACCTGCCAGTTCTTTGTCCCAGTCTATACTTTGTATTGCTGCCCTTAGACCGTTAAAATCTGCCCTTTTAAAATTAAGAGTTTTCCTTTTTCCCCTTACAGTTTTGTTTTTTTAATTCAATCTTAAATGAGACTGTGTTGTGATCACTGTTTCCCAAAGGTTGCCCTACTTCAACATTTGATACCATATCAATATTATTTGTGATGACTAAATCCAAGATAGCTTCATTTCTAGTAGATTCTTCTATAACCTGGGTCAGATAATGATCCCTGAGTGTACTCAAGAACCTGCTCCCCTTAACTGAACTGCTGGTCTCATTTATCCAGTTTATTTCAGGGTAGTTAAAATCTCCCATTATTAGAACTTGCCCATGCTTAGCTGCATTTCCAATCTGTAATAATAATTACAGATCCTCACTTTCAATTATATTTGGGGGTTTATAACATACTCCAACTAATATTCTCTTAGAATTTGCTCCTCCGCTATTTAACTCTACCCACAAACATTCAACATTGTCTCTAGTTCCAGCATAAATATCTTCTCTGACTATAGGCTTAAATTCAGGCTTAACATACAGACAAATCCCTTCTCTCCTTTTACCATTGTCCCTATCTTTCCTAAATAGGTTATAACCATCCAGACTAACAGTCCAGTCATCCCACCATGTTTCAGTAATGCCTATTAAATCTCATGTATCAGCTAATAATTCTAACTCTCCCATTTTTCCTGGCAAGCTTCTGGCATTAGCAAACATACACCTAATGTTATGAGTCTGTAGTTCTGAAGTGCCTGCCACTATACTTGAGCTACTTAACAATACCTCCCTATTGACTATACTAACCCCATCTCCTCCGACATGACTAGTTAATTCCATACCCCCTCTACACTTACTACCCCATTAATTCTACCTAGTCCATCCCCCCACCTACTAGTTTAAAAATCCCCCCAGCCGTTCTACAATCCTTTCGCACAGCACAGCAGCTCCCTCTTCATTAAGGTGCAATCCAACCCTGCTATAAAGATTGTACCCAAGTGAGAAGTCAGCCCAGTGCTCTAAAAACCCAAACCCTTTCTTATTGCACCACTTTTTTAGCCAAGCATTAACCTCACTAAGCTCCATCTGTCTCCCTGGGATAGCACGTAGCACTGGTAGCATCTCTTAAATCATTCTTTAGGGCACTCCATCTTCCACCAACGTTGTCATTGCTACCAATATGTACCAAGACCACAGGTTCATTTCCAGCCACTCCCAATAATTTAACTACCAGATCCACAACATGCCGAACCCAGGAGACTGCAAACTGTTTGATTGCTGGGATCTGGGTCCGCTACCACCAAAACCTGTCTGTTTCTCTGCCCTCTCACTCCTCCAACAGAACTGTTCTCCCGTCTGTTAGAGGGAACAGATCAATCTCCCATTGCCATTCCTAAATGGACAAATTCAACAGTTTCACTCAACCTGGCAAATCTGTTGGTGTTTGCCAACTCAGAACTGGCATGCCACCTCCTGATGCCCATGCTTCCCCTTGTAACTGTAAACCAGCTACCTCCCTGGACATCCTCACTAGCCCCAGCTCCACTCTCCATGCTAGGCCCATCTAATCTGTGCTCAGTGAGCACCAGCTCCCTTTCCAGTGGAGCAATATCCCTAAGTGCTGCAATTCTCCTCTCCAGTTCTCCAATTTGAGCTTCCAGAGGGGCAACATGCTCACACCTCTCACAGAGGTATGGACCCTGGATCATCTGTTCCAGTATTGCATACATGTGGCAGGATGTACACTGAACTGACGGTTATTAATGTAATAAAAAAAAAAAATTTTTAACATAAAATCATGTGCTCTTTCACTCCATGTAGAGCACTTCCAGCGAGGTAAATTGCCCTTTAAAGACTTCTCAAGCATCTATTATAAATAAGTATTCTTAAATAATTCCAACATAATGTCCAAAATTCACCCAAATACTCCAGCATAGCTTGGAGATTCGATGAAGGTGGAGTAAAACAAGAAGAATACGTTTGTATAACATAAAGGGAAAAAAAAAGACAAAGAAAAAAATAATATATTAGAATAAAAATGTTTTATTATAGTTTATATTAATCTTTACTGGCAAATATATCGAGCAAAGAATAACAATTTTCCTGATTTATAACCATGTACTAAACTCTATATGGCAATTTCTATACATGGAACAACAAATATTACACCTACATGTTTGGCCGATACTTTCTTCTAATAAAAAAACGGAATGAGGAAAAAAAAATGTTTTCATACACTTTTGATTCTGATGCACTCATAATCCATGAAACTAAAATATGCCATCAGTTTTTGCAATTGTGTTACAGTGCCATCTAGTTGGCATAATATTTAATAGGTTCCCACTCAGTTGTATAGAACTAGCCTTTTCTTCTGAAAGGACTACTGAAGAGTTACATTTATTGTATGACCTTATGAATCGTTTGTCTAGATAATGGTCAACATTTTTGTTTATTTTAGAAAGAAAAAAATAAAATGTTTACTTTCTAGCTATTGTATTCTATGTTGCTTTAATGGTTAAAGTAATTTGCCTTTAACAGGATTTTTTTTTGAATCTTTGATAAATAAAAGAACCAATGGAAGCAGATATTCAGCTCTATTGAAGTACTGCCAGGATGAATGGCCATTTAACATCAGAAATAAGAAGAGGAACTCACAGTAGCATAGACGCCAATGCTCCAGGCCAACAAGCAAGACAAAGTGGAGAAGACATAAAACAAGCAGAATCTGCTGAATTGAACATTTCCTTCAAGAATTATTTATGCTCATATCATGGGTAGCTTGGAAAAAAATTCACATAGTTGTGAAATATATAACAAATTACAATGATCCTTTAATTATTCAACATTTGACTTCAAATTACATATGTGTATATTGCATCAGCATAAGTACTTGACATGTGCTTCACAGTATTTAAAATGTATTCTTACGGATCTATCCTGTTATGTGCGTGCACGGGAAGCATCCTGGTGCTGGTGCACTTGCGTCCTCATGTACTCCCTAAGTCCCTAACCCCCAACACCAGTTACTGGCCCTAATACTAAACCTAACCCGAAGTCCCTAACCCCCTACAGCCCTTGCCAGCCCTGACCCCCTACACCACTTACTGGCCATAGCCCTCTTAGCCTAACCCTAACCCCCTAAAAGTAAATTCCTAACCCTAGCCGCTAACCCCCTACACCACTTACCGGCCCTAAATCTAACCCAAAAAAGCCCTAACCACTTATCGGCCACTTAGAGACAGCTACATCGGGACGTCTTCGGCGCGCTTCCCATGCGTGAACATAACAGGATAGGTTCATTCTTACTAAAAGGGTCTAATACAATGATCTTGTAAAATACATATATATATATATATATATATATATATATATATAAAAAAAAACTACAAATATCCTTTATCATAAAACTGTATAAGCAGCCAAGCTGGTCATACAAAGTATTGTATTGTACTATTTTCAAGAAAGATCCAGACTTTTTGCTCAGTCACCTGGATAGGCTTAAAAAGCAATAACCCTTGTGTCATGACAGACAGCCACAAACAGAGCACAGGAATCCCAGCATCCAGGAAAAGAACATTGTTCTATAATTTATGTCTTAACAAGAACAGGATACAACATATTAATATTAAAATACAATGGTAATTAAACAGTGGTGCCACAAAACAATACCACATGATGTAACATAATTAAGATCAGTAGATCTGATGGCCAAATTAATGTAACTACTCAGAAAAGTTGCAAAATAACTGGTTTTAGTATCTTGTTGTTGGTTTTCCTCCACATAAAAGTAAGCAGTCTGGAGGAGGTGCAGAATGAACTCCTGGATATCTGGAACAGAGGTCTAGGTGACCCGGTTCTGCGACCATGCTCATTATATATATCATTTGGTTTAGGCCCCAAGGCTAAAGGGAGCATTAGAGACAATCATGTCACCAGTTGATAAATTTACAATTAATGTAACTTCTCCAATACAACTGCAAGTGAATGAAGAGCTTATGATACTGTATGTTAAAATGTAACACAATCTAACTATGTATGCGATTTAAAAACCTCTTTAAACTGCTTGTAAAAAGGGAAAGCACTCATGCTCTTGTCTGGATCATAGCTTGAGACTTAAGCTTGAATGAACTTCTATGGATGTGTAAACCTTATCTCTGAATACCAGTTTTGCATAGCACATATAGGTTGATGTCCGTTATGAGGTTTTCATGTATTGCCACACCGTAAAACCTGCGTGTGTGTGTGTGTGTGTGCGTGTGTACACATTTAAAACAAAAATACAAAAACAAACAAACATGGTTGCCATAAGATTTCCAATTTATTTACATCTTTAAATATGTTTCATATACTTCAAATTTACACAAGTAGGAATAGTTCTTAATACATTCCCAATTATATGCGATAGACCAGCAGGTAAGTTGCCTAAAGGCTGCAGTACATGGTAGGATCAAACTGTTCATCCAGATTTGCAGCTGAACTCTTATTACAGAAAAAGTTGAAATGAAACACAATACACTTGTAAAAGGCAAATTCTACAACTAAAGAAAGTAATAAAAATAACTTTTGCACTGTGTAACATTGCCAGTTTTTGCTGTGCTCAAGAAACCTTTTTTTCAGCTGCACTGCACAGATTTATAAAAAACATAATATATCACTGAAAGTATTTCCATTTGGCCAGAAACACTGTGGAAATATCTATGGAGCTGCACGATTATAAATGTAGAACTGAAAAACAATGGTAAATGTAACTTGTGAGTTTCATGTTTTAGCCACAAAGTTATTCAAAAGGAGGGGGGGAAAATCTGTAGCCCTTCAATAAAAAAAAAAACTATAATCTGTTCTTAGGGATATTCCACATATCACACTTAACGTATGGATCCTAAGACAGTTTTAATGACAGATATTCAAAAATTTGACCTTAAGTCACACTGTATTAATTTGAACTTGGAGTCATAGAGCAACATTACGGTGAACTGCCCAAGAAATAAGAATATCATTGTGCAATATACAAAGACACATAGCCTTTATTTTTTTTAAATCGAAAATAAATTGGCTTTTGTTGCTTTTTATTAATTTGCTATAAGAGCTGCTTTTGAGCTTTTTGCATTCGTAACTCTTTTGGATGTTTCAGTTACAGATCTCTTTTTTTTTTTTAAGAAATATAACTACCACTACCTGACTAATGCTCTTTTTTAACATTGCTATTATTTTAAATACCTAGCATGTAAGCGGCTTGCAGAGGCTTGTCAAGACCATTGCACATCATGAACATGGACAGCATCTTATACAGAACTCAGTCACTCAAAGCAAGTGCTTACAATGTCTCACAGGCAACTACCTAAATTAACAGGAACAACATGAATCTCTTCGGACGGTAATGAAATATCAAAAAAAACATCTTGATTACGTTATTGCAATATCAAAAAATGCTTAATATGCTGGCACATGTACAGCCTGCATGCAATCCTAGATATGGTATGACCCATAGTGTTATTTACGCAGTGTTTATTTTAAACACATTTCTAAAATGAGATCCCCTATTTTGCTGAACACATTTACTCAAAAATATTAGTCCCATCAGTCTCACAAAACTGCTGATGAATAGTTAATAGCACTTATGGTTCAAGTTGCCAAAGCTGCTCCACTATGGTGTCCACAAATATCTGTGAGATGCTCTTCATCTGAATCAAGGAAGGATCTAGGATTTCTATTAGGATATTTTTTAAACAAAATTTGTTTAGAAGAATCTGCTCATGATCACCAGCTAAAGCACAGGACTATCTGAAATTTGTCAGGTATTTATGTACATGATAGCAGGCTCTGTAGTAAGTGAGATCACACTACAGAGGGTTGTCATGTGATGAACCCCATAACCACCATGCACTGGTCTATATAATATATTACAATACAAACTGAATAATGGTATGGTGGTAAGAACCCATTTACCTTTCATATGCCTTAAGAAGAAATGACTCTGAGGCATCTGTGGGGTTAACAACAAGTACAAAACAGCATTTATAGCATAGCACTGAGCAGAGCACCTGGTGGCCACATACTATGAACATTTAAAGACACATGGTAACGCATGCAGCCTTTTCCTTTCCGTACAACAAAAAATCTCAGTCTTGAAGTCTGGAATCTATTCAATACTGACCAAACATGCCCAGTCCTGAGTTTCTTTTGTATTCCTGCAACTTTTTTTTTTTAGCAAAAAAAACCAAAACAATTTTAACATAAGTGCAGCTAAACAATGAAAACAATATATATTAAGATACCTAAAACCAGGAATATTTGGCATACTTTAAATAAAAGTGTTTATGTAAATGTCGAAAATGAATTTGCTGCAGAGGGATAACTACACAATGAGAAATTCAAAGTCTTGTAAGCTACCTAGCCAAACGAACTGAAGATGTGGTATCATCTAACTTCTAGTTTTTTTCCTTCTACAACCATCTGAATTTCTTTGGCATCCAAGGTTTCATACATTAATAAAGCTTCAGCAAGGTTTTTGTGTTCCTTAGCATGGGTTTTCAAAATCAGCTTAGCACGCTCGTAAGAATCCTAAAAAAAAAAAAAAAAGACAATTGCTCACTTCTAAACAGAACCAGTGTGGGTATAGCCGAATGTTAAAAAAATGATTTACAGTAGTAGCCATATTGACAGGATAATTATTTTTTTATAATTATCTTAAATTTTAAAGTTTCCGAAATTTAACCTAAATAAAGTTATTCATTTAATTAAAAAGAGCCAACAGTTAATCAAAAGAAATTTAGAAATCTAAGAAAATCAAAAGCCCTCACATAATGACATGCTCACCTTTAAAAGAGCTCGGATTTCTTGTTCAATAGCAGCTTGAGTTTCTGGGCTCAGTTTCCCTGTATCAGAGTAAGTCATGACACCAAGCTGCAGAAAAAAAGCAAAGGAAACATTACAGAATGCAAGTTGCATCTCCTATGTTAAACATTCCGACATGCCTACTTCCAAAGGCTTGGTATATACCATAAGAGCTAGATAGATAAAAAGCAAATAACTATATTTACAAAACAGATGAGAACATATTTTCATTCTACTCTTTTAGACAATGTACATTTCTCCACCTGATCTGATGTCACTTGCTATCATGTGCTGTATTCTGAAGACACAGAGTTGAACATTATATCTTCTTCTAGTTTATATAAAAGGCAACCCATCAAAAATAGTTGGGTATTTCAAAATTCTCACTTTTATGTATAGCAAAGGCAGAAACCACTGTCATGTGAAGGTAAAGGGTAGCAGATTAATACAACCAAGCTAGCAATCCTACACAATGAGAAAGTGATGGCTATCACTTGAAAACCAAGTAACTATATATTCTATGAGGTTTTGGGTAAGTATTTTAACACTAGTTGGTTGCAAACGTGCTATTGTTGCACACCTTTTCTTAAAACTTTGAGCACTGTAGACCTTTAAAAGGGAAAGTGTAGGCTCCAGTTAAAGGGCTGTTAGTTCAAGAAATGTACTGTATGTTTATAAAGTAACAAGTATTCTGTCAGCAAAGTAACCTGTAAATAAATTGGTCTCATAATTAAATATCAACTGCCAGCAGATCTGTCTCCACCTCCTCTTACCACATTGTCTGTCTGTAATCCATTCAAATCACCTGGAAGCAGTTTTATTATTCAGTAGTTGTGACTTGTCTCCCCCTACGTCTGTGTGACCATGTCCCCACCTAATGTTAACGTTTTTTTTTTTTTTTTTGCCTGATTATCCCAACAATGAATAATTAACAAGATGAGAGGAATACCTAGGTCAAAATCCTTGAATAATTACACAGAAAATTAGCTTCCAGACAAACATTGTGAGATGTGACAGGAGAGAGGTCATGGCAGACCAAGGACCTCAGGCTGATTAGCATTCATCTTGAAACCATTTTTCATTACAGCCAGCTTGCTAATTTTATAAAAATGAAATTTCTTGAAGTAACAAGGGCTGAACTAGATACTTACAGCCCTTTATGTGGTGTTTACACCAGATATTTAATTATAACATACTGGAAAGCTCTCTTACCTTCTCACTCATTCCAAATCTAGTCACCATCAGTTTAGCAATTTTTGTAGCACTATCAAAGTCGCTGGATGCACCTTGCAACAGCAAAGAAAGAACATATAAGTAAATTGCTAATATTACACAGACATGTAACCCAATGTATATTGATTTCAGACTGTATTGTCAGTTGGATCTACCTGTGGTGATGTAATCAGCTCCAAAAATGATTTCTTCAGCAACTCTACCTCCCATGCTCACATCCATCTGAGCGAGCAGCTGGGATCTAGTCTCACTCCAGCGATCGTTCTCAGGTAGAAGGGATACCTTAGAAGTGCAGAAGAAAAAAAACTATTTTAACTTCATTTCCTAAAAAAATATTTTTTTCAGCATTTATTAAACAGATTTTAACCGTGTATTTCAGGATACCCACATCAAAAGAAATGCAAGTTACAGGAAAATGTAACATGTTATATGTACAGGTATGATGATGCAAGGACCTGTTCTCTTTAGAACTATAATTAAATCGAAGATGTGTCTCAACTTGATCTTGCAATATAAATAAGAAATAAAGTCCCTGGGCTATATATGTGAGAAAAGACGGATATAAAAAGGTTAATTCCTAGGACTGCTTTCCCCCAAAAAATATTATGAGACTGGCAAATAAAAAAGGGAATTGTTAATATGGGTTTGGCAGGATCCTGAATGTTATTAATATAAGACACAATGGTATTTATTCACAAAAGTGGAAAAAAGACATGGTTAAAGGACCACTGTAGTCTATGAAAACATTAATTACAACTATGTAAGTAAATGTACAGAAAATCTTAATTTCAGAAGATTTGGTTAGTGATTACACTCTGAAATGAGAATACGCCTTTGTGTTCAAAGCATGAGGAGGCAGATACAGAGCAGAAAGAGCAGGACTTCCACATGTCTGCTTCTGAGCATGTGCATGGGAGAGGTGAAGCTATTAAAAAAGCTGGTCTTAATCTAATAAAACAGCATTCCCCCACGCAACTCTTTCTCTAACTCTTGAATAGATATCGTTAGTAGACTTCTGAATAATTGTAAGATTTTCTTTTAAAATGGCTTTATCCTTTGTCAAGTAGAAAAACATGTTTGTTATGCTTTTTTTTCCAGGAATAACAAAAAAAACGGAAGTTTGAACTATTTCAGCTTAAACATCTAACTAACAAGGTAGCAACTCCCCCCATCTCACTTCCCTCATTCCTGAATAGATACAATTATTAGCAGAGTACACCCTTGCGTTTCAAACTAGTAGTTGGGAACAAAAAGGAATCACTAAAATTGGCTAAAATTAAGATTTCTGCTCATGACTTATGTACCTTTAAATGTATTCTATTTATGTTCTTTTGCCCTTTTAACATTCTTCAAACAGAATTCTGTGCTTGTTACGCTTATCTCCTGGTGTAACCACACAAAAAGCAGTCTGTACTATTTGAGCAGATGGAGATATACACTGTGCAGGTTTTGTATAATGTAATAAAAAATAAAAAAAAAGACAGATTAGTGAAAATAAATCCCTTAATCTGACAGTTTATTAAATGTCATCTCTAATGTTTTAATTATGCAGTATCTATGGTAATGCATTTTAGTTAATACATTCTTTGTTATTCAGTATCCACGGCAATACAATAAACCATTCCACCTCATACAACAAGCTCTTTTAAAATAATCCAGTGTTTAGCTAAGCAGGGCGCATAACATAGCAGGATAAAACATGAAGAAAGTGACTCACATGTCCAAGTGTAGGTCCCCGAGGCATGATTGTAGCTTTGTTAATAGGCATTGCATCTTTGGTATAATATGCAATAATAGCATGGCCAGACTCATGATAAGCTGTGATTGTTTTATTTTTTGCATCTATCTCCACACTTCTTCTTTCAGGTCCTGTACAACACACAGAAAAAAAAAAAAAAAATTATATCTATATCTATATCTATATATATACATATACATATATATATCTACATATATACATATACACACACTCACATACTAAATTTTGATAGATTAAGAGTTTGTTAGAAAATGTGACAAGAAAATACAATCTTGACATAAAATAGCTAGAAAACCTCTAAATAAATGTCGGTTTGTCTGACCAATACGAGGAATGCATATTTTCAATTTGTAATAGAACTATGAAACATACTTACTGATAACTGCAGTATATTATTCGTTAAAATGTGCTTATTTTATGTAATGGAAATTAGTTTCTAGAATGGAAAACCATACATACCCATAAGGATTTTGTCCTTAGAAAACTCCAACTCCTTCATAGTAACCATATCTTTGCCATCCACAGCAGCTTTTAATGCGGCCTGATTAACAAGATTTTCCAACTCTGCTCCAGAAAACCCCACTGTTCCACGGGCAATGATTTCTGCATTAATGGCTAGAGAAAATAACAATTTCAGAAACCAAAAACAGTGCTTCATACATTTCAGCCACATATCTAGTTTTTAGACACAGGAGCCTCATTCAATTTGAAGCCTGCCACTCAAGGTATACAGGCCCTATGTCTGTGGGCTTGAACTCTATTCCAGTGCTATTCAATTGAACAAGCTTGAAAGTTACGGGCCGAAAGCATAAACCATGCACTGGTACGTAGCATTTCAGGACGGGAACACGATTAAGCAAGGCCGTAACTAACTATTCAGAAACAGCCAATAGAAAATTAGACCGTCATCATTAGGTAAGTAAAACATGGAGGTTACCTGTCAATCAATAAGCTTTGGAGGTCCGAAAGCAAAACACTAAATAAAAATGAATGCCGATACTGTTCTAGTCCACGTGGGTGGCCTGATATTAACTCATTGATTGATAACTCCGAAATGTTATTTTTTACTGCCGATTTGCGAGCTTGAGACTGTTGTGCAATTAATTCTCATCAACTTTCCCTGTCATTTACAGTGAAGTATAGATTTTTTTATTTGCCTTTACAGTGTCACGGATATGTCTATAACCCGCTTGCGGGTCCTCTCTAGTACTCGTAGGATTGTCTTCTTCATTTGCCATTTACAGGTGTGAAAACATTTGCAGGCATGAGGAATTGAATCAATTGAATAGCGATTTGCGATTTCAGCAATCGGAACTCTTGCAGACCTGAAAGATCAAATGCTTAGATAGGGCGTAAGTTACGGTTGTAACAAACGGAAGGATTTCAAGCCCATGACCGTAGAATGTTTGAGGCTCGCAAAAGAAAAGGCAATTCAATAGCTTACGGCCTCCAGTAAAATTACAATTGCTCAACTGAATGAGGCTCAAGGCTCAGTTTTTCCCTCTACAGTATAGATACATTCCTTGAAAAACAATTAAAAAGAAAATCAGAAAAAGACAATGTGATCTTGAATTTTTTTTTGACACACAAAAATAGATAATAAATATAGAAATGAGAAAGGATTTAAAAAAAAAAAAAAACATGATCTTCAGTACTTTTGAGAAATTGGGGTCTTTTATCATTTCAAATGAGCAAATATTAAATGATAAGTAATTATCCTAGATTTCTCACTGTAAATATCAGCTAATAGACACTAATTATCGCTGAAACAAAATATGAATGTTCACTTACATTCGTCAAATTTTATTTTGCTGAGGTACCATTTCAGGATTTCCGTTCTGCCTCTTACATCTGGCTTGGGGACTGTAACCTGCATGTCAAAGCGGCCTGGACGCACTAAAGCACTTAAAGAAAATGATGACAGAGGCATGTTAATTTATTAGTCAGTGTTGGCATATACAGATGGATGTGTATATTATTTAAAGAGGTTGCCGTATTTGGTTAAATTATTTTTTTACATATTTAACATGAAAGAAAACAAACACATATGCTATCAAGCATTCGCTGCTCAATATTACAAAGCAACTTAAAAATTAAATATACATACCTATCCAAGGCTTCAGGAAAGTTTGTTGCTCCTATAATTATGACACCTTCATTGGGTTTAAAGCTAAAAACCAAAAATAGGAAAGGTTGATGTTATAAGTTGTGTTAGTTGTAAGGAAGGTTATTGATATTTGCAATTCCCAGAGGTTTGATAACTATTTCTTTGTAGGTATTACAAGAGGCTCAAATGATATATGAACCAATATCACTCAACACCTGTTTCTCTGGGCACACTTACATATTAACAGCTATTGGTGAGATGAGCAAAGGCTGGACAAATCCAATAAATATTTAGCAGGTAACATCATTTTAAGTAGCTATGTACAGACCCATACAGGATAATTATTTTTATTCATGACGAGCTTCACTTGTTATCCGCTCGAGCTCTTGTAAAACAACTGTACTGAGAATTCAGACAAATCTCTTGTCAATCACGTTCCTTCCGTAAAATGGAAGAAACAGAATGATTCGAAGAAAAATAAATATACATAATTTAAAAAGCAATTTTCTGCCATAATACACCATGCAATGTATTATAATTGGCAAAAATACTCTGGCACAAATTCTTTCCAGAGTCTAAAAAATAAAAAAATTACGGATTCTGTCAATAGTGACAAGTAATGGGATCACTTTCCTTCTCCGTAAATAACACATTATTATTTTTCCTTTTATTGTAGTATATGTAGTATAGGTTTGATATCAAATAAATAGTGACTAAAACCAATAAAGCAGGAATTTATGGAGTATAACGTTTAGTTTTAGCTTTATTTAATAATTTTTCTCAAAACAGGCACCTATATAGAAGCTTACTCAGTCTTTGTACAAAAAGAAGTGTTTTGCAACTTTGCAAACCACCCGAAGAACATTAGTAATTCATCTGCTTGTGCGCCACTAATGCATTTCAGTATTTATTTTATGAGTGCAAAGGAATGACAGCTTCAGCATATATATCAGGTGGTAGTGTTATAATATAACAATGTGTCTGGGTCTTCAATAATACTGTAAGTAAGATACAGTGCCCTTCAGAATTATTGGCACCCTTGGTAAAGATGTAAAAAGAGGCCAATAATGGCTTTGTTGTTTATCAGTTTCATCTTAAGCTGAAAATATGAGGTAAATCGAATATCAGAAAAATCATAGAATACACAAATGCAATGAAAGGTTGTTGTCCTTCATAAAACCAGACAATGGCTATAAAAATTGAGTCACACATGAAAATACCCATCTCCACTATTAAGGCATAATTAAGATTTAATTTAATTAATTGTATTTTGCCCCCATGCATAGTGAGGGAGGTGGTGGTTCAAGTAGCAAAAGTTTCTCCAGGGATCAGAGATGGACAACAACAGGAGCTGGTTGCATCCTGTGGTGAACAAGTCTCCAAAATGTCAACACTTTACTTAAAAGCCAACAAACTATTTGAAAGGATTGCCACATGAAAATCTATATAAAAAATACAAAAATGTATATGCTGACATTCCTTGGGCAAATAAAGAGCATCTGCCAATCCTATAATCTCTAGACCAAATAATATATTGTGTCGCTCTTAGAACCTGGTATGGAAGAAAAATATCAATGTAAACAAAAAAGAGAAGAAAAAAAAAGTCTCCCATTTAATCCAGTATGCCCTATTACATTACCCTTATTAATTATAATAGTGTAGAATCAAATATTTAGAATTAACAAGTATAACACTATTAAAAAACAACAATTAAAATACAAACGGTTGCCCTTGCAGCCAATAACATCCTCACATATAAATTAGCCTAGAAGCCCATGGCGAAACGCATGCGTCTGCTATGTTGCCCTTGATGCCCTGGAAGTGATGTCATCGCGTCAACCCGGAAGAACTGCATGAGGGATTGGATCTGCACTATGTGTATAGGAGATGGAAACATGATGTACACCAGAGGAGCAACTTCACTAGAGTGATGACGGATTGGACTCACTTAATGTTTTAACATCCCTCAGTATGATGTATACAAAGGTAAGTAATCAGACTGATCTTAAATCAATACTTTGGATCAACATTATATACATTATATCTTGTGGATACTGATAGTATCTGATATACTAGCTATTAAAACAATTGTACAATATATATTTGTGTTTTGTTTAGGAATAATAAGTGGTATACACATGCCACTTAGGGAATTAGTCTTGTATAGTATAGTATAGGTTTATTTCACATGAAGATATCCGGATAAGTGACAATCCCCATTCTGCCACATCCTAATAGGGTTTTCCTTTTATCGTAGGGTGAGTTTTTTTAGAAGGGTTAGATTAGTCTTCACCTTTATGCACATTTAGGGAGTAAGTGGCAGGCTCCTTCTATGCCACTCGTATAAGGTTGTATATAGGTATATAATATTGCACTTAAGCACTTTATTTCCGAAGTGGTTTGGAGATTACCACCAGCAATACTTTGCACATTGACTTTATACATTGATGTAATTTATATGTGAGGGTGTTATTGGCTTCAAGGGCAACCGTTTGTATTTTAATCATCGTTTTTTAATAGTGTTATACTTGCTAATAAAATTCTAAATATTTGATTCTACACTATTATTTTGTTTATAATTAATAAGGTTAATGTAATCAGGCATAGTGGATTAAATGGGAGACTTTTTTCTTCTCTTTTTTTGTTTTCAGATGAAATTCTAACCATAAATAGAAAAACCTGAGGTTCACTAGACATCACTGGAATTTAGATTGAAACAGGGTTCTGTTGTCAGGTTGAGGCAAAAATAAAGCCATTTGACAACAAACACCATAGTCAAGGTCATGCAGAAAAGAACCAGCCTCTATTATTATTATCAACCTTTTTTTTGGTAAAGCGCCCACATTATTTGTAGTGCTAAGCCCCTACTGTGAAGTATAGTGGTGCATCTGTAGTGTTCTGCATTTCGGCATTGTGGACTCTATCAAATACCAGAACAGTTTTGACTAATGTTCTGGAGGGTGTTATCAAAGATAAACTTGTGTGTCATATTTCCAGAACCATATATTAACATGGACCAAATTAGAGAGTCTTAAAGATTTTATTTTTAAACTATATAAATAGAAGACCATAATTAAAACTACATACACACACTGCTGGAAGTAAATGTTACATACCCATCCATTTCTGCAAGAAGCTGGTTAATGGTTTGCCTTGAGTACGGGTGCATCGGGGATTCTATCCTTTTGCCACCAACAGAATCCAGCTCATCAATAAATATTACACACGGTGCATTGCCTTTTGCTTCCCCTATTAAAAAATCATATATAAAAAGAATATAGTTATTGACTGAAGACTTAAACTCACCATACAGTTTAATATTCAACTCTTAAGCAGTATCAACACTATTGAATAAGACCCCCCAAAAGAGTACTATTACATCAACAGCAGCATAAAGTCTTTTCAATTATTTCTGATTTATTTTGAGATTAAAAAGAGTTACCATTAAAATTTCTTGAAAATATATTTTTTAACTATTTCAGGAAAATTATCAAAATTACATACTGAACAGGTTTCGAATGCGACTTGCTCCTACGCCAACGAACATCTCATCAAATTCAGAGCCAGATGCATAATAAAAGGGAACATCTGCTTCACCAGCAACAGCTCGGGCAAGGAGGGTTTTTCCAGTTCCAGGTGGGCCAACCAAAAGAATACCTGGAAAAATGATATTTGCCATTTTTATTCTAAATTCAATTTCCCCCCCCCCCCCAAAGTGGTGATGAATTATACTAATTAGAGACGCAATGTGCTAGTTAGTTTCTGAGATGGTCAAATATGTTATACTCTTTTGAAGAACCTAAGGCAACGGGCAAGATAGTTTATTTAAACCTTTAAAAGAAATGCAGACTTTAATTTATTACTATTATATTCTATTTTGAATATAATAAGCTTGTATGCTTTAGGCGTGCATAATTGCGAAGATGCATACTTCACAAATATCAACTTGTTCTTGAATTATAAAAGGTCCTTTAAAAGGTCCACTGTAATGCATGTAAAAGTTAAGCTTATTTGTTTGTTGGGCATTATTAAAAACAGTAGGCAGTTAAAATAAATAAAAAAAGTCAGCTCTGCCTGGGTACTGGACCATCATGGAGCTTGGAACTCACTCTTACTGTGCACCCTACCCAATTACATCATTAGCCCCTAACAAATGCTAACAGACTATTGAAGGTAACAGCTCTATTGTAACCGGCTTGCAGCTGCCTAACTGGTCCTACCCAGCAATAGCCCCTTCTTTACTGAGTATGCTCAGTCTGAACCAGAACCTACATATTTTGTTCTGAAAAACAATAAGTACAATGCATAGACAAATAATTACTAAATGCACTTTTAGTCTTAGCGTAGCAAGCGTCAATTTTTGGCCACACATTTATGAGCAAAGAGGAAATGCTGAGACTTACTAAAACATTCAGTAAAAACTTTATTATTTTCTGGTGCTTTTTTTTGTTTATATCTATACATGCTCATTATAATACAGTGTAAAGAATCCTGTGTTAAAGTGCCCCGTTAAGTAAATAAGTTAGTCAAGATGGAAACTTGATGGTTTAAAGTTTACTGCTTACATATATGCTAATGTTGTTTGCTTGTTATAGATGTCACAAACATTTTTTTTAAAACAGAAATGCTGCAGTGAAAGCAAAGGCAAATCCCACTGTTGCTTCAAGGATGCAGATACAGTACTAATAAATAAAGTGTGTCCCTAAGATGCAGTGGTATGACATCAATCTCACATTGCAAAAAATTAACTATGCAGACAATTTAGATCTGATGACTGTCATCTACTATAGCATTATATGTAGACTAGTTACTTACCCGTCATAAATGACGGCATAATATTACATCTCTCTTTGTGCGCCCTCTCTCTCTGCGCCCCCTTTCTTCTCATTCTCTATCGCCCTCATTCCCACTGTGCGTGCTCTCCCTCTCCCACTGTGTGCGGACTTGCTAAGTAAGGGTGTACGCTCCCATGGAGCGTTACACACTTACAAAAACTTTATTAGTGATTATCATTGCTGAGCACAGTAGCCAGATCTTGCTCCTTACATGTGAAACAAATCACATATATTCTAAACAAGCTAGTAGGCATCTTGCTTATTCCACAAACAATTAACATGTGCAAGTGGGTGAATGACAGCTTACCTTTAGGTAGTTTACCGCCCAATACAGTGAATTTCTGTGGATTTTTCAAGAACTCTACAACCTCTTGTAACTCTTGTTTTGACTCTTCAATCTGGTAACAAAGTCAATTTTAAAATGAAAAACCCCATTCCATGATACAAACACAAACTACACAGACATATGTCTCATGTATGTACATCTTCTTTAACAATCATATACACACCTCGTCAGTATGGATATTTAAAAATAACCAAATTTAATGTGATCAATATTATAGAAAATATTTTTTCATTTACCCCTTTTACATGTTCAAAAGTGACATTTTTCATCTGGATTGGATCAACAGCTGCATCAAGGCCAGATGTTGTCCTGAAACGAACTACAAATAGATATCAATTACTCCATTGGGCCACAAATCCAGATTACCTCAAAATAACAGTGTTAATGCACAGTATTTCAATAATGGCAATACAGGATAAGATTTAAAAAAAATATAATCTTTACCTGATAAAAATGGTGTTTTTGACAAGCCATAGATGCCGAGCAGTAAAAGAACCAGCAAGAAAAGCCGTGTTCTCCTCAGGGAGTCTGAAAAGATCCACAAATATAATAATTAAATAAATGAGTTTCTCACACTCATTAGTAGCCTATTTTCTATTACATGAACATTTCAAAACAGACAAATCAATCAATAAAAAAAAAGAAAAAAAAAAAAAGTTACAAACAAAACCTCAAGGGGATGTAATAATAAAAAAATAAACATAACAGAACAATTTCAAAACAAGCTTTTTGCTGATCATTAAAAACAAATGTATTCAAAAACATTCACTTTATAACAAAACATTAAATCAGCTCTGTGGCACGATTACAAGAAGAACAAGGACACATTTTATCATGTGGCCTAATTATATGCAATATAAATATTAAAAGTCTTGTTTCTTACCGTTGGTTCTCTGGGTTAGTGCCTGTGCTTTCAGAAATCCCTCAGCAAATCCCGTCTTAAAGGCATCTTGATGACCTTCTGGAACATTCTTACTTTTAACAAGTTTGTCTAAATTTTCTACATCTGGTACTCTCTCTCTCATGAGGAATCCCTGTAACAAAACAGTGGTCAAGGACTGTTAAAGAAAGTAATTCAATGCATAAATTAATAAAACAAGAAAAGAAACAAAATCCTTACAAATGATCATACCTTGAGAGAAAAACATAGATATGGTCTTCAACAAGGATATTATGCTATAGCACTTCATTATGCTGCAATGATTAAATGGATAAGCAGCTTAGTAATATACTCAGTGACATATAACTTATAAAAGTGTGTGTTTTATAGCTTCTATTGGAGGGGTTTCAAATCCCCATTAGCCCCATAAGCAGTGTGTGATACAATCACTGAAGGTTTTATTGCCCTTGCTTGAATGGACATGTTATCGATAACTGTTAATGTTCTGTCTCTTTTAAAATTCCTTATCAAACTCCTATTACTACTCTTTGAATGTTAAAGGCCGCCTGGGATTACCTTGTAACCTCTGATTTACTATTACAGTATTAGTCAAAATCAAGCGCAATCCTACTTAGTTTGTGTCGTACCTTCATAAAAGATGGGGCGGTGTTCTCGGTTGCAGCAATTCTCTCTGAGGTTGACTGAAGTCGTCTGATTCTTGGCTTCAATGTTTTAAAGCCCCGTGACTGAATAAAAACTAACAGGACAATTGAGGATAAGCTTTTTGTGATCATTAAAAACAATTTACTCACACACCTTAAATCATCAAATTCTACGTGGCATAATCTTTTGGTAAATTAATTAAAATATGGCATTTATTAAGCCTTTAATGAGAATAACTTTATTTTCATGACACAATAGAGGCCAAAGGACAGGGGCAGTTCATATGTTTACCTGGCCAATACTGAAGATCCGCACACAATTGTTTGAGTGGGCTTGGCTTTTGAATGCGTATTGGAGAAGTGCGTAAAGCACGTAACACACTTGAGTGACCTGCAACAAAAATGAACACATTCTAAAGAATTGTTTGTTTTCTTAAGCACAGTTTGAAGAAGGTTGAAAACAAAATATTTGAAAAAAAAACAGCTGGATGTGGTTGATTATCAATGAAATATATATACAGTAAACTCCCACGGGGACTCCCTATTGCCAGTTAACTGTAGCTGCCGGTTAATCGTAAGTCCCTGAATGTAAGGGTCTAAACAACCCTTAAACCCCCCAAAATGCATTTAAAAAGTTAGCATTTATTTCCCAGTCTCGAACTGCCGGTTTAGCGGATGTTTTTTGAAAATGGGGAATTGATGCCGGATAACCTGGAGTTTAATATTATATATATATATATATATATATATATATATATATATATATATATATATATATACACACACACACACACACATACATACACACTGTTCCCTCTGATATGGAAATGTATTTAGAAAGGAATACCACACCATTGTATGGCTACAACAGTGGCCCTGTTTATCTTGCAAGTGAGGATAAAATAGGATATAAGTAAATATGGAAAACAATCTGCTGCAATAATTAAAACAGCATGGTAAGATTGTTGTTAAAAAATAAAGAAAAGAGACACTTGCCATTTTTGTTTTCAAAGAAGGACTGTGCAGAGACATAAGATGTGTGCCAGTGGGAAGAAATGTTCTTCTCTGCGTAGAAACCAGGAAGACATTTTTGGAAAAGGTCATCAAGTTGTTTGATTCGCAGGTCAGACAAACCAAGATCTCTTAAGTTGAAGACAGGCTGAAAAACAGTATTCAGAGTTATTCTTATTGAAAAGATATTTTTTTTTTTTTTTTTTTAAACATTAAAGAATAACACTTGATAATATAACAAAGGTTTTTAGAATGGTATATAAAAAATAATATATGTCCTTTTATATCCAGTTATGCTGCTGTGGGAGCTACCATTTTGATTTCTACTAATCAGCTTCCTTAGGTGAGAGGAGACATTGATTTAACAGGAAGTTTATAACTGCACAATGTTAATTTGGCATCTAAAGCTGCCAGCACTTTCACTAGCAGAAACCTCACTAGTATACAAGGACTCCCCTCCCCCACCCTTGCTTTTTTTTCATTTTTACTCAAAACATTTTGCCCATTAGGAAGTTATTAAAAAGACCATATAGAAATAAACTAACTAGAGTGGTCCTTCAAGAGACTATCAATTTGCATTTGTTACTGGTACTCAGAGATGACAAAATAATTATAATTAATCATCCACATTATGAACATACAATTTAAAAAGAAGCAAACAAAAACAAGCAAAATATGTAATAAGAGCCCTAAAGTAAAATCACATGGATATTGGTAAATAAAAATACTCACCTAAATATTATTGAAATAACAGCCTTGGGGCTTATTGAATATTAACTGATTTTTCTACTGGAATCTACTATAGGAGAACCTTACAATGGGACACATTTGTTCTTTTTTATAGAAGCGGTAATAGCGTCACATATGGGAAAGACTGTGTGCAAATAATCTAACAGCAATATTTGAGGAGTAATTGGTCTAAAATTGATTTGTTGCATTTCAAAAAGAGTATTTGACAACATACCACTTTGTTTTCTCTTTCCTAACAGTGCTCTTAAAGCAGAAAAAAACACATTCAAAACATATGTCAGGCAAGTAATATATAGATGTATGAATCATACTTCTCTGCCAATGAAGGCTACAGACAGATCCTCTCTCCTTATAAAAGATTGATGGTGGTACAGTATACAGGTATAGCAATTGTTGCTATATGCTCTGATGCAAATTGTATAACCTACCTTCTGGCAGAAGCCATTCCCCAAGAAATGGATTTATTTATTGGGGAAAAGACCATACCGTCAGTGAACTTCCTGTTAGTTTTAATCAATATTTTTTTTATGCAAAAAACACAACTTTGGTCATGTTTAAAGAATGTTTTGTTTTTTTTAAATACACTAGAATAAGATATGTACATGAAAATAAGCCATATATTTGAAAAACACATGCCCCTTTCACATTCCTAACATCAAACTCCCAGTTTATGAAATGTAGACATGCCAATGGACAGCCAACTTTAGCCAAGCAAGCTCTACAAAATGACCAGGTTAAGTCCTCAGAATGATATTATAATTACCGGTCCTCTAGCAAATCCAAACAATAGATTGACAACTTTATACAATATTTAGAGCCAGTTGAATGTTTCCATGGTGCCAAGGAATGGTATGGGTATTTGTAAAATTGATGATATTAGTAGTTAAAGCGGTTTCATGTGATTAGACTAAAGTTCACACAATGTTCAGGAGATAAAACTGTGTAAGCACACACCGGTTAAAGTTCATGCAGTCATGCAGTGTAAACATGCTCAGAGATACAGAACACCATATGTTTAAGTGTCTAGTAAATACAAAGAAGATGCAATAGCAAGTAATCCTAGTAAAGGTGCTTCTAACAATAGAGTTGTATGGGATAAGAGAGGCTTTGTGGAAAGGATGATATGTATTGCACT
This sequence comes from Discoglossus pictus, assembly GCA_027410445.1. Classification (NCBI taxonomy): domain Eukaryota; kingdom Metazoa; phylum Chordata; class Amphibia; order Anura; family Alytidae; genus Discoglossus; species Discoglossus pictus. The sequence goes on along the minus strand of CM050166.1, from coordinate 394,202,445 downwards.
AAATCACTTACCTACTCATGTCAAAATCTGTATTCCATATATATTTTTTAAAATACACAATCTTTTTTTTTTTTTTTTTTTTTTAAATGGACATAGGTAAAAAAAAGAGAATCTGAGTACTTGAGGTCTCCCATCCAAGCACAGACCAGAGAGAAGCTTGCTTAGCTTTAAAGAGCAGACAGCATGGGTTACATGCAAGCCTATGGAGCCATTGGTGATTTGTTATCGTTGTTTTGTTTATACTATACTTATGTATATTTACGTTTATGTACATTATTAATAAAGCTCTGTTTTGTCTGCTCAAAAATCATTGCATTTCTACTTGCTTAGGTCTGTCCTGTGTAGCTCATGAAGACACAGACTATGAAGTGCAGTGTCTTATAGTAGCCAATCAGTGACGATCTCTCAGCAACACGCTTCTGAGAGATGCTCACTGTCTTCATGGGCAGCAGAGTGTAGACACAGGCAGATAATATTGATTTGATTAAGGCAGAACAAAACAGAACTTTTAAGCACTTCTTACTAAAATAAAGTACATAAAAGAAAAAAATATACATAGATATAGTATATTCCTAGTGAAATACAGAAACCTCACATGTCCATTTAACAAAGTGTCATTCAAAATGGCGCAGGAATTAAACATAATCGAAGTCAGATAATTGGCACTACACCACTCACATTTTTGTTAAAAAAAAAACAAACAAAAAAACAGAAATATCTTTGTTGCACATTTCTAAATGTGTCATAATGAGTTTTACATTTTTCAGAGTACAATAATCGAATTGAAACGTGTAACTGCTCTGGGAGGTGTTAGAACATCCTGTAGTATGGAGGTCTCCCACAATGATGACTATGTGTTTCCTGTTCAAAGGACATCTAAACTTGACTTATTTTTTATGAGAACAACAACTTCTGTAATATTTAAAATATGTGTACCATATCCATTTGAGGAAATGGCAGATAGGTTATATAGTTAATTCAGGGAGATCCGGTTGGTCCAAAAAAACTGGTACTGACTAGCTTCTCATCTCCGAAATCATAGGGTTAGAAATGCTATTTCCAGCATTTGCCACTTACAGACCCGCTGGTTCTCTGATCAGTATGTTCCCAGAAAATAACGCCTAATTGTACAACTATAAAGATATAAATATTTAATTTGGAAAAAGTGTCTGCGTATCTTCCTATAATATTCATATTTTAGAGGGTAAAAAAAATATATCTTTTTTTTTCCCACTTTTTGAATAAATACATTTATTTGCACTAACTCAACACCAAGAACCAGTAAACAAGCAGATTGTTTAAACTGTTTGACTCAACACATACACAATAAGGCTCATATTGCACAGATAAGTGAGAGGATGTCTCAAGGACTCAGCAATTATTTCACACCACATAAAATGAAGACATTACACAAGCTGTTTGCTCAAGGATTTCATAAGATTTTGTTATTCTGTATTTAAAATATTTACCTCAGAGCTGTGAGTTTCAGGGTCAGGAGTCACATCGCGCTGAAGGCTCTGGAGAGACGCTGAGCTGGGGAAGAGGGCTGTTGTTTTTGGAGTGTGGAAAGCATTGATGAGGTGACTTAGAGGTATGGTTACCTGTAAAGAAAAGGTTAAAAGTCATATTTAAAAAAGATAAGCTAAAATAATTTATAAGGTTTATCGTGAACCTGTCCAACAGGAAAGCACTGAATACATGTCTCGTCCCAGTGATAACGCATTAACCGCAGGCAATATACAGCCATGTTTCCCCCACAGTCTCATATGACTGGCTGAGGGCTATCAAGGGGTGAAAGCAGCATGAATTCAGCACAAGCAGAGAGAAGCCTTAAATACATTAATGAGATACCCAGCACTACAAGCAATATGTACTAAATGTATAGATTTGATTTATTAAAAGATTTTGGAAAAAAAAAAGTCATTTCTCGCATATCAAAGAGGGTATTGGATAATGTATAACGGCAAGTTTTCTTTTTAGCAAACGAAGCTCTTAAAACAGAAAAAAAATCTTGTTCAAATGTTTAACTGATCGGAGGGCTTTCCCTGCCAGCCAATGAGCGGTGATATAGATGAACGCGTCATACTTTCCTGCCAATTAGATATATTTGTGCTCTATGCGCTTCGTGTTAATTCCAATGAAGTTTAAACAGGTTTTACTTTATATTATTTTTTTGTACAAGACACAACTGTGGTAATGTTCAAAACAAGCGCTTTTAAATGCATGAACAATTTATTAAGTCCCTTGACCCATTAAACAACCTGTCTATACCTGCAGGAGATACACTAGGACCATCTACTGTTACAGTGACATTGAAACCTTAACCTATTTAACCGGTGGAACAGAGATGTGTCCAGACTCCTGTTACAAATTGGTTATTAGGAGTTAAGTGGCTCCTGTGTTTAATCCAGTTAAAATAAATAAATTACCCAAATGTAGTACAAACCACAGCGGAGTACATGATGAGCAAATTATGTATTAATAGAAGGCAAACCCTTCACAAATTATGGGACCCATGGATCCTAAATATTATTGCTGGCTCCTAGCTTTGTAGTTACCATATATATAATTCTATATATAACCATAACCTGGATATAACAGCATCTTGATGTTTCAAGTTCTCATTTCTAAAATCTAAGTGTTCTTCAACTGTATAAATTATAAACACTCAGACAGGGCTTGGTTATATGGGTAGGTAAGAAAAAAAGTCAACACAAAAATCTACATGTAGATTTTTTGAGGAAATCAAGTTAATTTAGCATATTTACAGAAACTGAATCTAGACCATAGAATTCATACATTTCCACAAAAGTTTTATTTGAAGGAGCATCAGTTTTTATCGTAAAATAAAGCAGGGAATTGGTGTTAAAGGTTATTATGTAAGCATTACAGTTAAAGGGCCAGTTATTTCAGTATAACTTTGAGTACAAGACTGAAAAGTTCTCATAAAACCATGTTGAAATACTTTTTGCATTTTTTAAATACTTTTTTTTTCAGAGAAATTTATAAATGAAATGTCTGTTTGCATGTGTCACTGGCAGTGCCCCCATACAGACCCACAACAGCGGCTCCCTGCAGAGAGCATACACAGAAAGAGAGTTAACACTTCACAAATTAATCTGTGAAGGGAAAGGACTGCTGGAATCAGCTAAAAATGTCAGTTGGAGGTTAACATCGCCTGCTGTATTCCTGAAGTTCAGATATAAACTATACATCTTTGTGCTGATGGAGCCTTCACCGCTTGGTGTTTGCAGATGTTGTTAATCGTGGAACAATCAGGAGTGTGTTTGTAAACAGACCTTAGAACTAAGATTGTTTAGCTGTTATTAGTGTAATAAAAAAATAAAAAAACACTAGATCTTTTTAACATATAATGTTGTGCACTTTCACACCATAGTGAAGTAAATGGCCCTTTAAACTGCACTCTCCAAGTTGACAGTTTAACATTAATTATATTCTGCTCCAAAGAAATGTAGCACAACTTGTTTAAAATATGTAAACAATCTCTCACTGGGATGCTTCTCAGAAGGAGCAAATAATAAATACTCAGCAGACAGAGTCCCTACAAATTCACTAAACCTTTCACATGGGTTAGACGTGCTTCTCTGTGGCTGCAAGAATACACTTCCTACACAGAAAATCTCCACTACAGCCCCCGGCAAGCCTTAGTGACTGCAGCCCCCCGCAAGCCTTAGTGACTGCAGCCCCCCGCAAGACTTAGTGACTGCAGCCCCCCGCAAGCCTTAGTGACTGCAGCCCCCCGCAAGACTTAGTGACTGCAGCCCCCCGCAAGACTTAGTGACTGCAGCCCCCCGCAAGACTTAGTGACTGCAGCCCCCCGCAAGACTTAGTGACTGCAGCCCCCCGCAAGACTTAGTGACTGCAGCCCCCCGCAAGACTTAGTGACTGCAGCCCCCCGCAAGACTTAGTGACTGCAGCCCCACCCAAGACTTAGTGACTGCAGCCCCACCCAAGCCTTAGTGACTGCAGCCCCCCGCAAGCCTTAGTGACTGCAGCCCCCCGCAAGCCTTAGTGACTGCAGCCCCCCGCAAGCCTTAGTGACTGCAGCCCCCCGCAAGCCTTAGTGACTGCAGCCCCCCGCAAGCCTTAGTGACTGCAGCCCCCCGCAAGCCTTAGTGACTGCAGCCCCCCGCAAGCCTTAGTGACTGCAGCCCCCAGCAAGCCTTAGTGACTGCAGCCCCCAGCAAGCCTTAGTGACTGCAGCCCCCCGCAAGCCTTAGTGACCTGGCACCATAACGGTAGATCCCTATCTACAGGTAGATTTATAAGTGGTAACATGTGACCGATCTAAATATTACATTCTGAAAGACAGATAGGATAGCAATGTTATACTGGTTTATTAATAATTTGTCACTTAAATTGATATCTAAATTTCCTGGATTATGAATGCATCTGATGGAGGAGAATAAGAAGTGTATGAAAACAAATGTTTGCATTAAAAAATACCAAAACAAACATTTAAACACTTACCTTGAAGTTAGCAAAATCTATTGGAATTTCTGACAGATTAAAATGAAGGTTAACACCCCCTTCATCATTTGTTTTGGACAATCCAGTTAAATTAAATATTTGAGACATAGAACTATGTTAGTTGCTATGGCAACAGCCCACAGCATAGACAGGAAGTAGGGATGAGCCATATACCTGCAGTAACAACACTGCTCTGCTCTCCTATTGGCTGTGGTGCAAAGCATCATGGGATTTGTAGCAAAGGAGCCTGGGAAATGTAGTGTATCACTAACATGTGACAGGAAGCTGCAAGGAGGAAGCTGCAAAGACATTTGCTGAGCTAGCAACAGCAGGTAAATAGGGTTCATATTGCTCCCCAGGTGATGTATGCTGATTGGGGTGGGGGCACCAGGAAGTTGTGTAGACACCCCCTGGAGATGTCAACATAATCATTAGAGGGATTTTTAGATATTAATACAAATAAAATGTTTTATGAGATAAGCTGCTTTTTGCCTACAGAGTGCAGAAAAGTCTTAATCCAGCTCAATTAGTTATTCCTTTAAAGCAAAAGTTGACACATTTCTCTAAAACTTAAGAGCCAGTCAGGTTAATTAGGTGCCAGGGTAGGGATTATATATGTATAATAACTAGAACATTAGGAGCCAGCAGTAATATTTTAGGAGCCTTGCACAGCTCCATGGTTTCTGGGATTTCCCAAGATTTATCTTAGTGAGGCTATCACTCCAAAACCATTGAACAGAGTCACTTAAGTTCATATCGGTGGCTAGAAGAACTCTGTGGGCATTCTGCTACACTTTTCCAAATTCCTGGGAGCTGTGGCTCCTAAAATGGTACTGCTGGCTATTATCCTTACTTTTAATACAAGATGTGGTTAGTTCCTCACTACAAATACATAGAAGAGATTAAAGGTATATGAAAGTGAGGTGGGTTATGAATGCATCCTGTAGCATGCATTATAACTCACCTAATAAAAAATGTTTGCATGAAAAAAATGCAACATTTTTTTGTAAAAAAGAAAAAAAATGTGCTGTGGGTGATGTAGACCCCCCAGCAACTGGGTTTTGCATATTGGATATATAATTTTTATTGAGGTGTTCAATATGCAGCACATGCACCTGCTGATTGGCTAAAGGAAAGTGTCTGAAATCATGTGACTTCCCACAGTAGGGAAGACTTCAGGTGATAACTGAGCATGTCTGCACAACCCCACAGGCAAAAAAGAAACATTGTATAAATTATGATAATTTTCCCTTGGAATTTCAGGGGGTGTCAACATTGAGATCAAACAGTTTACAAAAGCAAGAAATTCAGCAAACCTCGGGCAAACGGTCTAACTGTCTATTTGAAGAAAGAAAATCAGACACTATAAATTCTCCTCTATCAGATGCATTAATAACCCAGCTCACTTTCATATACCTTTAACACTTCTAGGGGGTGTTAATGTCAACTGCAGAAAGATCTAATAGGCCATGGGATATCAATACACCGTTATATTATCCTTATTGATGATGGTTAATACATTTTTACATATCTGGGTTTCAGCAAACAATTACTGATTTGAATATCACATTTATAATTACACCAGCTCTCATTAGAGACTGATTTGTTTAGATAACAGGTTTGTAATTGCAAGATCTCGAAAACAGGCAGATTGTGATATTAATTCATACTACCCGTGATGTGCCCTTCTGGATCTCTACCTTGTCTACCTCAGTGAAGCTGTGAGCTAAACAATGTAGGGTCACCCAAGATGGGCAGGTGATAGCAGAGAGGTCAGACAAATTGCAGCCCACTGAAGGAGCTGGCAGCACACTCCAGTATCTTTACCAAGAAAGCCACACGAATTAGCACAACCAGCCACATGAATTAGCACAACCAGACACATGATGTGCCTGGCAAGCTGTGGTCCATAAGGTCACAGGGAGTTAGACACAACTGAACAACAACCCATGATGTGTATATAGGCTTAGAACCACTAGCAAGTGTAAAAACTAACCTTTCAGGTTTATCTAGTTAGTTCCTCACTAACCAAATACTTAGGAGCAAAAATAGGGGCCCAGGCTCCCAACATTGTTTCCATTCCAGTGTATAAGGTGTGGGAGGGTGGGGATGTTCAGGGTGTCAGGCTCCTAAATATTGTATAAAGTATAAAAAGTCCCTTTCTTCCAGGCCTCTAGAAACAATCTGTTTGGCTTCTGGCTCCTAACAGTTACATATTTCTGTCCAACTCCTATGTGAGTATTTATACACACACAATGTGGACAAACATGTCTTCACAATTAGGAGCCAGGAAGATGTGAAGAGATTACCAGAGTCAGACAGGTAGCTGTGTGTATGTATGTATGTATGTGTTTATAATATATATATATATATATATATATATATATATATATAAACATACAGCGAGTGTGTTTTCTATGATTAAACCCACTCTCCCCTCTCCAGGCTCCTGACGTAACTAGTGATGCGCAGACGTCACGCCGTCCCTAGTCCTGTCACCTGACGCACTTTCTCCGGTTCCGCACTCACCTGCGGCTGCACTGTGCCGAGTGAGAACATAATGCCTGCACACCCGAGCTGGTGGGGAGCCGGTCGGTCACTGCCCGCTGTACGGCTTACGGAAGAGAGCGGCTCAGCGTGATGTAACAAAGGTGACCCGGATAGCCGTCAGTAGGGACTTCCGGGGGTACGTCACTTCCGGGACAGGAGCCCAATGCTGGTGTAAGGATAAGAGTGCAGACATGCAGCAATCACATGCAGTGTGTGTGTCACAACAGAGAAATAAGCAAATAATAGGATCTAAAATGCAATAATCTACCTTTAGTTGTAATCATGTTTCATATGTATGTATATCCCAATGTAAATACCCCTATATATCTCAGTATATATATATATATACACACACACACATATAAGTGTGTATATATATATATATATATATATATATATATATAAATATATACCCACAACACACACACATGCGTGTGTTTCAGTCTACAATTATTTAATATGCTTGGTATAACCATGTATTAAATTAATGTTATTTACAAGACAGTAAAACCTAACAATACATATATTTAAAAAAAACAGTATTAAACTATGTATTCCATATGAAAAAGTAAATGTTTATAAGCAATATATGTAATGTATCACATGTATTGTTGCTGCAACTGTTTTATTTATAAGCATATAATGGTTTAGAGTTGCCAAATGTTAGTGGATCACGGGAGATAGTGGGGATAAGGATCAGACAGCCTCCTCTCGCCAATCTATTACACTAACACTAGTGGACATTATCAGTAGAACATATATAGAACTAAACAAGCCCCTTAACAATAAATAGTGACAGTTTTGAGCCTGTTCCCTTAATAAAAATGGCGGCTGAGTCGTCAGACGCTACCGACCACGCCCTCTTTATTATGCTACCTAGAGGATAGCGGATGATTGGCTGAGGCTTTTTCCTGTAGCATTAACTTCCTGTTGAATGTCACCCAGCGGCGCTGTTGCCGAAATAACAAGATTGGATTGGCTGTTAGGCAGTGACATCACGTGGAGGCGTGGCTAGAGTTTAAACTGCACTGGCGCGGAGAGCTGCCTCTCTATAGTTGTTGTTTAGATGAGTACCCCGAGCTGCCTGGTCAGGATGGGGGTGGCGGCGGAGAAGAAGAAAGCGGATACATCCGTGTGTGTGGAGAAGAAGTTCATGGTCCCGCACCCTCCGTCTATAGAGGACTTCAGTATAATTAAGCCGATCAGTCGGGGGGCCTTCGGGAAGGTGTATCTGGCACGGCGGAAGAACAACAGCAGCTGCAGCCAGCTCTTCGCCATCAAGGTGATCACAGCAGTCTTGTTGTGTGTGTGTATATATATATATTTGTATAACTTAGGAGCCAGCTAGAATATTGAGGAGCCAGACAAACATGTTCTAGGAGCCAGCAAAGGCAGTATATATAGAATAACATAATATTAGCCAATATTAAAGGCTCTCAGGATTTGGCAGACCTTGGTCTCTCTATGAAGACTTTCCCAACAGGCTCCTAGATGCATGTCTGGCTCCCATAGCATCTGCTCCTCAGTGTTGGATATGTTTACTAGCCCTGATTACATATAGGCATACATGATATAATCAGATTCATTTGCACTGGTAAATATATAGTGCATTTTTGCCCCACAATAATTCCAGCTTTGATAAAATAATATAATAAACTAGTAATGATGTAAACAGATTGAGATGAGTTCCTGGTTGCGAGCTTTCATCTACAGCAGGATGGAAATCCTGTAAAGCAGTAGTTCTCAACCTGTGGGTCGCGACCCCGTCTGGGGTCGAATGGCGATTTGTGTTTTTTTGTCTATTTTGGTCTTTAGTTTTGCTTTTGGGGTCGCCACGGCTTGAGAATCTCTAGCTGTCAAACGCAGTTGGTGGGACTTGCTGGTTCCCCAACAATATAACTGCTGGGTTAGGAGTTGTTGTTCAGTCGTGTACGACTCTCTGTGACCCTATGTACAACGGCAGGCGCATCCTATGTCTTGGTGTGCTTATTCATAAGGGCTTCTTTCCAATGACACTGGAGTGGGTTGCCAGTTTCTTCCCTAGTGGGCTGTGATTGTCCTCATCTTTCTGCTTTGACCTGCCCATCTTGGGTGACCCTACATGGTATAGCTCACAGCTTCATTGAAGTACACAAGCCCCTTCACCACAGCAAGGTAGCAATCCTGAAGATGGCTATGAGTACATCCCTGTATATAACACATACTGTGCACATACTGTTCTGGCTCACAGCTTCATTCTGGTATGTGACACCTCAGTCTTTACAACAAGCCTCTCCTTGTGGACTTACCTATGAATGGCCATTTTCTTCAGACATTCAATCCTGCTCCTTAGGTTTATGTGAGTCTTCTGACTAAAGATTCAGTAAAGAGGTAAATCTAAAATGAATAAGATTTCTTACCCTAGATTATGTGTAAAAGAGCAAGCGTTGAGAAACATTTACATATTATTAATGTAATTGTGTGCCTGGTGTCACAAATGTTTATCTACTTAGACAAGGAGGGATCACCAGTCCTGATAAGGTTTTTGTTGTTGTTAATTATACACAGTGTTATTCAAAAAGAACGAATAGAGGCCTTATCTGCCTCCAAGGTCTCCTCCCTAATTGTTGTTGTGTAGTTGTTCAGTCATGTCCATCTCTGTATTAACCTACAGACTGCAGCACGCCTCATTGACTCCACAGTGGTGACATCCGTAGCAGCATTATATAAAAAGCCACTGTGATGGTTCATTTGCCATGAGCTTTACATAGTAAATATCAGTGTCTCTTGTTGTGATTCAAAAAACTTGCACAAGAGCTGCTTATTTATTTTCAAAATGTAGCAGGTAGTGCAGCACATTTCCCTGCACCCTTTCAGGGCACCCGGGCCTTCGTGCGCAGCAGAATACTGCCCCGTCATCAGGGTGCCGAGAACTACGCTCTGATGACGCTATGCGCAATAGCCTGGTGCTGTGCCCCCATTATACAATACACCTCCAATGGATATGCTGCTGAGTATCCATTGGAGGTGGGGGAGGTTCCAACCTTATAGTTGTAGTAAAGAAAGTTAATTTTAGCATGTTTTTTTTTTATTACAGCAAAGTCGCAAACTTGTTTTATACTGATCTTTACTGCATAACGTTGATGACTGTTGAGCCATTTAAAAGGGTAACTTTGCTTAATTGTTATATTTTGTACGTATACATCTCCAGCAGAGTATACTGTAAATACAGGGCTTCAGTGGTCCTTTAGCTCTAGTGAGATCTCATGTATGACATCCTGCCCAGAATAACATTTTTAGGGCTGGCATGCTTAGCGGCTCTCTACTTTGGGTTGCCGTCAGTGGAGTCTGTTCCAGTCAGTGCATGTTGGTGCCCACATTTTCACAGACAAATTCTTTTTTTATTTTTCCTAATAAATTACATTAAAATCTGCTTGTTGATTAGTCATTCAGTGGAGTCCCACTCTTTGACCCGATGGACCACAGCGCATCTATCATGATATCTCTGGTTGTGCTTATCCATAAAGTTACTGGAGTGGGTTGCCCGTTCCTTCTCCAGTAGACAGTGATTTGTTTGACCTCTCTACTATGACCTGCCCTATTTACTGTAACAACCAACTATAATCGTTGTAGTAATTGTGAGTTGTCGTCACGCAATGTTAAACGTTCAGTGTTGTGTGACCTCTTGGTTCCCTGTGTGGAATCATGGAGCATTTTTCTGTATGCATTTTATCTTTGTAAAGTTAGCTTTAGCAATTTATTTCTACAACCTTCACATTCCAATTTAAAAAAAATTCTGTGTGATCTTTACTTTTCTTGTATATTTCAACCCCAGCAGAGCTATCCTGCTAACATGTTTTTTCAGCCTCATAAGGTTGTGTCTGCAGCTTACTCCTCAAAAGCCATCTTGTCTGGACACGTCTTCAGATCTTTGTGTTTGCTCTGTTACCATGTAAATAAACTACATTTACATAAATACATTTTAGCAAGAAATTAGCATTATAAATGCCCCCAAACTTGCTCTGCTTTAATAATCAGTAAATAATTAATGTAGTCCAATAATTGCAAGCGTGCATTTAAAAGATCGTGTTTAATGCATTGCAAAAAAACATGTTTTTTGTATGCAAAACCTATAGAGTATAACAATATATATAGACCATATAGGATTGTCTTCTCCTTTATGTGAGCCTTATGGATGTCTAGCCTGCAACACATTGTGCTTTTCTTCACTTTCATTTTAATATAGATCAGATAAGAACCCACAGTTAATAGGGTCTCCCCAAGTCTTTGTTTGCATTTTCTGTTAAATCACTGGTAAAAGCAGATTACATTGTGTATTTGCTTATCTATTGTTTAAGTTTAGAATAATTAGGTTTTTGTATACTTTATGTAGGGGAACATTTTTGCTGAATAACCCCATTTCATAAATATATAGTTGACTTTATTTTTGAAAATTATACATATTTTTACTTAATTACCAAATCGAGTCTGGTTGTCTTGGAAGCAATAACAGGCAGGAGGCCAAGGAACGCCAAAGGACCATCTGTCCTCATTATCTCTGGAAATACCCAAGCAGGACGTCTGATAATGGAAATCTTTCTATGTTAGGTTGGCCTAGGATGATATCATTAGCCTAAAGTAATTTAACATACATTTACATATTTATAAATGTGTATACATCTATATGGGTTTTGTTTAAAAGTGAACATGTTTACAATAAAAACTTCTTAAATGTATGCCAGGCAAGGTACAAGGAATATTTCCCACTTGCAAACATTGCATGGATTTCAACATTTGTTACTATGGCTCTGAACACTCCCCTTGGCATTGTTTTGTTTTAGTCTTTTACACAAGTGCTCAATCCATGGGGCATATGCAAGTTAGAATAAGAAGATCATTTTTGAAAGTTTAAACCTTTTTTTATTTTAATTACTTTTATAAATAATCAGTTTCCGGTTAAAAATGGTTGTATGCAATTTATATCCTGCATATAAATACTTACTATTAATTTTGGCATGCAATGGGTATGTACTCTTTCGGTTCTACTATTTATGTTTTCCCTTGAGTTCCTTTTGCATTAGCGAATAGGAGCAATCCAGGTCTATCCAGATCTAAGGGTAAACTGTAAAATAGCAACTTGGGCAGATGATCTGCTGTTTACAGTGGTGAACCCCCAATCCTTAGTGCCCCACTTGATGGGGGATATTAAATACTTTGGTAAACTGGTCTTAAATGTAACTTTTTGAAAAATGTGATGCTATTAGGCTACACAAGTGTTCAAATGTTGTCTATACTTCCCTGTATGCTGTACTATATGCAGACTCAGCTAGATGCATTAATACATCTGTGTGTTGGTAAAAGACCCTGCACTAGTTGTAAATACACAAGTACATTGGGGGATTATCATGACCTGTTGCTCCTGGATACTATAGAGCAGAGCAATGTTTAAGTCCCCCGTACCTATGGAGACTTATATCGTTAGTGCTTCACTTTGAGGCGTTGAGACGTTTTGACGTCGCACCTGCCTGTTGGCGAGTAGCGCTGACCCGACTGACTGGACACATCTCTACTCATTATTAGAGCCTACCATTCAATATATGTTTGTGTAAAGCAAAGGGAGAGCTGTTTGGGAGGACCCTAAATCCAAAAAATGTGAGGATATTTGGGTGGGGGTGCAGAGATCCACATGCTGTACATAGATTAGAGAGCAGTACTGGAAGATACTGTATATATGTTACAATACCCCTACATTACTTCTTAAACTTGATACAATACCCATCTCAACTTGTCAGGCTGTTCCCAGCTGGGAGCATTTATGAAACTTTAGTGGAATTGTCAAAAGATAATTTTTTTTTAAATACGTAAACAAACTAAAGGACCACTGCGGGTCATGAAAAAGACACTGGTACATAGATTGACAAACACTATTGATTTGGATCAGACCACAACAGTCTGAATTAGATATCTGCTCCTTCTCCCATTTAGTGTTTGATGTGCACATTCCAGAGAAATAAGACACAGACACAGTGTTTCTGTATAATAATTCTCAAAGCGCTCGATTCCAAAATGGCAATGTACAAGTTTATATATAAAAACGTTATCTGATCAAACATCACATGAATCCTTTGTCTAGGAATTAATAGCTTTATTGATTGGTTCAAAATTGCTGCAGTGTGTTGTCATCATAGTGGTCAGTTGAGGGAGGATCCGTTCATTTGTCCTTATTTGGTCACAGATGTTTGCATCATCAGGCCACTCCATATTGTAATGTAGCCCATTCTCCATCTTAGGTAACCTCCATTGTTAGTAATCTTCTTCTCATTTATACATATAGAAGTGAGTAAGAAAATGGCAGGCAAACATAATAACATGAAAAGACATTTTCCTAATTATCATCCATAACACTATTGGCAGCTGTATGAGCTATGGGCATAACACAAAATCTGAATGTTTGAGATTCTTGTACTATCTTGTGTTTGTTACATCACGTCCGGAGCTCTCCACAAATGTAAATGATCCACACAAACACCTTCCACCAATGTATCACCGGATACCTCCAGAGTTCGACAGGTTATCATTTTTGTTATAAAATAGATGTATGACTTTTCTGATGACTTCTGTTGTCATTGTGCAGAGGTTCTTTGAACATCTTATTGAAGTCTGTGTTGGCAGGTCATTGCACCTAGATTCCAAGTTTTACATCCTTCCACTACTTGACCACCATGGGAGATTAGTAGGCAAAATTAGTAGGATAACTTATATTGGAGAGAAGTAGAGTGATCACTGGAAGCTACAAAATATATCTAGCATTAACCAGATAATAAAGTAGAGGAATGTGCAGAAATGGCTCGGGAAATAGAGCCGAGTACAGGCCGATACAAGCTTGACCACCCTTTAGCAAAGTGTTTTTCATGATATGATAGACTCTCTCTCGCTGTTTAGCCTTTTTTTTTCTTTTATCACATTTTAGTTTTTATTGACTTTATCATACGTAAAAAGCTTTTTTTTTTTTGTTCGTTTGTTTTGTTTTTTGTTTATTTTAACATCTATTGAGGGAATGAAATATTTGATTACAAATTAACGGTGGCTACCTGCTTTCACACGAAGGTTGTCCCCTTCCGACAAGGCTACTATGTCTGTGCATATTTGTTATTTCTAGTTGTACACTGAAATCTTTATATGTTAAATATAATATGGATCTGGAGTATACAAAAATACATAAAACTAAAGGGGTTTGGTAGAACTGTTTTTATGGAGTATTCTATTCTTTTAGATTCAATATATTTTGTCGCCAAATGTAGTCATTTTAATCCAATGTTTAGTTTTCTACCAATGCATTAGAATGTTATTTTTGTGTTTCAGGTGGTAAAGAAGGCGGACATGATTAACAAGAACATGGTTCACCAGGTACAGGCGGAGAGGGACGCTCTAGCTCTTAGTAAGAGCCCCTTCATTGTACATTTGTTCTATTCGTTACAATCGGCCAACAATATCTACTTGGTAAGTACAATGAATGAGTACTACAAGACCCCAGCATTGAAGGGCCACAATAATGGCTTCATTAGGACAGCCTTCTAAGTATGTCCTTTTTTTGCCCCAGAATACCATGTAGTGGATGCAGATCTGCTGGAAACTACAATGCTCATCTCAATTTTACATCTTTTTTTTTTTTTTTTCAACTACTGTATTATATGGCACATCAGAAACTAAATGAGCATATTAAACATTATTTTTTGGCTTCTACAGTGGCCCTTTAACTGTCAGCCCATTCCTTAATTACAATATGTTTTTTTTTTTTTTTTAAGAATTAGAACAGGTAAAAATGTTCTGGAATGTTAGTGATACAGGAAAGGTCCCAGTTATTGCAGAGATGATAAGTATGTATTAAAGGACCATTGTAGGTCAAGAAAAGACACTTGTTTGTCAAACAAACAATATTTTGAGTTGTTTATATGCACAGGAATCCATTTTGTGTTTGACATCACTTCCTGAGAATTGGACCATGAGAGCCTGTGATTGAAAACAGTTTCCACTAATGTATCATGGATCCCTACAGGGCCCCACAGAGGCATCACATTTTTTTTTTATTAACAATTAGGTGTAGGGCTTAATTATGCTCTTAGACTCATTTTCCAAACATATTGTTGTTATCATTATGCTTTGGTCTTTTAATGTATTTAATTGCAATTTCACACAGCCATGATTGGCACATTGTGGTTTGTGACCGGTTGATGTTAAACGGAGTGGAAATGTTAGAGACATGAGCATTAATTTAAACATGAATTAACTTTTATAATAAAAGTGATAAAAAAAAAAGCATCCTCAATTGGCATAGATTATTATAATAATAATATTAATATAGCTTTTAAAAGTTCAGTCTCTGTGATACTTACTATCTATCAAACTGGAGATATTAATCGATGACCTTCGGTAAGGAGACTTCTAGGAAATAGTCCACTTTCCACATCAGTTATCCAACAAACCAAGATTCATATTAATGAGGGATATTTTGGCATTACTTACTGATGAGCTCTTGATGTATTAAGTCCATCGTCTTGATTGCAGTCACTTATACAAAGTGACTAGTCATGCTAAATGTGCAGGAGACTTCAGTCAGAACAATGGACCCAGTGCCTCAGGGGCTTATCAATAATGGCAATGATCTCTCCTAACAAATTATACGAATCTCTGGAGGAACACAATGGCTGACTCGCATCTCAAAATGGCAAACTTCCTTGTTAGTTTACTAAAGTTAAATGCAATTTTTATTAAAATTACTTGTAATTACCTATATTTTTACACATTCTACAACATTTGGAACCTCTTCTTTTGTTACTTTTGCATCATTTAAAAAAAAACTTTTATACTTCAGGAGCATGTGGTATAGTGCCATGGTCATTGTCTCTTTAAATATGTTCCTGGTTTCATGACTTATTCCATTTCTCCCAGATAATGGAATACCTAATCGGTGGAGATGTGAAATCTCTTCTTCACATTTACGGGTACTTTGATGAAGAAATGGCTGTCAAGTACACATGTGAGGTTGCTTTGGCCCTCGATTACCTGCACAGGCATGGTATAATCCACAGGTAAACTAATCTTATAAGTATTGTCTACTGATTGTATGACTTCTTTAACACTCCGCATAACAGAAAAAGTACTTGAGATAAGGGGAAAGTTGTTTTTATAATATTACAATAAACTATCTAACCGGGAACCATTTTAAAGCCTTTTAGATCTGTCTCCCGGCTTGAGTCCACCCTCTTTGATTGCCTCCAACCTAATAAGGTCACCATCTGGACTGGAGGCTAAAACTATAACATTTGAATTTAATATTCCATATTGTTTTTATAAGCTCTACAGAAATATAGGTAAATAAATGCCTATTACATTCCGATATTTACAGTATGCTCTTAAATGTCTCATATCACATGTATAGTTCTCAGCAATACGGGTCGTTGCTAACGCTTGCGGACTCGCATAGTGAGCCGCCTGTTCGCGAGGGCCGCAGTTGCTGGCAAGGAGCACCCAAAGGCACTCCTTGCGCTGGTGGAGATGAGCGCTCATCCCTACAACCCCTTTCTACTTTCAGCCCTCAAATGCGGCACCTCGCAAAGCGAGGGGCTGCGTTTGCGGAGATGGAGCTTCTACGGCGCCTCACAAGCAGTTACAAACAGCCGCAGAAGGGACTTTGAAAAAAAATAACAAAACACGCAATGACTAAAAATGGACTTGCACAAAAAAATACAAGCCACAGGACTTAGAAAAAAAAATGACGAACTTGCAAAAATACGACCTTAACGGCGACCCGCGGCAAGGGGGGACACCCAGGATGTCTGGAAGTGAGGTACACCTCAATTTAAATCCATACCTTGTATAGGTGTCCATACGTTTAGTCCATAATGAGCACGCTTGACAGGCGTATCTGCACAGGGCTACTGATGAGGGCTTTGTTGCTGCATATAATTCAGATGACTTGCCTACATATTAGTCTAATTTATATTTAAACTTCTTAGCATAGCACCTGGCTCTCCTTTTAACCCTAAAGAAAAAAGTTTGCAACCTAACCTAATCCTAGTAGCTTTTTCAAGTTTTGTACAAATTCTTGTTCTTACTTTTACAAACACATTATTGCATTTAAAGGATCACGTTGATCATTCATTACAGTATTTGAGCTTATTTTCAAAGTCTGCTGCTTGTCTACACCCTCTATAAGGCCAATTGAGTGAGGTAGATTTGTCTAGAAGGCAGCAGCCAAATTTTCAGGCACAACGTGGTCGCCATTGGCTGGAGACCTGCTGTGTTACAGCAAAAGCTTCTTGCCAAAGGAAATTACTTTTTTGCCTCTTCTGTATTAACATTTATTTTTAAAGGAACATTCCCTGTTTGAAATAAGCTACCTTTTTATTTGTAAACCTAAGTGCTTAAATAGTTTGTTTTTACTCACTGAAACCTTTTAAATAATCCCTGCAAAGGTTCATCCCCTATAGTTCATGTAAGCAATGTTTCTATAGTACTAGATGTAGGGACTGTTTGCAGGGTAAAAAAATAGAGCTTGTTAATAAATTCTATTCTATTAAAAATTATATTAAAACAAACAAATACACTTATTCCTTTAGAAGTTATATATTAAGATCCGTAGAACCAGATTTGGCAACCGATAATTGTCTCTTTCAAACATCTCTTCTAGATTGAAAGGGGTAAGTCCTTCCTATATATAGATTGCAGGTTTGACAAATGGTTTGCCTTGTCTAATCAGAGCTAAGTGTAGGCGACTGCATGGAAAAAAAAATTAACCCAATATCGCAGGGGCTTATTAGTAATTAATGCCAAGGGTTTCTCATGAACAAAATATTAGAAACTCTTTTGGAGGTGGATCAGAAAGCCAGCTGGTTTGCCGTGGGGAAAATAATTTTATTTTTGATATTATCTATAGTTTTACATGTTTTGCAACTTTAATCTGTTTATTGGAGTGGGTGATCCTTTTACTACTATTCTATCACACAGGGATCTTAAGCCAGATAATATGCTGATCTCCAATGAAGGGCACATTAAACTAACAGATTTTGGACTTTCTAAAGTCTCCCTCAAGCGAGGTAAGAAGTAACAGAGTATTTTTGCAGTTGATATGTTTACCATGTACTGATACCATTTTTTTTTCCTTCACCAAAGAAAATCTCTTCAATATTAAACACAGTGACGGAGATAGGGGGGACTTCTTCAAATTAACATTTTTAAAAGTGGTATATATTTTCTTTTTTTGCTAGTTATTTTGATACATACTATAGATACAGTATCTCACAAGTGAGTGCACCCATCACATTTTTGTAAGTATTTTATTATATATTTTCATGTGATAACACTGAAGAAATGACCCTCTGCTACAATGTAAAGTAATAATCAAAATAACTCAACACACCTCCAAGACAATCACTGCCTTGCTAAAGAAGCTAAAGGTAAAGGTGATGGACTGGCCAAGCATGTCTCCAGACCTAAACCCTATTGAGCATCTGTGGGGCATCCTCAAACAGAAGGTGGAGGAGTGCAAGGTCTCTAACATCCACCAGCTCCGTGATGTCATCATGGAGGAGTGGAAGGGGACTCCAGTGGCAACCTGTGAAGCTCTGGTGAGCTCCATGCCCATGGGGGTTAAGGCAGTGCTGGAAAATAATGGCGGCCGCACAAAATATTGACACTTTGGGCCCAATTTGGACATTCCCACTTATGGGTGTACTCACTTTTGTTGCCAATGGTTTAGACATTAATGGCTGTGTATTGAGTTATTTTAAAGGGACAGCAAATTTACACTGTTATACAGGCTGTACACTCATTACTTTACATTGTAGCAGAGTGTCATTTCTTCAGTGTTGGCACATGAAAATATATAATAAAATATTTACAAAAATGTGAGGGGTGTACTCACTTTTTTTAGATACTGTAAGTAAGACAGTTAAGTTTAATAAGGCCTTATAGTTGTTTGCTGCAAGTATTTGTCAAATTTGACTAAAAGATTAGTCAAAATAGAAATACCCTTATGAAATAGCCCATGAGGAAATAATGCATAAAATATAACCTTTATTGAATATGGTAAAAAGTAATAATTTTTAAAAGATAAGAAACTATTACTTCGATTTAATTCCAATATTTACACTTTTCTGATGACCAGTATTGATGCTCAAATATTTTCAATATATGATGATGCCCTGCTTTGATTTATAATCTTAAGTGTTCGTTCTCAGTTGCAACCCTCACAATGCAGTGCAAGTACTGTGTGGCTGCTTCGCGGGGCTCGCATGTGTGACGGCGCTGCTGGCTAGCCTCACGAGGTCGCATCGCAACTGCGATCGGCGCATCGCAACTGCGTTCGGAGCATCGCAACTGCGTTCGGAGCATCGTTCTTGGTCCACAACTAAAATATATATATATATATATATATATATATATATATATATATATATATATATATATATATATATATCTCTCAAAATTATAAATTTACAGAGACACTTAAGATTATAAATCAAAGCAGGGCATCATCATATATGGAAAATAATTGGGCATCAATACCAGTCATCAGAAAAGTGTAAATATTGGTATTAATAGACGTAATAGTTTATTTTATCTTTTTAAAAATATTATTTTTAACCATATTCAATAAAGGTTAGATGTTATGTATTATTTCCTCATGGGATATTTAATAAGGGTATTTCTATTTTTGACTATTCTTTTAGTCAAATTTTACAATTTCTAAAAATACCAGATACCCAGAATTCAATTCCAAAAAGAGGCTAAAAATCAAGATTAAGTCATTGCTGCAAGTAGTTTTATGTCAGTAGACATTATTGGGTTTTTGTTTTTTGGCATTTAAAATGTGTATTAACTGTCAACCTATTCTAGAAATTAATATGGTGGACATATTAACAACACCTTCAATGGCGAAACCAATGCGAGATTATTCTCGTACCCCAGGACAAGTGCTCTCCTTAATCAGCTCACTAGGCTTTGTAAGTATCAAATAAAGTAGAGATGAACAAGATTTATGATCTATGTCCCCCTTTTCATCCATGAAAGTAATAGTGCCTTCCTTGTCCAAACTCCTCCCACCCTTCCTTCAAAATCTGTTATTATGCCCCCCAAAACTAAATCCCTGTCTTGCTCTTCTTTCCACTACTCTCCTTCTTACTCTACCCATTTTATTTTATTTTTTTCCTATTTCTAGCTGTCGTGCTTACCACTTTTCTATTGGCATTTACTATGTTAGGCCAAGATTGTACTTACAGACCTCTCACACCATATAAATGCAATTATCAATATATATTTTTATTATTTATTTAAAATCTTAAAGGTATATTGAAGTTTCCCTGTGTGTTTCTAATCGAACACACACACTCACACTACATAGTCATTCTATACGCATGCAGATTTATTTTATTTAAAAATAAAACTTTGTTTTCCACACCCCAAAAGCTGCTTGCATAGGCACAATGAGCCTCCCAATAGAAACACTGCATTTGGGTATGGATTTTAACCCTTTTACACAGCAAGTATGTATCTGCACAATGGGAGTTTGACAAATACATCTCCCAGTGTTCTCATTAGGTGCAATGAAATGCTCAATACTCTACCCTGTTGAGACAGAAGCTACAAGAAGCAGCTTCAATAAAATAATGGGAGCCTGCAGGAAAAAAATAATTGTATTTAAAAGTGAAAAACGCAAAGACTGACTTTTTTTTTTTTTTTTTACACTTTATTAAAAAAAAATTGCCCATTATCAAGTTTGTGTATTTAGAATAATATACATAAATAAATTGACCACAGTGGTCCTTTTTTTAAGAATTTTTTGAATTTCTTATATTTTCTTACAGAGTACTCCCGCTCGGGGCAAAATGCAGGCTCCAATCTCCCCTGTGACTCCAAGGCTGACCGAAAGTACACAAGGAAGTTTCACTACTCCTGTTTTTATGAAAAAGAAAGACACCTCTATTAACTACAGCAAGCATCTTGTATCTGGTAAGTTCAAGAGTGTACTAATAATATGGTTATTGATAGGTATTAACATTACCCCCCTTTTGACCCAAGTTTGATTATTCAAAGCATTTGGTGTTAAAAAAAAATAATAATAATAAAAAAAAAAAATACATTGAAATGAATACAAATATGGCTGTTTTTTTAAATGTTTGTCTTTATAATTGCACACATACCTGTGTTATCCTATACTCCTGATATTCCAAATTCTTTTTTTGATTCTTTCTCCAAATGTTTAAGAAGCCATGGTGTTTTGTGGCTTTTCTTACTTTTTTGGGCGTCTCTTGCTTGCATAAATTACACGGTCTGCTAATGAAAGCCATGCAGCCCACCATGCTTTTATTCCAACCTTTCTCTGTAAAGATGCATTGACCAGCCTTTACTCAGTTGAAGAACACGCTGATTTGAGTTAAATGACCACTTTAGTTGTCATATAAAGGGGTTTCTCTAAAGAATAGTTAGGTAGGGCTTGATAAGAAGAAATAAAATAACATTATACTCTGCATTTAAACAATGAATTACATGTTTAAATCATGCTCCAGTATACCTCCAGATCTCTCCACCCTCTGAATGATCTTTTGTCTCTGGAGTGGGACCCACCCAGGGGTATAAACAAACTGAAAACCTTTTGAGACCTCTCTAAGGCATATAGTAGCAGGCAGTAGTGTAATATGAGCTGCTAGCAGTGTACACAAATACACTTTCCAGTCCCTTTCCACTATCCTACTGCATGTACAGTTTGGGGAGCATTCCCCTCTAGGAGTTTCCCCACACCAGAGACAAAACATTATTCAGGGGGTGGAGAGATAAGGAGCACATACAGCCTGGGGGCATTAGACTTATCAGCCTTTACATAACCATATTCTTTAGAGAGCCCGTTTTTTTATAAGAACACTACAGTGGTTTGTTAAAGTAACAATCTGCTTCATTATGAAGTACTATTGTTGGGTCAATTTCAAGTTTTCTCATTAAAATATTTATGAAATTATGGATTTGCACTTGCTACAACATATATATTTGTCCGGCCTACATAACAATCACCATGCAAATTTGCGTAGCCTTTTCTAGGCACATAAATAATCTGTTCTTTCAGATGAGCTCCTAGCCAGAGTAAGGAGTGTTGAAGATAATTCAAGCAATATTAATAGTAAACCATCTTCACTTGATTTGTAACTTGTGTGTGACCAGATAAAATTAGCAGCCGTGTAAAAAATATATTTTAGACAAAAACTTAATTATGTTTCATACTTTTTGAGTTCTTCAGAATTGTTTACTTGTATTTTTTTTATAGTCAACAGCAGGAGAAGGATGCAGTGTTTTTTATTTATTTTTTTGCTTTCAGTATGACACAAGCAGAATCTTCTACAAGTAAAATTTTCTTTAAAAATGCTTTTATACTCTTCCCAAGCCAACCGCCCCCACCCCCCCACCACTTTTTTTTTTTTTCACAGCATATTTTTACTTCTCTATTTGTAGGTCCTGAAGCTCAAATGTCCAGCCCTTCCATGCCAGTAAAATGTCTGACCCCTAACCTGCTTAAGTTCAGGACACGGTTTGGTACATCCAGTACAAGCAGTCAGTCCAGAATCTGCTTGTCCAGTGTGGAGTCTGAGTGCTGTAGTAGCCCCAGGTGGGAACGAGCCAACCAGGTTAGTAAATTATACTATTTGTGTATATGTGTATGTGTATGTGTATATATATATATATATATATATATATATATATATATATATATATATATATATATATATATATATATATATATATATATATATATATATATATATATATATATATATATATATATATATATATATATATATATATAATTAGTGTTATTCAAAATAAACAAGATACAGAACAAAGACATTGTAATCATTGGAAGAAAAATTCCATATAGAGATAAAAGAATGGTAGACCCTCGCTGAACTAATACAGACGACCCATTAAGAACGAGTTATGACTTTTTGTATGAGTTAGTTTTTATGTTCTGTTTGTTTCAATTAAGAGAGAGCGCGATAGTTTCTGTAACTTATTATTACAGTGCAGAGGTATTATTAATAATATTATAATATTACACTTTATTACTACCACATCTTAGCCATTCTAGAGTGTTTTTCTTTCCCTATGGTTTGAGTTGCATTACTCTGTGTACTGTACAATTTCTTTTAATACAAAAATCAATAATATTTATGAAGAATACAAATATATTGTATCCTAACGAAAGTAAAAATATAGATTCCAAGATTCTATTGATGCTGAAGAAAAGTGGTTTAATTCTGATTGCGGATGTATTTTAGAGGATCAAGATTTAGAAACGTACTAGGAAATTTGACAAGCTTTTGAAAAATCTTTGAAGAAAATTCTAATGTATATTTTGTTTTTTCAGGAAAATGAAGCACCGGGGTATTTGAGCTCCAGTAGATTAAAGAATAGTTTGTCGGATAAAATGGTTGGAAAGAAGAATACACGTAACCCACTTGCCCAGAGTTTGAAGATCAAGGACTTGGAGTGTTCGATTTCCCCTATTGTTAACCGTAGCACTTCCGCAAAACCTGGCACACAAGATGAAACTGGTTTTCTAGGGTACACTCCTCTTGCTGTCCAGAATTCAAAAGGCGTGTTCAGGAAATGTCTTTATGAAAATCAAACCGAGCAGCCGAAGGACCATTTAGTCAAAGATAAAGAGAAAGAAGTGGCCAAATTATCTCTCTCTCCAGAATCCCCTCCATGGTTGACAAGTTGTCATTTAAATAACATAAGTTGTAATGAAGATGAGAACTATGAAAAAACAGGTCTCAAGAGGTGTTATGGGTTGGTTGAGAAGAGCCCTGAAAATGATCTTCAGTGCAAGAAGAATAACTCTGAATACAAACGTGGCTGTGAAATATTACAATTTCCAGCTGCCTCAAGCACAGGTTTAACAATGGAAATTGAAGCAATGTTACTCACTGACCTCCAAAATCATGCAGACATTGACAATAATGCGAAAAAGCCAGAGGAAGAGTGTGCTACTGCTCCTCGCACTCCAGAGAAGTTAGATCAGGGAAGTGTGGTTGCCAAGAACTTGCTATGTGAGCTAGATGAATTTTTTGAGAGAGACAAGAGAATGGATTGCCCAAAGTCTGAGTTCAATGTCTTGGTAATATCACCAAAGCGCATGTGCCAGGATTCTGATACTTCCAATCCTAATATATCTGTTACAGAAAACCTGAAAGAGGATATTGCAGATGTAGACAAAAGCATGAAAGAACTTTCTTTTGAGGAACTGAAAAGTGACGAAGAGTCAACACCAGAGGAAAGAGACATCACTGATAGGGTTAAAAGAGAAAACCAGGGGAAGAAGTATGAGGAGCCAGCAACAGAACGGTTACCAGAACCAGACGAAGCCTCGGATTCTCCAAATCTCTCTAGAACAATAAGTAACACTAAAAGGAAACCGGTGGTGGCTTTTCGAAGTTACAACAGTCCTATCAATGGCTCTAATTTATCAGAGCCTTCAAAAATCAGTATTTGCTCCATGGAAAAAATAAGTTTTTCTTTTAGTCATACTGGTTCATATCCCATGGCTGTCACCCCAGCACCAAAGGACAGATCATACAAGCAGGTATTATAATATTCTATAGCAACCACTGTTCTATAGAAAGGGTTATAGAACAGGAATATGGGTGGTTGGCTGCTTCTTAAAGGACTATTGTGGTAAAAATAAAATAGCCTTGGTTGAAAAGCTATATTTCAAAATATAATGATATTTCAAAATATGCAGCTTTGGAATCTATCATTTTAGTTAACAATGATTTACTTCCTCAGGTGGGACATGCCTGAATAAACAGGAAGTCTGTATCTGCACAATGAGAATGTGGCAACTACAATGGTATAACCATTTGAGATACAGGCTCCATATTGAAAAAGATGCCTGCAGTAAAGAATAATTACTATTAGACTCTGCTTATTTCTTTACTTTCCAAAAAAAAAGTTTTGCTCACTATTTTGTTACTGGCGACTTGCCCGTCAAAAATGACGGCATGATAGTTTTATAAATTGTGTCTCTTTCTCCCCTGTGTCTCTTCCCCCTGTGTGTCTCTTTTCGACCCTCTCCCTCCCACCTGTGTGTCTCTTTTCGACCCTCTCCCTCCCACCTGTGTGTCTCTTTTTGACCCTCTCCCTCCCACCTGTGTGTGTCTCTTTTCGACCCTCTCCCTCCCACCTGTGTGTCTCTTTTTTTCGACCCTCTCCCTCCCACCTGTGTGTCTCTTTTTTTCGACCCTCTCCCTCCCACCTGTGTGTCTCTTTTTTTCGACCCTCTCCCTCCCACCTGTGTGTCTCTTTTTTTCGACCCTCTCCCTCCCACCTGTGTGTCTCTTTTTTTCGACCCTCTCCCTCCCACCTGTGTGTCTCTTTTTTTCGACCCTCTCCCTCCCACCTGTGTGTCTCTTTTTTTCGACCCTCTCCCTCCCACCTGTGTGTCTCTTTTTTTCGACCCTCTCCCTCCCACCTGTGTGTCTCTTTTTTTCGACCCTCTCCCTCCCACCTGTGTGTCTCTTTTTTTCGACCCTCTCCCTCCCACCTGTGTGTCTCTTTTTTTCGACCCTCTCCCTCCCACCTGTGTGTCTCTTTTTTTCGACCCTCTCCCTCCCACCTGTGTGTCTCTTTTCGACCCTCTCCCTCCCACCTGTGTGTCTCTCTTTTTCGACCCTCTCCCTCCCACCTGTGTGTCTCTCTTTTTCGACCCTCTCCCTCCCACCTGTGTGTCTCTCTTTTTCGACCCTCTCCCTCCCACCTGTGTGTCTCTTTTTTTCGACCCTCTCCCTCCCACCTGTGTGTCTCTTTTTTTTTTTCCGACCCTCTCCCTCCCACCTGTGTGTCTCTTTTTTTTTTTTCGACCCTCACGCTCCCACCTGTGTGTCTCTTTTTTTTTTTTCCGACCCTCTCCCTCCCACCTGTGTGTCTCTTTTTTTTTTTTTCCGACCCTCTCCCTCCCACCTGTGTGTCTCTTTTTTTTTTTTTTCGACCCTCTCCCTCCCACCTGTGTGTCTCTTTTTTTTTTTCCGACCCTCTCCCTCCCACCTGTGTGTCTCTCTCTCTCTTTTTTGACCCTCTACCGGGATCCCCTCAGCCCTACCGGTATATCCTCTTCGGGTCTTTTTACGTTTGTCCTGTCTCCCTGCGCCTATGTGTACTTATGCAGAGGCAGGGAAGTCCGAATGGTGACGTCACTACTCTGGTTTCCCTGCCTCTGCAGAAGGACGCGCCGGGAGACGGGACCAACGTAAGAAGACCAGAAGAGAATATACCGGTATGGCTGGGTGGGGGCCTGGTGAGGCCGAGGGAATCCGGGGGTGAGGCCTCTGCAAACCCGCAGTGTATAGTTCCTAATTGCGAGTTTGTTAGTAATGCTATATGAAAAAAGAAGCATATATGAAAAAAAGTCCTCTGTGACCCTATAAGCCTCCAGTTGTGCTCTGCACTGTCCGATGGAGGGTTTAAAGACATGTGGAAATTGTTCTATATATTTTTATGGCCTAATAATTCAAGAATTAATGAATCCTTCTGAACTTTTATTTTTTTGTGTGGATGCAAAATATGTTGACAGATTTATTATGGAATTATACATTCTTCTCTTCTCCCAAGGGGTTCGCAGAGACACCCTACAGAACTCCAAAAAGTGTGAGGAGAGGAGGAGCACCAGCTGAAGTAGAGAAGGTTCTTGGGACACCAGACTATTTGGCACCTGAGCTGCTACTTGGAAAAGCACACGGTGTGTTACATGTTTCCGATGCCATACATTGTTTTACGTGTTTTCATAATTGGTGTAGAAACTGGGGTTTGCGTGTTTTTTGTTTTATTTATAAGATTTCAAATGAATATCTTGAAAAGTGTATAAAACAGATTGATATATGGATGGTACCTTATCGAGTAGTTATTAAGGAGGAAAAGTTTGTGTGTCAGCCTTGATAACCAAGGACTCTTGAACCAATTGGCAGTTACTGGACCAATATATTGAATATTTCCTCTAACAGCTTGACTAATCCTGTGATTCTTAAAAATGTTTTATTTTGAAACCTTAAATGAACATTGTAGTGTTTATACGATACGGTTTCATTAGTTGAATAGTTGATTAGATGTAAAATCAGTATTTAAAGAAAGAAAATATGTAGACATAGACTCTTGCAAATATGCTTTCCTCCACTACCTTTAAGGTGTACAGGTGATGATGGCTGATTTGCCCACATAGATATGTTAAACTTTCTACTGGAATGGTATGTTCTCCTCATGACTGCCTCTTGGGCAGATCATCACACTCCTTGTATAGATTTTAGGGGATGGAGAGAAGCTAAGGCTGAAATGGTTCAAATATAAGTTTTAAAATACTTCTTTTATTGCTAATTGGTAAATAAACAGATGAAGTCCTATTTTATGACCACTTACATAATGTTCCTCAGTAGTATTCCTTTTTCTTATCTATGTAATACTACGTAACTGCAAGCCCCCAGATGAACACGTTGGCGTCTACTTACTCATCACAGAATTTGGTCACTTCTCTGGGTTCTTTGGTAAAAGCCTCACTGTTTCACATTGAATTCTTTTAATACTCTGTCTTATTCTCATCTAGTATTCTCATTTTTAACTTTCTTCACAAAATCATCATTGAAAATTGAATTTATTTATCTCCCTGAATGTAGATTGTTCTCCTTCCTCACAATATCCTGTGGCATAGTCCCATAAAATCACTGATACAAAGAGACCTTTACCTTTATATACTGGAGTATAAGCCAAGGCACCTATTTTACCACAAAATACTGGGAAAACTTAGTGACTTGAGTATAAGCTGAGGGTGGGAAATGTGCTGCCCCCTGTGTCCCTCTTGCACCCTTTGTGTCCCCCTCTTGTGTGCCCTCTGTGCCCCTTTCTTGTGTGTCCACCTCTCCCTTCCCTGTGTCTTTTTCCCTCCCCCTCCCTTATCACCCTCCTCATCCTCAACCCCCCCTCCTCACTTTACCCCTTGCTAATTACCCCCCCCCCCCTCCCTTTCCGCTCTCCCTTACCTTCCATCAGCAGCTGCTCCTCCGCGTCTTCCGGCTGCGTCTGGACCCTGCCAGTGCTAATGACGTGACGCGCATGTGACGTCACGTCATTAGCATAGGGCATAGCTGCTGATGGAAGATAAGGGAGCGGAGAGGGGGAGCTAATTGGCAACGGGCAAAGTGAGGAGGGGGAGGTTGAGGTTGAGGAGGTTGAGGAGGAGGGGGAGGTTGAGGAGGAGGAGGGGAGGAGGAGGGGGGGTTGAGGAGGAGGAGGAGGGGGGGTTGAGGAGGGGGGGTTGAGGAGAGGGGGGAAGAGACACAGGGACTCGAGTCAATTGAGAGCTTGTGATAGAGCCTAGAGACAGCAGTCCGGACCGGATCACTATCTTGTAAGTACAGGGAGATTCATGTGTCCCTAGCTGTGTTTTATGGAACCAGAAATGAGGGTGAATGTAGTTGCTGCACCACTCGTAAGGACATTTTACTATCAAAAGTGGGCAGTAGGTATTAAAAGGCTTATGACCCCTGTACTCAAATATTGGGCTATTACTTCTGGTAAGGGACCAGACCACATTATTCTACGTAGATTTGTGAACTAGTTAACCTAAAATGAATATTCTTATATAGACCTTCTTTTCCTGTAATCCTGCTGGTATATACATATATATCCAAAGTAATGTGATCTAGATCTAAATTAGAGAGCCCCTGTATGTAGGCATACAAGATGCTTCTAAGTGAAATGAGCTCCATATAACTTGGAATATGTGTTACTTTATATGCTTACTATAGAAACATTGGATTTGTAATTTATTTTGTCTTGTATACAGGATTCCTGCCATGTGGTAAGTTAACCATTGCTGCTCTGGTTTTGGTTTGCAGCTTTATACAGTCAAAGTGTAATTGATTCACTGCAGTCCACAGACCTTCACTGTCAATGGACGTTATTTTTATCGCATCCCGTATTGCTGGTTTCTTACACTGTTTTGTAGCTATTAATGAGACGTTTCAAAGGGACATGGAAAGTGACATAGTTCATTAGTGTGATAAAGCCGCTCTGGCTATGCAGCATGAATAATGTCGCTGGCTGGAAGAAGCAGATGGTGGACACACTGGTAGAAGAATAAGGAACCAGTTGTTTAAACAAAAAAAACCTATGTAAACCTATATAGCCTGAAAAGGGGCAGGAAAACAAAAAATCCTTGTAGCCTACAGTTTCTACCTGCTTGGCATATCTATCTATCTATCTATCTATCTATCTATCTATCTCTCTATCTCTGAAAACCTACCTGGAACCTAAATTATTATATATTTGCCCACCCCTTAGTATTGCCAAGACCTATATCCAGTTCTAGTGTACTTTACTAACCCTTATTGGAGTGTAGTGAACTTATCCGTACTGATGAGATTGGTCATGTCCAATTCAGAAGGGAGCAATTACTTATTGTGGTTGACTAGAGTAGAAATGGCAGTGTGGCCTTGGGGTGAAGGGTTTCAAAATGACTGTTTATGGGCCTCATAACATTTGCAGTGACAAGCTATATTTCTGGGTGGTAGATCCCTAAAAAAATAATGGTTTTATACATTTTAAAATAAAAAGTAAATGTAAATATTATAATCTCCAGTGGAGCTTCCTTACTTGGAAGATCTGAATAGATGCTGCTCCTGTCCGTTCTCCTACTGTGAGAACCCCTTGGTTTTTTATTAAGAGCTTCAGTGAGTAGTTGAGAAAACAACATTACTGAATATGAGGAGCCAGAATGGGATTCTTACTATAAAGAACTGTCTATTTTTCTGAGTGACTGCCTCATTAGAAGTTTTTAAAATAATATTCCTCTACTGTCTCTCTATTTATTCACTATGCTTCCATGTCTCTCTTGGGCAACGCTTACCATGTGGTGCTCACTTCTCATATCTATTCTGTCCTGGCCAAGGTATGAACATGCCAGTTATTTGCTCATTGTATGTCATATCCATGGTTCCAAAGAGATTGAAATATGTATTTTATAATATTTTAAGTATTTTTTTATTATTGTGTGACAATTACACTTTGACTGTCTCCTTTTTGAAAGCTTCCTTCACAACATATGCAACTTTATAAGGCCGAACATATGCAATACTAGTTTTAGTACAGTTTTTACTACATTTTATGCTACAGTGTACTAGATAAATATTTTTACTGTGAATAGTGTAAATATGTAACAGTCGTCAAGAAGATTTAAAATGGTAGGAAACCCTATTTTCTTTCCATAATTAACTGATCACTTAAAGGGACATAGTAAAGTTGTCGGTTATGGCAGAAATGAAAAGGTTCAGATTCCTCTTATTTGTGGTAAATGTTCTTAGTACCATAATATCCGGAAGAACATGCATATTTGGTAGAAATTAAATAAAATGTTGTTTCCTATTAACTTCCCCCCACTGAGAGACCATTTGCTGTGACCTTTTAACTTCTTTGATGAACCGGAATGGATCCGCACAGTACTTTGGAAATGGTGTGGAAAAAACAGGATTTGTTAATAGTGTGGGACAACCCATTCTTGGGGCCTCATTCTATTATCGGCCGCAAAGCTGCGATTCCTTGCGGGGCTCCCGTTACCTTGCAATTCAAATAGACGGCGCCGCAAGGATCTCCCCTTATGGCCGGCCGTATATCTTGCAACCATCCGTAAGCTCAGAAATCTTTAAAAGCAAAAATAAATTCAAGACGGCACTGTAAAGCTCTGTAAATGCTAGGGATCATAATGAGGATTAATAGCAACCCCCTCTCAAGCTTGCACATCAGCCCAAATCCGATATTTCATTAACTGTTTATTTTCCGGCCGCAGCGTGGGTGGGTCTGAGGTGCTCCAAGCCCTCTGGACTTTTTCCACGGATATTTGACATAAATTAAAATAAAAATTATTTTCAGATTTGAGTGTAGGGGAATGTTGTGCTATGAATGCTAACACCTCCAATCACTTTATCGTCTCATCAGAGTGCAGGATGGCTTTATTATGTGTTTAATTGTGTGCCTGCGGGACCTTTTTGCTGCAAGTAAGCTGCGGCTCGGTTTTAGCCTTGCAGAGAGGGTTCCCGGAGCAATTGAATAGCAACCAGGATTTTCTTGCAAGGGATAACAAGGCGCTGGCCGGAAGGGAATAGAAGAGGCAAATAGCTTGCGGCCGGTCCTTGCGGCCCCGCATCTCCTACGGCCGATAATAGAATGAGGCCCTTGGTGTGCATTTAAAAGGACACCGCAAATGTCCTGGTTTTTGACAATTAAACATAACCGCAATTTGACGTTTAATATTTAGCATGGAAGTGTTAGGTTTTTTTTTGCACAGATTATCTAACATTGCAGCTTGATTATCTAAACAGATCCACCTTGTCTTTTAGATACATTTTCATAAGTTTACATTTTATTTAGGCTTGTAATTGTGTAAAATGACCACATTTCACACTTCTCTTAATGCTACAAGTGGCATGTGGGTTACTGCTTTGCAATGCTGTATCCAGTTTCTTTGTAAAGATTACCAATATTTGTACATTCTGTTGGAGTAAAACTCCTGTTTTGCTGGTAAAGCCACTGCCATTCTGAGCATTGCTAGGTATATAAATGCTTGGATTTGGGCGAGAGCTATAGCTGCTTGGTTTTGCTGCATGTTATGCATGGGTTGGATGGCATTTAGACTTATTTATGTAAATAAAGGGACACTGAATAAAATGTTGCATTTATATAGGGAAAAGGAGAAGAACAGTAAATTTTCATTTTTGTAACATTTTATAATTGTGGAGGAAAATCCGTCTTTAAAGGATCACTGCAGCACTTTAGCAACATGAGCTAATGTTTTATTTGAGAAAGTTATTTTATTTTAAAAATAATTAAATATGTATTCATGTCCAAAGTTCACACTCACGTTCTGCTGGTATCACTCACTAGAAGGTCAGTAGGGGGTGGCTTCGTCTAGCAGCAACCCACTGTTTGTACACTTAGCATCTTAACAAACACAAGGATCTCCACTGTCTGGAGACTGTGGTTCAAGAAAAGATACCTTGTTCGTCCCAAACAGTAAGTGCTGTGTAATTCAGGGACATTTTGGAATTTTTAAAGACTGTTTATGAGCAAAATAATCCATTTTGTGCCTGAGCTGGATGATGGGGTGGGGGGTGTTTGTAGTTATTAGTGCAGGAAGGGGTGGGCTCTCACTGGTCCAGAAGCAGACACCTTGCTTTATTCAATGCAAACATAGCTCTCCAGAAATGTAAGCACCACTCTCACACGTACAACTTTCGCCACTTCCTGCAACGGCATCAAAATATATTTTTGTGTTCTAAGTTTTTTAAATCTAGCTGTTAGTTACATTATTAGGGTGGAGGTAAACACCCAGCTGTAGTCTGATCTTTAAAACATAACTTAATATGGATATTAATTAAAAAGGATTTTATTAGTGATCAATGCATAATTAGAATAACTAGCTCTTCTTGCTATGGCATTACAGTGGTCCTTTCATAATGAGTAGTAGCTATATGCTCTTACAAGTCTGTATCATCATACAAATCTGTACAATTATTTGCATACACAACATCACAATGTGTCCAATACCAATATGTCACTAGACCGAGTAAGACAACAAATAAGAATTGTGTATTAAAAAAAAAAAAGAAGTATTTTGCAATCTCCCAGAATATAGCAGAAT
Source organism: Discoglossus pictus (assembly GCA_027410445.1). Lineage (NCBI taxonomy): Eukaryota > Metazoa > Chordata > Amphibia > Anura > Alytidae > Discoglossus > Discoglossus pictus. The sequence continues at coordinate 394,169,699 of CM050166.1, read as the reverse complement.
CATCATGGCTGCATGCTGTAGTTTTACAGCTTATAACATTACTTTAAGCTGTAAACTACAAAATGCTAGGAATTGTGTGTGTGTATGTGTATATATATATATATATATATATATATATATATATATATATCTGCTTGTTTTTGGTTCTTATCAATGTATTTTCTGTCCAGGTCCTTCTGTAGACTGGTGGGCCCTTGGGGTTTGCCTGTTCGAGTTTCTGACAGGTATTCCCCCTTTCAATGATGAAACTCCTGCTCAAGTGTTCCAGAACATTTTAAACAGAGGTATGTCGTAAACTTTTTTTATTTATTTTTTTATATATAAATATTAGCATGAAAACAGTCGGGTGACTTGGTATCTTTTTTTATATTTACAGATATTCCTTGGCCAGAAGAAGAAGAAACCCTTTCTGTCAATGCTCAGGGTGCAATAGACATTCTTCTGACTATTGATAATACTAAAAGAGCTGGGTTGAAAGGTAGGGCGTTCCTATTTCAATTAATTCCCTGTAGTCTTGTGGCCTCATTCAATTGCTACTTTTCTGAGATCCTGGCCCACAAGAGATAGCAAGTTACTTAGCTATTCAATTGCCTCCTACTTGTGGGCTCCGATCGGGTTACTTCCTGCGCACTACTATCAATTGCGAGCCTCACAATAACAAGTTACTTCCCTCCAAGCCTTGGATGTTTCACGGCCGCAAAAATCACAAATCGCGATTCAATTGCTCCAATATCCCCTCCGTTAAGCTCGTAAATGGCTAAACTCGAACCATAGGTTACTGGGACCAAGAAGGTCTTGAAAAGGGCTTACTTACAAATCGGAGCACTTTAAATGAATGATGGGAAACACAATGGGTGACATTAGAATTAAAAGCACCACATTCTTACACTTACACATCACCAAAATAAAATACTTTTTATTTCATGTCTATTTTCTGTCCAAAGTCCTATGGGCTT